>CM076574.1:1081222856-1081668816 GCA_034641835.2 Pinus albicaulis
ATCGCACGCTGGAAAGTGGCTCCAGCGTTCTTCAAGCCGAACGGGAGCTTTTTATAGGCGAAAGTACCCCACTGACAAATGAATGTAGTCTTGTGTTGATCCTCAGGTGCAATATTGATCTGATTATACCCCGAGAAATTGTCCATTAAGGAATAAATCTCACTTCCGGCACATTTGTCGATGATCTGGTCTATGAACGGAGTGGGATAGTTATCCTTCGGGCAGGCGCGATTGATGTCGCGGTAATCAACACAAACCCTAATAGTACCCTGCTTTTTATCGACAGGGACAATGTTGGAAACCCATTCTGTGAGGGGGATGGGATAAATAAAGCCCGCGTTCAGAAGTTTTTCAACTTCTGCCTTAATTGCAGCGGTTTTCGAGGATGCATGGGGCGTAAGCGTTGGCGCACGGGCTTCGCACCAGGGTAGGTTGGAATCTCATGCACTACGATACTGGGGTCGATCCCAGGCATTTCCTCGTAAGACCAGGCGAACACATCTCTGAATTCTTTGAAAAGATTAATATAGACTTGAATCTCATCAGGAGAACAATTCACTCCCACGTGTATATTCTCAACGATCCCCGGCTTAACGGAGATGTTGATTGGGATGGTTTGAGTGATATTACTCAGGTTTCCCTCCGAAAGAACTTCGTGCGTCAAAATAGGCGTTTGGAGAGGAGGAGTAGGAACCTGAGATGCATAACGCTCTAGACAATCCGTCACTGCCCCTAAGCTAGGCATGAAAGAGGAACGATGATGTCCATCGCCCCAAGGTAGTTCCTCGAGAGACATAGTTTCAATTATGGCTTCATCGGAAGGAAAAGTCTCTTTGAGAGGATCAGGCGAATCGGCCTGACCAAGCCAGGGGGATTGGGAGTAGACATCTAGAGCCATGCTCAGAGGAGCATGCTGAGGAGGTGGAGGATCAGATGCAGCAACAATTTCACAGTAGCTAATCTCTACTGGAGTCAAGGGCATTGATTCTCCAAACTCAAACACCTGCTTAGGCGTAGGGATGAGCCAGGGGTCATCAGACCTGGAAATCATGTTAACTTGAGCGGTGTGCTGTGGTGGTGCGGGAAAAATACCCATGAGGACGGGGTCCTTGAAGAGACCGGGTCCTACACTGTCAGGGGGATTTGGGATCTGATCCACGTATGGAATGTTGTTCTCGGAGGTGGAGGTGAAGAAGGACAACTGATCCACCGTAACGATTTTTCCCTCGTGAGGGAACTTAAGAAGTCAAAAAATGGTGGATGGCACAAATAGCATGGCATGAGTCCAGCTGCGGCCGAGAAGTATATTGTAGTTGAGCTTGGCGTCTACTACTTCTACTTCAACATTGACAGTCTTCCCTTGTAAAGTGATCGCTAAACTCTCGAGAACACCCAGGTGTTTAGATTCCCGACCATCGAATGCCTCTAAGGCATTGGGAGATGAGGACAGGGCTGGAGAGCCAATGGCCTTCCAGCAAGCGGATGACATAACACAGGTAGAGGCACCTTCATCCACAACGGCCCTATGAATGTTAACACCGTTGATCCCGACTTGAATAACAAGAGCGATCTGATGTGGAAGTCGGGGGGTGAAATTCTCTAAGTCGAAGGTGAGAAGACTTGAATCGGCGGGATCGATGCCACCGATGGCAGACAATAAAGCCTTCTGTTGCGAAGGACAACTCTGAAGAACTTCTAATGCAGACATAGCAGAAGGTGCTTGTGCCAAATCCTCAACAATACTGTAGTGCTGAGCGGCACGGGCATTCGAATTGTAAGAAGATCTTCGGAGAACACCTTTAGAAGGTGGCTTCACAACAGGTTCAGGAGTAGGCTTCTCGATTTCCAACGAACCGGAAACAGGTGGGGGAGGTGGTCCATCCGCAACTGCCTTCCCAGGTGCCTGCCGCGATTCATTGTAATCCTTCGAACGCGTGGCAACAGAGATAGGTGCAGCACCATTCATCATAAAAACTTGGGACCCAAATGGTGTAGATGGTGAAGGCTGTTCAACCATCTGGGTCTGCTGAGATGGGAATGGTTCTTTAAGAACTGCCGGAGTCCCTTTAGAGCCTTTGAGAAGTTGACTAACAGCAGATCGTCGTGGACAATCCTTGGTATAATGGTATCCTTCACAAATGAGGCAGGGATACTTAGGTTTACGTTGAGAACCATCCTCGGTGTGAGGTTTGGATTCTGGCTTTGGGGCGTCGGATTTAGATTTACCTTTGCCCTTCTTTTTCCCCTTGGAATTTTTCTCCGTAGGATTGGCCTTAATGGCGTTAACCTCCGCGGTTTTTCCAGAATCTGACGGGGCGGGATGAGCAGGAGTATGGTTGGAAGAATTAGACTTCTGCTTCCCATTCGAGGATTTCTTCGAATTCTGAGACACGGAACCAATGACACCATCCACTGCAGGGGTAGGTGGAGCCTTAGAGGTTCCGGACCGTGGAGCATCAGGCAAGATATCATAAAGCGTGCCGGACTGAGAATATACAAGATCCAGATATTGGGCACGCGCAATGGCTTGTTCTTCCGTCACACACGCTCCCATCGCAATATCTTGGGCGATTTTGTTCACGAAGGAGGTGGTGAACCAGTGAGTTAGTATCTGATCAGGTATATGAAACTTGATCAGTCTACGACGGCGCCACCACTCATGAATGTGATCAGAAATGTGAGTGGCTTTGTCCTGCTTCAAAGAAGTCAGGAGGTGCGTCCCGACTTCATAGCGAACTGGTAACTGAAAGTGCGTTAGAAAAGCCATGGCTAAGGAATTGAAGTCTTGGAAGATGCCACGGGATAACTCGATGTACCACTTAGCAATAGCTCCAGTCAAAGTGCGCTGGAAGAGGCGCAGACGCATTGAATCATCAACCCAAGAGTTGGACGAACACCAAAGGTGATATGTCATCACATGCGCTTGGGGGTCCTCCCCAGCTTTACCCTCAAACTTGGGGCAATCACTTGGTATCTTGGTAGGAACCGGAGGCCAATAAGGATTATGTAAAATCGGATCATTGGTCAGTTTTGAAACATCCGGTAACTCCAAGGTGGCCAGGAAAGGCAATGGCAGATTGACCGGCATGCCGAGCCCGGGATGAGGACCGGTACCTGTACTCCACGCTGGTTGGGAATATCCTTGCCCCCATGGGTTCTGTCCCGTAGGATTCTGACTGTAGGGGGCGTAGGTCGTATAACCAGACTGATTTGGTTACTGGTAACCAGTGTGTGGGGCTTGATAACCAGAGTACAGACCCTGATTATATGTCGGCCTAGTGTAAGAAGCATTTGGATTTGGCTGCTGAGTATAGGTAGACCCAGGTTGATGAGGATAATACTGAAAACCTCGGGGTTGGTTATAATTCGGTTGAGATTGACCATGAGGATAATAACTGCCCTGAGGATGAGTCGGTTATTGATAGGTGGAACCCTGCGGAGCCTGATAGCTAGGGCGTAGCTGTTGATTTGGCTGCGGCATCGAATAAATCGGCTGCTGGGCAGGGTTAATGGAATGAGCGGGCTGCCCTGAGTGAACAGGTTGACCCGGCTGAGCGGGCTGCCCTGAGTGAACAGGTTGACCCGGATAGACAGGTTGTGCTGGTTGCGCAGGTTGACCTGGCTGTAAAGGAGCCCCAGGTTGTGCCGGATGGGCCGGTTGGCCTGGAGGCGAAACACCAGGTTGTACCGGATGGGCCGGTTGGCCTGGTGGAGGAATAGAGCCAGGTGGTTGCTGGTAACCGGTTTGACCTGGAGCAGGACCATAGGATGGTCCCGGCTGATATGCAACATTGGAAACAACAGGATACTGCGGTTGCATAGGTTGAGAAGGCTGGATTTCCCCCCCAGGACCATAGACCGGTCCTGGTTGGTACCCCAGCTTAGGCTGCACAGGTTGACCGGAAGGGTTGTAATACTGTCCTTGCGGACCGTACGATGGCCCTTGCTGGCCCGCAGGATAGCCTTGCACGGGCTGCCCCTGTGGGTCATAAGGATAGCCAGGTTGGCCCGAAGTTTGGCCTTGGAAAGGTTTCCCTTGCGGGTTATAAGCCTAGTTATAAGGTAAACCTTGAGCATGGAGGTGAGCCTCCGGAGTGGGTAGACGTAAAATGTCCCCGTGCTCATCGTACTGATCTGGAAAAGCATACATAGGTGTACCATCATGTGCATAGTGCGAAAAATAAGAACAATTGGGGTCTTGGGAGGATGGTCCAACCTCCGGGTTCGGCTGTTGTAGGGACAACCGATACTCCTCCGGAGAGATGTTCTCCCATGCGCCGCGAACAAACGTCTCTCGGGAGGCGTACAGCCCCTCGCGAGGGTGCCGCACGCGGGGTGCGAGGCGCCCGCGTACGCGGGGCCGAGAGGGCATGTGGCGCACGTGTGTCTCGAGAGACACACCCCCGAGAAGGAGCAATGCCTCGGAGAAGGAGTCGACACTCCCATAGAGGTCGCGGCGAAATGATCCGACCTAAAGATCGATACCCCGTCGGCGCAGGGACCAGACGTCGACAATGGGGCCGGTTCAGAGTTGTCTCCTGGAAATAATCTCTGAGGAAATAACTGGTAATCTTCACCGGATGTTGGGATTTCCTCGCTGGAATCACTCATGTTTGAGCCTGCCGCTAGATCTCGTAATAGACGGTGAGGACTAGGAGGAAAAACAATAGCTATAAAAGGCGAACCCGATGTAAGAGAAAGGAAATCAGCTCCTAATCTCAATTCAAACAAAGGGTCAGAAAAGGGCCAATTGAACTCAACTGATCCCCCAAAGGGTTGCTCAGCAAGAACCGGTCCCCCGTCAGGAAACTCGGAAACAATGGGTTGTTGTGGTCCAGCAGAGGATTGGGAAACCTCTGATGAATCGTCCGTATGAGGACTACCAGTAGACGAAACCGAGGGTTCCGCCACTGTGGTAGTAACGACAAGAGAAAAAGATCAAACACACACACACGGGCTGAAAAAGAGTCAAGACACACAATCAAACGGTCAACAAGCAGAATCTAACAAGGCATGTGATCGTGGGTGATTAATTTTTACCACATTGAAAAATAAGAAACTTCACCGTTTCATGTTTTAAGAGTCGAGAAACGGTCGAAAAGATGACTCTATCGCTTTCAGATTTGACACAAGCGTGAAAGGACAAGCGCTTGGTGATCCTTTCAAATTTAGGGAGTCAGAAAAGATCAAATGACCACTCAGGAATACTAGGCAAAAGGGTGTACCAAATAACCGTGAACTGCAATATACACCTTGGTTCCAATAATGAAAGAGAAATCAACCAAGGACTTTCCGTACGTGCAGGAAATCTCCCCGAATGTTGTGTCTGGTGTATCACGGGTATAGGGCGGCAGACTCGGCTTCCTATGGATAAAGGATTGAAACCTAGTGGGGTCTCCCTTTATATATGCGACGGTACGGGGAGCACAAGTCCGTACTAGCGCTGTTTAAAGCCAAGAGGCGAACGACAGCTACTAGGTTTTAAGACGCCGGAACACGTCTCTAGCCTAGACCTCTAAATGTGTTTCGTTAGATTTCAATGCTGCCTTAGTGTAAATTGAGTATATTTTAAAGTTTATCTTCAATTACGTTTCAGTTTTCAGGCCCTAACGAATGTGATGTCTCAAAAATCTTCTAAATGCAAAACTACATGCCACAGTATATCATTTCGTTCGATGAAAGCTAGCTACAGAAGAGTTAAGAGCTTTTTACACAAACAAAATGATCGGAAGACAATCAGTGATATCTCTAATGCAGCTAATGAAACTAAAAATTTTTCTTTCAAAGTCACTAATTACTAATAACACCGAAAAGATTTTAATTTGCACTAATCAATCAAAAGCAAAAGAGATTTTTTATTTTCAATGTTTGAGAGCTAGATGCACTAAACAAACCGAAAGCAAATGAGAAGCAATTCGAGAAATGATAATAGGAGAGAAAAAACAATCAGATTTCACTCAATGTCATAAACAATCAAACCTCAAATCGACCAAAAGTCTCTCAAAACCAAGAAAAGTCCCAAAGACACTAATGAGCCATGTAATCTAGGCCCAAAATGAAGCAAAGCGAAATTCGAATGAAAACGAAATCAGTCACTCAAAAAGCGCAATGAAATGATAAACAACTGTCAAACGAATGCAAGGAGGCAATCCCAAAGTCGACTGAATGAACAAAAACCAAAAACTCCCAAGGGAGGCTCGACTCACAAAAGCACCTAGATGCCCTAGGGCTCGAATGCAAAATCGAAAGAAATAGGAAAACAACCAAAGGATGGACGTTACAATCAGTCAAACTAGACTCCAGTGCACTCAAACAGCCGAAAAAACAAGATCAAAATCAGAAGTCAGTCCCAGAAAGCAAGAAACACAACAAACCCTAATAGCTCACAGGATTGGCGCAACTGTGAGCTTGAAATTAGCGCCAAAAGGCAATGGCGCGGGTGATACACAGGCAACCTGCGCCAATGGGCGCGACTGTCACGCTGAAAAGCGCGCCAGCCGATTTTACTATGGGAAAATGAAAAACAAGCAATCTCAGACACAGACAAGTGATGACAAGGCTAAAACAAAGCCAAACAAACAGAAAAAACCAGTCCAAAGAGCTCACCAAGCAAGCAAGACCAAGAAATTGACCGAAAAGAGAAGACAACACTCCAAGTTGTTCACTCCGTAAACTAAACTGGAGATTGACTGAAGCAGCGTTGATCTACTCCGCTAATGCAGAGCAAAAGCGTTTCGAAGGCTATCTGGCTGCACTTCAGGCTCTGTCTATAGCTTACAAATCAAACAACAAGTTGAGTCCCCAATGGAGTCACCAAATTGTTGAAGAGGTAAATCCCCTCTGCGGACAGAGGCGATCCCTACTAGCCCAGATCGGGTCTAGCAACAATCAAACACGCTACATTGCAGATTCGTAATCGTAAATAAACCGACTTGCGATGAAGGCTTACCTGGAATCCAACGCTGTCATTTGTAGAAGAGGTGGTGCTCCCGTTCCTTCGCCCTGGCAAATCACAATCCTCACGATCTCCGTGATCGGACACCTGCACATGCAAGAAACAACACAAACGCACGCATAAAATCCAGTATATACAACTATATGTCAGTCGAAGAGGACATAACTCATGAACACAATCAAGAACAAGAGTGGAACCATAACCAATAGTTGCTTATCATTAATGAGTCAAAAGAAGAATACAACCATAGCTTCGACGCAGCACTCTCCTTTGGCGGGTCGTCAGCACAACATGTCTCGATAAAGCCTATCAAGGATGGGACAAGCCTCTCTCTCCAGATACTTGGCAATAGTCTCCTTGCTTGGATTTGGCCTTGAGGGAATCAAGAAGGCTCTTGCAGCATAAGGATGTGAAAGCTCTTGGGAACTCTTTGGAACTCTTTGGAACTAGCTTGCAAAGGAGATGGGCAAGATTTTATAGAAGGAGGAAGGGGAGTTGGGATCCCTATAATTATGGGATTGGCCCTATCATCAAGGAAGCTTCCATGAGAGGTGGCAAACCACTTCCTCTCTATGGAAATCCGTAGCCAAACCTCCCAACTCAGGATAGATATCAATCCAGGAATTTGTTAGGATGAAACTTCCGCCATTTATTTTTAAAGAACACCTCTTAATATGGTTGGCGCGGGTGCGGCTCTATGACAGAGCGCCAATTGGCGCGCCCTCTTTGGAAAATTTGCCCCCTTGGTGCGAGGGCTGAACTGTGGAACCGCGCCAATGGAAAAAGAGTTATTTTTAAGGCTTTTTGCAGGGATATGTCTTCAGGGCAATGAAAGCTCATCTTCAGAGGGATGCAATGAAAGTATTTTCAAGTCTTGTCTCTGCTCACAGGTCACGGAATGAGCCCTCCAATGTGCGGGATGGGGAATGGCAGGGACGGTGACAAATTGCTGTGTAACACCTCCATATAGGTCACATCATGTCCCATCAGTCATTATTTCCTGACATATTTCATTTCCCAAGATTACAACTCTGAAAATGTCATTTTAGCCAAGAATCCCTACTTTCGTAGCGAATTACACAAAAAATGCACTTTTCGCTACAAAACTGCTAATACTTTCGTAGCGAAACTGCCCAGAAATACACTAAGTACGCTACGAAGGGAGGTATTCTTATATGTCTTTTTAAAACAGGTGCTAGGTGTCAGTCAATGATTGAAAGGGTTAGGATAGATGCCATTCGAGTCAGTTAAGGTTAAATCAAGGTACAATGGTCATGGTTGAAATCATTATTACCATTTTAAGCATGTATGGGTCATGATTATGCCATGAGTTGTCATCGAACTATAAAATCTTTCCCAATTGAATCGTTTGTCATTCTCTGCTCCCTCTTTGCATGTTATTGAGCTCTTGAGAGCTATTTCACTAAGCCCAAGTTGTGGCTAGCATTTTCAAAGGTTTGTAGGTATCACTGATCAAGCGAGGCAGAGAAGACATAAAAGTACCATGGCTGCAAAAAAGAAGACCAAAAAAGGTGGCCACTGTCTCAGATATGAGCCATTAGACATGAACCTGATAAATGAAGATGCAACAGCTTCAAAAGTTTTTAGAAGAATAGGGTGTTTACAGTTTTTCCAAAGATTGCAAGGATGCCATGTACAGGTTTCTAAAGAGTTTTCCCTAAATTTCAATGGGACAGCTGCAAAATTGGGAATGTTGAACCTCACTATAACACCAGAGACTATTGCAGCAACAATAAGAGTTCCAAGAGGAGAAGAACAATAGTTCAAAGGTTTCAAATTCAAAATGCAGGACTGTAAGGAATTTATCAAGCCAAAAC
The DNA here is from genome assembly GCA_034641835.2 of Pinus albicaulis. Lineage (NCBI taxonomy): Eukaryota > Viridiplantae > Streptophyta > Pinopsida > Pinales > Pinaceae > Pinus > Pinus albicaulis. Next base: position 1,081,231,650 of record CM076574.1, read on the forward strand.
ATAGTGTGGTTGACCTTACAAATGCCATCTCAAGGAGCTACATGTAAGACAAATTCTCAAAGTTACTGCTTATCATTCAGAAGTACTTCACTTGTGAAGGGAGGTATCATAAGGTGTATTCTTACCACTTCAGGCTTCTGCTACATTTTGTTGGTAAGAAATCTCTTGATCTACCTTTTTATTTATATAGAAGCTTAGCAAAAATAGCAGATAAAGTTAAAGCTAAATTTGAAGGAAATGAAACCTCACTCTTTCATCATGGTTTAATCAAGTTGTTGGTTTTAGAGGAGTTAAAAATACTAGGTAGAGATTGGTCTTCTTTTCTGTTTGACAATGGTTTTGAAGTAGGTGCCATTACCCCTAAAATAACTCCTAAACTTAGAGGTATACCATCACCTTCAGGGGAAGAGAAAAGTGAACCAGTAATCATGGAAACAGAGCAATTGCATAAACTTGATACACCTGTTGTTTTGCTTGCAAAACAAAAACCAAATGTGAGAAAACCTGCAAAACAAGAGCCAACTGTGAGTAAACATGGCAGCAAAAGGATTACAAGAAGCCAAACAGTGGCTAAGGGAAATTTAGAATACATTCTGCATGCTATTGATATTGAGGAAACCCCCATAGTCCAAGCTGAAGATATAGATGAGGGAGGAAAGAAGCTCAAGAAAGCCAAATCAACAAAAAGTTAGAGTTTGAAGGTGAGGATGCAGGTTTCATGTTTCAGGCTAGGAAACTGTTGTGTAACCAGCTTCAAAAATAGAAGAAAAGAGATATAAACGCCTTAGAAATGAGCCACTTCGAGGGGGCAACCTCCAATACATTACATAAATGAACAATTCTTTGATGATACAATTTACAAAACCTCCTTTCTATATATAGGAGTCCATGGGGCCACAATATAATCCTAGTGGGGCCACAATGTAATCCTAGCCGACCTAACAATAATAATGTAAGGGCACAATAATAACAATATGGGGGTTACAGGGGTACAATAATAACAATAAGAGGGGCTACACTAACATAATAAGGGGCTATACTATTAATATAGGGACTTAACATGCCCCTCTCCTTCAAACAAGTGTTGTCCTCAACGCTTGATTATTTCTTGATGCTTCTGTATAAAATTCTCATACTCCCATGTGAAATATTTTACGGGAAAGTTCTTCCACTTGCTGAGATACTCTGAAATTGATCGTACTTGTCGAGTTCTTGTTTCTATGACTTCTTCATAAATTCTTTCGATGTGATGTTGATCTTCCTGTTGTTTCATTAGATTCTGCACCAAAGTTGGGTTATCCTTTGAGAGTTGGAGAACTTGTTGTTGATGCTCGATGTGATCTTCCATTAATTTATCATCCATATTTGCTATTATTTGATCCTTCGAACCATCCAACTTAGCCTCTATTTCTGCTTTTAAACCATCTATTTCATCTTCAATTGCTCTTCGTAAGATTGAAACTTGTTGCACTTGGTACCGTAATTTTGATATCTCATACTGCAACTCTTCCTCTTCATGCGTCATAGTATAGATTTTTGAGGGATTAATGGGTATGGAATTATTTTTTGGAGGCATTATAGAACCCAATACTAATAAAAATTCTAGAATATGCCCTTGGAATCAATTCAAATTGATTCTTCAAACAAGACTTATGCAATTCGGAAAAATACACACCTTTTCCTTGCTTTTGAGGAGCTCGATATTGAAATTGGATTATATCTGTGATTGAAAATCTTAAATATCTGAAATTCAGCCCTGTAGTATCCCTATAAGGCTTCTTTCAAATGCCACAGATCTGACCTGATTTTGATTCTCCAAGACAAAGTTGTGTCCAATCTCCCACAATGACCTAATTTTGGACTGGTTCAGTAGAGCGAACTTGTACGACTTGCCACGTGTCACTGTTTTGTTCTTTGTCTCTAAAATTGATATCCAAGAAACTACAGGCCGTGTAATTGCGACCACTTTTGACGGCACTCCAATCCAATCTCCAGAGAGAGAGTTATTGAACTTTTCCCACGATCACCTCTTTGAGATGAAATTCAGGAGCCTGAAAAAGCACTACCTTCCACAAATCATATCTCCAAAAATATTACGAACCAAGCTCTGAAATTTTTTGAAGTATTTTCTCCGGATTTTCCTCTGTACCCTACTTACCATATGGACTCTGACTCCTTTACTCCCTTCGCTAAGGACTAAATTTATGGCCGCAAATTCCATATTAAGACCGTTTTATGAGCCTCCGAAAAAATCACTCTAACTTCCACAAGAGATATGTCTCAAATATTACAATTCAAGATCCTAAATTTTTAGACAACTTCAAGATTTCGTTTGCATCCCTAAAATTTCAGTCTAAGCTTCGTAGGAAAAATTTATAGCGAAAATGCCAATGGCGGGGACTCGTTTTGGAGTAGTTAAAACCTAGAACTTAAAGCTCAAGTACTGCACTGTTGTAAACCAGCTCAAAAATAAAGGAAAAGATATAAACGCCTTAGAAATGAGCTACTTCGAGGGGGAAACCTCCAATACATTACATAAATGAACAATTCTTGGATGATACAATTCACAAAACCTCCTTTCTATATATAGGAGTCCATGGGGCCATAATGTAATCCTAGTGGGCCACAATGTAATCCTAGCCGATCTAACAATAATAATTTAAGGGCACAATAATAACAATATGGGGGTTACATGGGTACAATAATAACAATAAGGGGGGCTACACTAACATAATAAGGGGCTATACTATTAATATAGGGACTTAACAGAAACCCATGACAAGACATGCTAAAAAACTCTTGGAAAGCAGTAAAGAAGTTTAGAGGGTCACTAACACTGTCCAACCACCACCAAGTATCATTGACCTATCATCACCTGCAAAAGAAGATCCAGTCATTAAGCAAAAGAAAGGAAAGGAGAAAATTATTGAAAAACCAGAGATTGAGGTCCTTGAGGAGCAGTTGAAGTTAGCAAATCATGAAATAACAGTCTTGAAGAAAGAGGCAAGGAAACATAATGTCCAAAAAGTGCAGTTTGAGAAAATGAAAGAGATTTGGGAAGAGCAGGTTAATAGTGTGTCAAAGACCTTAGATGATACACAACAATTAATCAAATGGACTCTGCAATTGAGGAAAGAGGTGAAGCATGTTAGAAGAATGAACCTGCACTTGAAATCTAGCAACAGAAAACTGAAGGACCAAGTCAAGGACCTCCAAGAGCAGCTAGAATTGATCCATGAGGGGCTGGAGAAGAAAGGTTTAAAGATGACTGTAGTTGAGGAACCCATAGCTCAACTTATCATTAATGAAGAGGAAACACCTCAAGGCTCTTAAGTTGAGTTTAATTATATTTTAATAGGTTAATGACATTTTGAAAACCAAGTTTCTACAACTGGAAGGTACCTTTTCGAGACAGGGCCAAAATCTGGAAATTACACAGTTTTCCACAGTTTCGTAGCGTTTCCCAGGCTTGAAGCCAGGAAAACGTTATGAAAATTTATGTAGCTTTCTTTTTGCTTATAAAACCACTTTTTGTAGTTTTCAAGGAGGGGAAATGGTAGCGATGATGTGTCAAGTCATGATGGACACTATGGAACAACAAAGAAGTAGAAATTTTGAGTTAAAAAGTCATTTTTTGGATGCTATGAAAGCACGCTACGAAACTATTATGTTTTCGTAGTGAGCTGTTTTTAAAGGTTTATGAGCAGTTTAAAAGCAGTTTTGGACAGTTGGACACATCCAACAGATCAAGGGGCCTTGCCAACAAATATTTATTACTTGAAGACCATGAAATGGAGACAACTCATCAGTTGAAGCCTTCATTGAAGATAGGGTCCTGTTTTCCTGGAAAATAAGGTTTGTTTCCATATGTTGAGGAGGATATTTAAGATGTTAAGTAGTGATGAGCTATGTCATAGCTTATTCGAACATTTGAGGCTTAATTGTCAGATATGTAATTGCTTTAAGAGATAGGGTAGTTTTATTTAATAAATAAGAGTTTGAGTCCTATTAGGAAAAGGTATGTTTTAGAGTATAGTTGTCATTTTCTGATTAAAATACATGTTTTTATGTTATGTAAGGTGTCATTAGAAGAATTCGATGAATCTAGCCAAGAGGCAGATCATCTCTGATGTAAGAAGGTCTATTTAAAGGCAGATTATCGAAGTTGTAAAGGGTTGGAGATTTTTTGCACCATATGCAGCTTTATGTAATTTGACTGATATCAATAATACAAAGGACTTCTTCCTGACAGACCTGCGATTCTCATAGAGTTTTTAATGCCTTTCTGAACTATATTTTTATGTGTACTACTTGCAATATATTTCATCTTTAGTACTCATAATTCATATGTGTATGCTCTGACTTCCTTTATTGATGAAATGACTGTGTTGCCCTATGTTCTATGTTTAATTTGCCTTTGTTAAAGACTCTTATCTGCCTCAGCTTCCATGTCAAGGAATCTCACTCACTGAATCTACTGATTTTTTGACTCCATAAGCCCAATGGTTGCAAGCATGCATTATTTTCAACATACATAAACAAAAATCAAGTTACTTTCCAAATAGAGTTAGCCATCTAATCCTATCATTATCTAATATCATAAACCCCTTTGAGAGAGCCCTATCAGACTGAAGAGGCTAAGCTTCAGTCAATAGCTGGCTTGAAACAATTACATAGATTCGTCTGATTAGCAGCCAATCAAGTGCAATTTTGTGATAACAAACACACAAAGAGGCTCAACAAGAAATTGGAGGACATATTGGGGATGCATGTGATGCATCAATATAGGAGATGGGAGGAATACCTCCCGTTGGTTGAGTTTTCTTACAAGAATGGGTACCAGGAGTCATTGAGGATGATTCCGTTTGAGGCACTCTATGGGTAGAGTTGTAATACTCCCATTTGTTGGAGTGATCTAGTGAATAGGGTGTTAATTAGACCATACATGTTGGCAGAGATGGAACAAGAAATGCAGGTAATAAAGAAGAATATAAAGACAACACAAGACATGCATAAAATTTATGCCAATTAGAACAAGATGTTTAAGGAGTTTCAGGTTGGGGAACATGTATTTGCACATCAGGCCAAGAAGAGCTCCTTGAGGATTGGGTCGTGTGTGAAGCTGACACCTCGGTTTTGTGGACTTTTCAATATTCTTGAAAGGAATGGACTAGTAGTCTATCAACTTGAGCTGCCTCCGACAGTGAAAGTCCATGATGTTTTCCATGTGTCATTGCTTAAGAAGTATGTTAAAAATGTTTATCATGTGATTGAATGGTCTGGATTGCAGGTAGAACCATAAGGAGAATTCCAGTTGGAACCTCAGTGTATTTTGCAGAGAAAGATGCTCATGCTTCGGAACCAAGAAATCAAGTAGGTTAAAGTGCAGTGGAAGCACTTTGGGCTCGATGAAGCTACATGGGAGATGTCAGATCATATGTAGGTTACGTATCCTTCTCTATTTGCTGGTTGAGTGAATGTTTTTGGTATATGTTTTTGTGTGATGCATTGGTGTATGTACATATGTATATGGATGTAAATATCGCCATGAGTTGTGTTATAAAGCTCCAATAATCGATATGGGTGTCATGTCATCATGGTTGTCATGTTGGTTTGCTTCTCAATAGGTTGATCATGATAAATACTGCAACGAGCTAAGTTTTAAAGCTTCATGGGCAGTATGTTTTGTTTTCAGCAGTCTTGTTGGTTGTAGGTGTCATTGAACACTGATGACGGTGTTCCCCCAAGGGGGAAGGTTCTGTAACAACCCTGGTCAAAATTCCATGTAATAAAGTTAATAAAGGCAAAATAATAACTACGGTCATGGGACACATATCCCAAGCTTAATGTTGGGCAAAACATCCTAGTGTGGGTGTTCATTTGGTTTATTATGGCTAAGGAAATTGACAAAGGAAATGGCAAAGGCTTTGGAAAAGCATGAGGCATTAATTGACATTTTATTTATGAAAATAATGGAAATTAGGAGAAAAGGAAGGTGAAAGGTCACAGGTTGCATGTGAGGAGGAAAATGAAGAAAATAGAGGCCTCATTAATAAAAAGGCTTTTGAGGATCAGTTGGTACCTTTTGTCAGTTCAGTTTTGGAGCTCTCTCTCTCTCACTCTTAGACACTTAGAGCATTCTTGGAGCACTCTAGCATTAGATCAAGGAAAGAAAAGGAAGGACAAAGAAGGCAAAGGGAAGCAAAGATCAAGCAAGGAATAGCAGGATCAAACAACTGCAACGAGACTACTTGTAGGTATTAATTTGCATTTGTGATTTCCTTGCTAGATTTGGCATGCATGGTACATGCATGTGTGTTGTTGGTTCTCTTGTTGTCATTGGCATGTGTTTTTTCAGGTGTGACAATGTTTTTTAGCCTTGCCTTGCCATTTAAGGATAGCCATGGTGTGGTGGGTTCTCTTGTCTTTGGTTGAGCTAGTTTGCTGGATGGATTCGAAGATGAGTGGGGTGGTCTTAGAATTATTCACAAGGCCTAGGAATCTCAGGATGAGATACACGGCAAATCATGGTTGTGAACACCTCGATTGAGCCTAGGAATCCTCGACCAACGAATGGTGGGATACACGACAAAACTCAGAGGTGAATACCCATGATTGGGCCTAGGAATTCCTTGAACGGTAATGGCAGGATACACAGTAAATCCCCAAAGGGTGGAGATATTGTAGGCATTGGAATCCCTTGACCGATAATGGTGGGATACACGGTAAAGTCGAGAGGTCAAGATAAACAAATTCCTCACATTTTAGGTGGAGAGATCCGGAGGCATCCATGCTTGTTTAGGGCCTAGTGATTTGGTGGGGATTGTGGTAAAGCCTGGTTGTATTGATGAGGGTTCGAGCCTAGGAATCCCTTGGTGGGATATACGTGACCAAGGAAGCCCTGGTTGGTTTTGTTGTGAGTCCCACATTTATGCTTGGAATACGGCAAAGGGTGATTGGTTGAAAGAAAGATTTGGTTTAGCCCAATCTATGGTCGGGTAGTTTGTAGAAGTCCAAGACTTGGTTGGCTTATGCATTCATTAATAAGAGCTCCTTCTCCTTGGTATTTCATGTGTAAATGTATTGGTTCATATGTGATTCTTATCGCTGTTATATCCTTGTTATTTATGTTGGTTATATGTTGGTTATGAGTATGTTTTATGACAGGCTTGATGTATGGCTCTCATCATGTTTTGGTTAGCAAATGAATGTACAATGAATATATGACCTAATAGATGGTAATGCAGCTATTGTGATGTCATTGATGCTTCTTTACGAATCTCACATAAGTATGAGACCCTTATGCTCAAATATGTTGTTATGATATGTAGATTACATATTTGTGACATGTTTGACGAAATGTTTGTCATGGTTAGCAGGGGTCAAATCAAGTACTTGTACTAGTGATTACATTAGTAGCCTTATTCCATTGTTATTTATCATTTTTGAAAGTTTCATGAAGTTTTGCACAGTGGCCTAAGTCTTGGCCTTGAAAAAGTGGCACAAAATCCGGGGTCACTAGCTCAAAACTGCTAGGAAAAGTCCACAGTTGCCGGCATGCCTTGCTATGGGAGCGACTAGAAGGCCTCAGTCGCATGCATGGCTTGTCATGGGAGTGACTGAGGGTCCAAATTAGTAAAATGTCAAGTTGTCTAAGGGGTTAAGCACCTGGAAGAGTTTATTGCCTCCTGAAGGGTCTGTAGCTCTTGAGGAAGGTCAAATGAGTTTAGTTTTGTCGGTTCCACTTCCTTAACTTTATATGAGGAGTTGAATCACATCACAATAGTCTCTCGTCACATGTTTACCCTAACAAACCGGTTAACTCGGATAAATGTGGGAGGAGGGTGTTACATGTAAAATCTCTTTCACTAGTTTAAAAAATAAATAAATTAAATTTACCTAAAAAAAAAGAAAGAGGAAAGAAAGAGTAAAAACAAAAAGAAATCAATTTTTTTTGAAATACAAGTGAAAAAATTTTGAATTTAAAATACAAAGTCCTTTAAAGGAGATTTGAATGCACTAGAAAATGAATTTAAACTAGATTTAGGATTTTTTGATTTGGTATTTTCCTTGTGTCAAATATGAAACCTAGCCTTTTCACACAAGAATATGAAAGGTAAGAAGGTACCCTATATCGAAAACACACTTGCGAAAAAAAACCCTAATTGAAATGAATGATAAAATAGAGGAAGTTTAGGTCAGGACGTCTTGCAGCAGGCGGGATTGGGTTCTGAGGCAGGGGCGGCAGCAGAAACAGCAGTCGGAGGGAACCAGCGTAGGAGAAATGGTTTGTTCTTCTCACCCATTTAGTTAATCTACACACTGTTGTATTTGTTGAGTTTGTTACAGTTAGGGGGCTAAGATCGTTATTTGAAATGGTATATTTGCAGCGATATTAGACATTCCTTCGTCTGTTCTAACTTGAGGCTACGCCCACAATTAAGGGTTTCATTTTAAGGTCACGATGTCTTGGTTTTCAGGCAGCGGAGAAGAAACTGAGCAACCCCATGAGGGAGATTAAGGTGCAGAAGTTGGTGCTTAACATATCAGTTGGTGAGAGTGGTGATCGACTCACTCGAGCTTCCAAGGTTCTCGATATCTTCTCTTCTCGAGCTTTGCTCCCCGAAGTTATCTGTGTATGCATACTTTAGGGTTTGTACATATTGCAGTCCTCTATGTTTTAAAGATTGTGGGGTTTGCTGTTGTTTGATTATTACTAGGTGCTGGAGCAGCTGAGTGGCCAGACTCCGGTTTTTTCTAAGGGTAGGTTTTGTATTTTATATCCCGAAAACCAAAATTATCTGCGGAATGTGAGAACTGATCATGCGATCTTTAAAACCTCACATAAGCTAGGAAATTCCATAACTGATCCAAGAGTTCATAAAAACTCAACATGTTCTTCGGAAGTTTGTAACTGATCAGGAGATCTTAAAAACTCAACATGCTTGATGGGATCTCTGATACAACTCAATTTTCGGTTTTGATTGCCAGAGAGCCCTAGACCAGCTTGTCCTAGGATGCTAACCACAAGCACAAGCATAAATATAAATGACGGAGTTAAGAAATGTGTTGTTTTAATTGCTTCCATGTATTTTTATGTAAGATTTGTCAGAAAGCTAGCTCACTTGTTTTTGCGCTGGCTTTTGTCATTCGTATGCAGCAAGGTATACTGTGAGGTCCTTTGGAATTAGGCGAAATGAAAAGATTGCCTGCTACGTTACTGTTAGAGGAGAGAAGGCTCTTCAGCTTTTGGAGAGTGGGCTGAAAGTGAAAGAATATGAGTTGCTCCGAAGGAACTTTAGCGACACAGGGTGCTTTGGTTTTGGGATTCAGGAGCACATTGATCTGGGAATCAAGTGAGTTCAACATTTGCGTAATTTATATAAGTGTGTTCAAATTGTGCTCATTTTTAGTTAGTGAAACGCCCTTTCTTAAGACCGAGGGACTATCAAACTCTGTATTGTATACAAAATGGTACAATTGGATAAACGCGGCCTTCTGTTGACTTCATAACAGCCTTTTATTAGGCGAGGCATTCCTGCCAGGTCTTGAAGCTGGGCAGTTGTGGTGGTAAGCATTTCTAAATGCCACGACTATACAAGGGTCTAGGCTAGGCACGACGCCTCCCCGGGTTTAAACGTGGGTAATTGTGGTGGTAAGCATTTCTAAATGCCACGACTATACAAGGGTCTGGGCTAGGCATGCCTCCCAGGGTTTAAACGTGGGTAATTGTGGCGGTAAGCTCATCTACATTCGTTGGGGAAAGCATATCTAAAAACCACTATAGCTGCCTTTTATTGGGCAAGGCATGCTCGCTAGGGTTTGAAACTAGGTAAAATTTTGGTGGTAAGCATATCCAAATACTACCACTAAATGCACTAACTGACAGCTTGATCGATTCATGTGCGAATAATGCTCAAATGGTATTTCATGATTTCTTTAATTGTAAAATTAATTCCATTGCCATAAGGAGATCTTCTCAAGTCATTTTGCTAGTATAGTAGGCTTCAGTTTGCATGCAATTCGAGTCTGCTTTTTTTTTATCTAGTGAAATGCACTTGCTTTAATTCGAGGGACAATGAGGCTTGCCTTATGTATAAGGGGTTCAACTGCATAAATGCAGATTTGTTTCCACTTCTTAGCAGCCCTTTATTGGACTAGGCATGCTTACTGGGGATTGAACCTGGGTAATTGTCGTTGTAAGATTACCCACATTTGTGGCGGTAAGTATATCTACACACTACCAAACGCACTAAAAGGCAACTTGATGGACGTATGTGCAAATGGTGCTCCAGTACCATTTTCTCTTGATTCCTTTTATTGTATATCAATTCCATTGCCGTAATAAGATCTTCTCAAGTCATCTTGCTAGTATGGCTGGCTTATTTGGTAAATACTTGAACTTGCTTGTTCTTATTTTACAGGTACGATCCTTCAACTGGTATTTATGGTATGGACTTCTTTGTAGTCCTAGAGCGCCCTGGATACAGAATTGGCAGAAGAAAGAGAGCCCAATCCCGTGTTGGCATTCAGCACAGGGTTACCAAGGATGATGCTATGAAGTGGTTCCAAGTTAAATACGAAGGAGTCATCCTCAACAAATCACAGAATATTTAGATGAGAAGTATTGGTATGTTCCTTTTAAAGAGTGGTCTTGGCTTGGTTTACCACTTAAGTTGACACCTAAATCTAAAGGAAGGAAACTTTCTCCAGGTTATAGGTTCAAATTTGTCTTTCAAAGAGATTTTGGAAGGGCGGATTATTTTTATTTGCAGTAAACTATTGTAACTTTTTTTAATGTATTTAGTTAATTTTGTTGCATGCAAAGTTGACGGCTATGCCTCCTTGTGAAGTTCAAGGATATACTCTCTTATTTGAAAATTTGTTTTCAATTTTAAAGTGGAAGAGGATTGTCATTATTGTTGGATTTGAACTAAATTAGAGCAATATATGATTTTAATGGGTGGATGTATCATTCCATTCCATTTGTTAAAATCCAAGGTCGATGTGTTTTCTGAATGCCTCCTGAATGCCTCGGCTTGGGAAAGTGTTATGCTTTGTGACATTTCTGTTTGGGCCACCTTCGTCTTTGTGTGAACATAAAGGACATATATCTACATTTCAAGGGTGTTTGATTTTTAGGAGTATTTATAATTCTTACCAGTGCTATGTGTATGGAGGTCATGTTATACTCTGGATTGTAATTTAGGTTGCAGTGCTTTTTGAAGTCTGTAATGCATGGATGGTGGAAGCACTGTTCTTTGCATCTTTTTCACATGTTCGCTATATCTGTAGTTGGGCAAGTTGGACTTGTCCGAATATCTCTGTGTCTTGAAGTAATTCTATATTCTTTGTAATTTTAAGTTGCAGTGCTTTTTGAATTCTGCAATGGGTTGAAAGTGGAAGCATTGTTATACCTTTCTCACGGGTGCATAGAACTATAGTCAGGCAAGGTTATAGTGGTATGAATTCTGTAAAGTGGACAATAATTGTCTACTTGATTGGTTTATTTGTATTAATTTTAATGATATTTTAAAATAAGTTTCTCATCATTATAATCATATGTTAAATATTGCCATCGGGAGAGAAAAATGGTTCATTAAAATATCTATCTATAGTGTAGAGCTTGACACTCACATTCCATGAAACTTTTGTCAGCTCACTCTCTTGCACTTAGAATCCTAGGTAAAAGCTATAATGCTCTTGTGCTTTTGAATCTTATTGAAAATGATTAAAGTATTATTGCTCTTATGATGAATGGTGCACTCCTCTTCACGATTTTCAGCTTTTGAATGTTATGTTAAGCAGTGGATTCATTTACTTTTCTGTTTTAAGTTCAGGGTTGGAATGGTAATTCTGTAAGTTTGTCTCCAGTTGTAATTTATCATGGAGTACTTTACAGTGCTCACTTATGGTATAACTGGCTTGAATCTTCAAGTGCATCTTATAGGGCTGATACTTAAAAGTTTGGAAAAGACATGCTTTAACAAGAACAGATTTGCACAACAAATCCACAATTGCTGGAATGTTGTCTCATTGTTGTCTGGAGGGTTTTTTTATTTGCATCATTTATTCTGGCTAAAAAAAGTTATTTTCATTTGTTTTGCATTAAAAAAATGAGTTGCATGCAAGCCAATTTATTTTGAAACAGGCTAATCATGAATTTCTTAGCTGCCTGGGAGAGGTAGTACATTTATTTGTTGACGGGTTATGTTATATATTCCTGAGTCAATGTCACATAGGAAAGGCATACTGATTCAATGAGTATTGAAGCATGCTGAAAGTACCTTTCATTTGATTGTGGTGATGTTTTACATATTCTACATTTTAGTCTGTTCTGATTCTATAGTTAGCATAACAGTTATATAGGGCAAGTGTAGGTTTTTTCAAGTTGCAGCTCAGTTAGCAACATTTTATTTGATGTGATAACATCCCTCTCACTCTATAACTGACATCACCGCTGGTTTTGGGTGTACTTCCTTAGTGCTAATCAATCTGTAGCTCCTCCTGTTCAATCTTTTGCTGTTTTCCCTGTTACATATTGTTTCCGTTTTCAGAGCATATTGAAAAGCCTCATATATGGTGTTCAACTTACCATTTCTACCTCATCTTGATTTTGAAACTGTAATTCATTAACATACCTGGCTATTCACAGTCTATCTTCATGTAGGTTCATCGAGTCATTCTGATTTGTAGCTTTATAAGTTACGCTGTATTCATGGACCAACAGTCGCTTCATGGACCAACAGTCCCTTCTGCAAATTAAGTTTTGGGACTTCTTGAGCAAATCCTGTTGATAGCACGAGTGGAAGAATTTAGGTTTCTGATTTTTCCTTTCCCTGTTCTTTCCCGATCTATCTGCAGACAATACCACTGCAATGCTTTACAGGATCCTAGCTCTGTTACAGTTAGTTATTGCTATATAGGTTCTCCAAGGCCTCAAGCTTTTTTCACACCTCCACATCCATGTTTTTATTCCTCCCTCTTCAATGCATGCATGTTCCTAAACTAGCCATGCTTTTCTTTTTCTTTCATATTTTTTTTCTCTTCCACCAAGTCCCAATTTCCAGGTATTATATTATCTGATTCTAAAATGAGGTAGCTACCCTTTTATCCCCTACAGAAATGTAACATAGCACAAAGGAAAACCAAAGGAAGCAAATGCAGGTGACTACTCCCACTTTCTTTTATCTGCTACCCCCCAAAACCCCCATTTTCACAAATCCCATTATGTGTGTGTTTCTCACTCTCTTTTATTGTACTTGTCTAGAGAGCTTCTCTCCCACAAATCCCCATTTTCACAAATCCCATTATTTGTCTTTTTCATTTTATCCTTTTTGCTATACTAACTGCCTATAGATCTCCTTTCCTCAAAAAGCCCATTGTGATTAATCCCTTTATTGTGTTCTTTTACCTGTTTTGATATGCTAACTGTTCACAGATCCAGGCAACTCTCCAATTTGCCCAATATTCCCCCCTACGTGGTGTTCATATTGTCTATAAGATTTATGTGGGATGGATTAACTAAAAAGAAAAAAAAAGTTAAAACATATTTGTCTTTATGTGGGATGGATTAACTAAAAAGAAAAAAAATCATATTTGTCTATAAGATTTGTGTGGGACGCAGAAACTTAAAAGAGAAAAACAGAATTGTGTGAAGGAGGGATGCATTGTGTCTATAAGCAACTCAGCTGCTGAAGAAAGAAAAATAATGGAGAAGGTCCAGATAAGTTGTCAACAGGTTTATGCAAAAAAGAATTTGCACAACCCATTGCTCAGTTGTGATTTATTTGGCATTTCTTTTCAGAAGGAAGCTTACAATCTTGCATCTGCAGTTTAGTTTGAAAGAGGATTGGAAAACTTGACTGTCATTTGTTCAGAGACTATTAGATATCGTTTGATTTGGTGGTTAGCATTCCTTGATGAATGTCATTGATTGGACATCTCAATTTCCCAATGTTATTGTCGAAAACCTGCAGTCATAATGAGTGTTGCCAGATCTCTTGGCCGGCAAAAACCCCCGTGTCACTTTTGTCAAATAGGGGCTTACCTTGATTTATACTTCATTAACAAGTCAGACGTATTTGTAACTGATTATTGGCAGCCTCAGAAATTTGTTGAATATGTGGTGAATCTTATAAATAAAACAACACTTTGTCTTTAGTGCGACTTTTTGAAGTCTTTTCAGGTGGATTTTTGAAGTCTAATTTTTCTAAAATCTGGCAGGAATTTATTGAAAATCAGGGGTTTTTTAGGGTGCTGAATCCATATATACAATAAAAAAACCAGTTTAAATAACAGAAATCAACATTTCACCTCAATTTTTTTCACCGGATTCCGGCACCAGAAACTCCAAATAGTTGCACTAAAGAGAACTCCTAAAACAATAAGAAGCTGTGGTGAAAGGCTTATTCATGCTTTGCAAAACTTGTCATAGAACTTGGTTGATAAATTTGAAATGGGCCTTTTTCTCTGGAGAAATCATAACTACACAAACAGTGGACACATCTATGAGAATTTCAATGTTTCCCTTCTTCAGGGTTATAAGCTTGCATTAACAGAGTTGTAATCCGCAAGTAACACAAACAGTGGACACATCTATGAGAAATTCAGGTTGCATTAACAGAGTTGTAATCCATAAGTAACACAAACAGTGGACACATCTATGAGAAGTTCAGGTTTGCATTAACAGAGTTGTAATACATAAGTAACACAAACAGTGGACACACATATATGAGAAGTTCAATGTTTGCTTTTTTCAGTGTTATGTGCATTAACAGAGTTGATATCCAGCGTCTGTTTTATATGCATGCAATCCCCATGCTATGCTAGCATCAGAGGCCACCACCTTCTGATGTCTATTTTTTTTTCTAAAATTTGTTACAAGTTTATTTTCTAAAATTTGTTACAAGTTTATTTTCTACAAGTTCATTTTTCTTTACAACTGATATTCAAATCAGGTGATCACCTTGGTTAATATGGCGACCACTTCTGTTGTTAGTTTTGCAATAAGATATGATAATTTTACAAATATCCAATGAATGATCACAAAAGTAGATCAGTGGGACTAAATGATACATCTATTTTGAGTACATTGTGGGAGTGCAAACACAACTCATAGAAAATGCTAAAGTTAAATCTAGGATAAAATGAAGTAAAGAAAAATACAACAATAAAACAGTCTCATAAACATGGTATATAACCAGATCAAAGGCCCCGGTGACTTAGAAGACTAAGTGAATAAGTTTTGGGCTGGGCTGGAGGTTGATGATGTAAAGAATGTCAGTCTGATAGTTGATAGTGAGGATAAAATGAAGTAAAGAAGAATACAACAATAAAACAGTCTCATAAACATGTATATAACCAGATCCAAGGTCCCGGTGAGGTAGAAGACTAAGTGAATAAGTCTTGGGCTGGGCTGGAGGTTGTTGATGTAAAGAATGTCAGTATGATAGTTGATAGTGAGGGGGTGACAGTGGCACTGGCTCGCTATCGGAGTCCTATGGATCCAATAGGGTGTCTAGCTGCAGGATCTTGGGGATGTATGGATCCAGTGGGTTGTCTGGCTGCATGAACTTGGGGGATGTAGGAACGAGAGATGCTCCTAGCAATTTGAGGCCGAAGAAAAGAAGCTCTAGGTAAGTCTCTGGCTGCTCAACTGACTCCGAATTTATATTATAGATTTATGTCAACTTGCATTTGCCTGAATGTTAAACATTTGTCTACAAGCAAAGTTCAAAGATCACACTCGGTATGATTGCTCTGTAAAATGCCCTGTATGCACATTCCAGTGCATGTGTCAACCTCCACTTATGGCTTTCACGTTGCAAGTTTATCCTAGGCATATGAAATGCTCGAAACAAGATTTAACTATTTTTGAGACAGTTATGTACTATCGAGACAGTTATGTTGCAGGTATGCACATATCCAGAATATCCAAAATGCTTGAAACCATGTCTGATAAACTGGTATGAAGATTCGAGTATTATTGAGACAATAACGTTGTAGGTTTGCACAAGGATACCTAGTTCATTGATATCTGGAAACAGATTTGGAGATATGTTAGTCACTCACTGTTAAAATTGGCAACTAGGGTCAAATTCCATGTTGGGACAACTCATTTGATGGAGATGATGATTGCATTAAATTCCTCTTTTTGAGAGGACCAAAATTGATATAAAGGTCATCCAACTTGGACAAGCTGAAGTGCATTTTTGAATTTATGCCTACAAGTGCAAATTGTTTAAGTTAGCCACATCAACATGTAGGCTCATGAAGCCCAATGGACTTGACATTTCACTCAATGAATTGTATAAATACAAGTGACCTCTCACTTCATTTGACATCTTCATCACTCACACATTCTCTCTCCTCTCATTGGTTCATATTACATTGGCTATTCTTCTTTTTTACACGTGTGGATCAAGAAAGATGAATTTCAGAAGTTGAATTACAGCGCCAAAATTACATAGTTGACTGCAGTTTGACAAGCGTTGACTAGCATTGACCAATACCTTTTGGGCATCATTTGACTTTGATCTTTTGGGGATATTTTTGTCTTAGTAGGCCACAACTTTTGGCATAGAAGTCGAGGTTTTGTGAGCACTTTCAGCGCATGCCAAATTGCAGGTTGACTGTAGATTTCAAGACAATAGTTTGACCAAATTTGGTTGTTGACTTTGTCACTATTTTGCATTGACTTTGACCTCTAGATCACGCCGAGTTGCACTGTGGAAGGCCAAGTTGTTTTTAGGGCATTCTATTGCTGTGTTGACCATCTTTGACTTTTTGGTTAGGGTTTAAGTTTGACTGCAGTTTGTTGAATTTCCACGACCTTGGGTTTAGGATATAATCTTAAAATCTCCAACAGTGCCAAACCAAGAATCTCAACAAACCTATTTTGCACAATGGAATATAAACAATAGTGAATCACACATGCACATAATATAAACAACTTTTAAAAAATTTCAACTTAACTTTGTTATATTAATCCAATTGATATAATATAACAGTGTAGGGTTCCCGTACTAGGGATAATGGCCTTCATACATCTACTAGTACAAGCTACAAAACAAGATACTTGACCATTTGGCTGTAGCATGCTCTCTTAGTTGCTCTTGGTTGTACCCTGTATCTACCTGGTCCTTCAACTGTTGATCTACAGCTCTTGCCTTTATCAAATCTCCAAGTCCATTTGGCCACTGAACCTCCGCTGTCAATATGCTATCTAGTTGTGCGTTCGTCCACCAACACATTAACACATCGAGACTCCTGTTGAGTTGTTCACGACTCCGTTTGTGAACAACTCTCACTCTGCCAAATGTCGCTTCTCAACGACTTAGGGACTTCAACCCACTATGGTCTTCCTGCGCTGCAATGATGAAGATCAACATAAGGCACAAAGGGTTTCCACCTATCACTGCAAGGTGTCCATTTCCCATAATGAACACGAGCTAGGACTGTCCATCATCTGCTGTAGAAGTTCTTTTCCACACACAAGTCTCGGGCTCCACAAACTGCTCTTGGCTGATCAGACCCTTGAGCTCTAACAACTACCACTCTAGCAACTACCTTTTGTCCATCAAGGTGTTGCACATCGGGCTCCAACTTGGACATTATCTCGCTGTTCTCCAGTAGACCATAAGTGCCCAATCCACGTCCAGACTTGGTCCACTCTCATGCTACCCTCCAGTGGTCCACAAGTGACCAAGTCCACGCTGTAGCATTTGCATCTAGTTAGGGCATCCTTAAACCTAGGAGACCCTTACACATGGCTGCCCACAAACTTTTCATCAATTGCCCTTTGCTTCTGCAATAGAGGAGCTATTGCACAAATCTAGGCTCCAATGTATCGCTGCGACATTTGCTCGCAGGTTAGGGCATCTGACAGTCCATGTCAGCGCAATCACTTTGCCGCTACAATCTTCATCAACATGAGATCCATCCACCTTGAGGTCTGCTCCTAGTTGGGTTATTCAACACTCTTGTTAACCCTAACACGTGGCACCCACATGCTGCAACAACTCTGATCCAAAACTGATCCTCACTGTAGAATATGTCACCTAGTTAGGGCATCTAACCATTAGGTCTGCCCCTCCTCTTTGACTTCCAGACGCTGCTCCCTCCGAGGCTAGACTCCCTCTAAGCATACAACTCCCTTTGAGGCTAGACTCCCTCCGAGCCCACACAATCTCCACTGGCTTAGTCTTTGCAATCACTCATCCTCGTTTAAATACCACTCGCGCAATTCCCTCCAATCTCGGATATGAAACCTCACGATCCAATGAAGACTTTAGCTTGCCAATATGAAGTCCATCACATGAAGCCATTTCGATCAACCTAATATTGTCCAAGCCAAAGTCATCCTTGAGCTGTCCCAACCATCCATGACAAATCAACGGAAGTCCATGTTCAACAGTCTGCCCTACAACAAACTGTTGTTCACCAGGATCACCACCAATCCACCAGAACTCCCAACCAATCTCGCTGCCAAGCCAATCAAGACCACGTCTCCATGTCTTCAACTGAACCCTCAAAGTAGTAGCTCAGATACGCTCTGATACCATGTTGAATTTCCACGACCATGGGTCTATGATGGAATTTTAAAATCTCAGACGCTACCAAACCAAGAATCTCAACATAACTACTTTGCACAACGAAATAAAAAACAACAGTGAATCACACATGCACATAATATAAACAACTTTTAAAAATTTTCAACCCAATGTTGTTATATTAATCCCATTGATAATACAACGGTCTAGGGCTTTCGTAATAGGGATAATGGCCCTCATACATCCACTAGTACAAGATACAAAACAAGATACCCCGACCATTTCGCTGTACCATGCTCTCTCAACGAATTTTGGTCGTGCCTTGTACCTGCCTTGTCCTTTGGCTCTCGATCAACAACTCCTACCTCTATCAATGCTCTAAGTCCATTTAGCCACTAAACCTTGGCTGTCAATCTGCTCTCTAGTTGTGCGTTCGTCCACCAACACATCAACACATTGAGACTCTTGTCGAGTTGTTCACAACTCCGTTTGTGAACAACTCTCAATCTGCCCACTTCTGCTCCCCAGCTACATAGGGACTTCAACCCACTATGGTCTTCTTGCACTGCAACGATGAAGACCAACATAGGACACGAAGAGCGGCCACCTATCATTGCAAGATGACCATCTTCCACAATGAAGATGGGTTAGGAGGACTGTCCATCATTTGCTGTAGGAGTCCTTCTCCACACACAAGTCTCGGGCTCCACAAACTGCTCTTGGTTGATCAAACCCTGGAGCTCCATCAACTGCCACTCTAGCAACTACCTTTGTCTATCAAGGTGTTGCACATCGGGCTCCAACTTGGACACTATCACGCTGTCCTCCAATAGACCATAAGTGCTCAATCCACGTCCACACTTGGTCTACTCTCACGCTGCCTTCCAACAATGCACGAGTGACCAAGTCCACACTGTAGCATCTACACCTAGTTAGGGCATCCTTACACCTAGGAGACCCTTACATAAGGCTTTCCACAAAGTTCTCATCAACTGCCCTTTGCTTCTACAATATAGGAAGTATTGCACAAATCTAGGCTCCAATGTATAGCTGCAACATCTACCCATTGATTAGGGCATCTGACAGTCCACGTCAACCCAATCACTTGGCTGCTACAATCTTCATTAACATGATATCCATCCACTGTGAGATCTGCTCCTAGTTGGGGTATTCAACACTCCTTGTTAACCCCAACACGTGCACCCACAAACTGCAATAACTTTGATCCAAAACTGATCCTCACTGCTATTGGAGTGGGGTTCCATGGGATGAATTTTGGGCAACTTTTTGCATGTATTTTTGGTTATGCGCACTGCACAAAAATGTAAAGGGGCTCTGGGGCGAGTCAAAGTTCCTCTTTTATGTAAATGGAATGTTAAGGGAAAATTGTTGGCCTCAATATCTGCGCGCTGAATGGACATAAATATAGATAGAGTCTAGGCAAAAGTCATGATATGTTGATCTAATTGTTTATGCTTATGTGATACATTTTGTAAGGGTTTTTAGTTTGGGTTGGGTAGAAAGGCTCCTTCTAGTTGTGTGCGGACTTCGTTCGCTGTGTGCGCAGAAGGGTAATTATAAGGGAAAGTCCGACTCTATTGCATTGTTTAGATCTAATACAAACACTGTTTTGGTGAAACAAGTGTGTTGTGTGTTTGATATCTGAGCTATCTGTTTATTGTCTATTGCTTTACTTCTGTTATGATCAAATGTATCCGCGCATGACTATCTGTTGATGATTAAGTACATGAATAGATCTGCTTAAGTTATTGTGCATTGTAAGATTTGATTATGTTATATATATCTGTGACAAAGTTGATCTGTGATATACTTTATTTGTTATGAGAATTCACTGTGTTTGCGATGGAGCTGATATGATAAGTGTTGATCTATATATGCGCGTATTTGTTTACAACCTGCAATAAGATATGATATAAACCTGTTTAGGGCCACCACATCAATTTCTTCCCTAAAGTGCAAAAACATGGTTCCAACACTCCCCCATACCGCTTCGGGTGAGACTTTGATCTGCGCAAGCAGGGCATTGCCGAAAGGGCCGGTAGTTGGAGGGTTTGTTGGTTGCGCGATAAACTCTGAACTTGGGTGAGGATTCCTCAAGCCAACAAATGGGTCCGTTGCAGGGACTAGGATTATTTTGAGGGAAATTTTATGTTGTAGCATCCCACACAGGATGAGTTGCAAGATTGGTTGGATAGAAAGATTCAGAAATTCGTGATCCAAGAGAATCGAATTTCTAAATTATCTACTGAAAATTGGGTTTAGAGGTATATCTATATAGAAGTTCACGAGATATTCTTTGCGTCCTTTGCAACTGAGATGCATGAGTGGTTGTCGCGATTTCTTGAATTTAATACCTGCGCGAAGGATGACGCAGTCACTCAGTGGACTCCAAAATTAGCACAACAATTAGAGAAGACAAGCAATACGATTACCTGCGGAAACTTGGTTCCAACACCCACATCAATTTCTTCCTTAGGGTGATGAAACATGGTTCTAACACCCCCCTATAATGTTTTGATCTGCACAAGTACGTCATTTCCGAAAGGGCCAGTAGTTAGAGGGTTTGTTGGCTGCGCGATAAACTTTGATCCTGGGTCAAGACCCCTCAAGCCAACAAATAGTTCCGTTGCCTCGACCGAGATTATTTTGAGAGAGATTTTATGTTGTGGCATCCCACACAGGGCAAGTTACAAGATTGGCTGGATAGAAATATTCGAGAATTCATGATCCAGGAGAATTGAAATTCTAAATTATCTACTGAAAAGTGGGTTCAGAGGAATATTTATATAAAAGTTCACGAGATATTCTGTGTCCTTTGCAACTGAGTTGCATGAGTAGTTGTCGCGATTCACTGAATTTAATACCTGCGTGAAGGACAACGCAGTGACTCAATGGACTCCAAAATTAGTATGACAATTAGAGAAGACAAGCAATACGATTACTCGTGCGATAGATCATTGGATCGATCGTGTCTTGGGAGGATTTGTCACTGAATTTTCCATTGATCAGTTTGTGTCATACTCTAAAGCAAAAAGAATATTTTTCAAGGGTCCTAGAGGTAAGTTCATGCGCTCTTTGAAGTTACTGCTGAAGATGCTATTGTGTGAACATGGTTCTCTGTGAGAACATATTGCGTGAATGTCCCAAAGAGGCTCGACTACGTGCAGTGGAAGAATTTACCGCGCGGACTTAGCAGAAGGGTTTATTTACAGTTATCTCAAGGGTAGATCTGATAGTGAGAATGAGCCATAAACTAGTAGCTCTAATGAATCCGCGCGGACCTAGCAGAAGGGTTTATTTACAGTGCTCTCAAGGGTAGATCTGATAGCGAGAACGAGCCATAAACTAGTAGCTCTAATGAATTCGCGCGCTATGAAGAAGTGGAAGTCTCCCAAGGAGAAGTTTCACCAGATCAGAACGATCATGGAGACTTGATCATAGTTCAGATCCCATCCACTCCACTTCCACACTCATCTCACAAGTCATCCACTCCACCTCCCCTCTCCCTCCCCTAGGGGAAAATATGGCCGTCTCTGTTATAGGTCAATTTGAGCATCATCCTCCAGGGCTTAGTCAAACTGGACATCATCCCTAGGACCAATGAAATAGGGTCTATCATCCCCTTATACTTCAGTGGCTACATGCCCTAAGTGAAGACATTTCATTCATGGTTTCCATTGTGAGATTTCCAAGGTTTGAAGTATATGTTATATCACTTATTGACTCACCAATGTAGTTTCTAAAGGGATTACCTGCGTTGCAGTGCCAAATCCTCCATTCAAGGGTGCATTGCAGTGCACTTCCCGACACTCAAGGGTGTGTTGGTTACCTGGGAGCGGAATTCTCATTGTTTCGGGAATCTCTACATGGCCAGTGCTTTCTAGAAGAGTCCATGTGTCAAACTTCGAATCCAAGGGTCCATCTAACACCTCTGAACTTGGGAACATGTCTTGCCTATTATTAGAATGTCATTAATTGAGAAACTACCATTAGTTTCCCTATAAACTGAGCACTCATCCTAGTGCTAGGAAGAGAAATTTTTTGGTAAAGTTATGTTGTTAGATTCTCATTTGATAAGAGAGTGAGTATTGATATGCTGCTGGTATGATGTTGGATGTGATGAGGCTGGAATGAAGTTGGAGCAGGTTGACAACAAATTGGTCCATTGGTTGTAACCTCCCCCTTCTACTCTTTAATAAAGATTATTGTTCATTTTCCCATACATGTTTCTATTTCTTGTGCAATGTATTCTTAAATGATATATGTATTTCATATCTAATCGATTTGATTTGAGTAAGATAAGTAGATATCTTGTATATTGCATGTTGTTTGCTATCCTTTGTTTGTGTTTGCAAGAATCGATCTAGAGTTTTGAGTTGGATTGAGAGCGACGCCAACAACGACAGAAGGAGGAGAAACGATTGAATCACATGTAGGCTTTTTTACCATTTTGTATATCTGCTTGTTTTATAGAAAGTGATAGTATTCTTTCCTCTGTTGTTCTAAGTGAAAAACACCGCATTTAGGGAATTTGCTTTATCCGTAGATCACAATTATCCTATCATTCTTGGTGTTTTTTCCTGTGTTTATTTTCATCAGTAGCATCTACTTTCAGTTATTAGACATTTGAATGAAAAAATTGCATTAGAAGTGCGTTCTGTTGCTTGGTTTTTCAATCTCTGCTGCGCCCAACACACTTTTAGTCAAGACACAATGCACTGCAGTGCACTGTCTCTCACTCAAGGGTGCTCTGCAACGCACTGTCTCCCCTTAGAGACTGCGTTGGTCCTTCAACCAACCAAATTCCATCTAAATTTGTCATTGCTATCATTCTCAGCCATTTGTTTGCTATATTTTTAGATGTCTGATACCTCTTAGAGATCGGTGAACTTTCATGATTCTTCCTCATTTGAAAAGTAAATTTGTTCAATGTCTCTTTAGTGTTTTTTTTTTTTATCACTGGAAAATCAAATTCAAAGTATATTATTTCTGCATTAGATCAATTTGTTTTCGAAAATTACATTGTTGTTTCATTCCTCGTTTCCTGTAGGAAAATTGTAGTTCCATTCTTCATTTTTCCTAAAAGAGAAATTGTTGTCTCATTCCTCGTTTCTTAAAGAAGAAAACACTTGTTATATTGATTGATGCATATAGTTTCCTTTCTTGCATTCACATTAAAGGAGATGAAAATAAAAACATGTATGTGCATATAGTGAATTGTATGTGTTGCATAGGAACAAGTTAAGAAAGTTGCATTTTAGTTTGTGATATTTGTTGTTTGCTCTTTCTCTTAGTAGCTAGGATTTTCATTGAAAACGCTAAATTGAAAAGTTTGCTTATCGTATAGTTTGCATTTTTAGGAATTTCTATTATCACGCAGTGAATCTAAAAGACAAACTTTTAAACAAGATCAACATAAAATTTATATCAATTTCCCTAAGAAATCATTGGAACATTAACGATAACATTTAGAAGGTCTAGGTTAGAGACGTGTTTCGACGTCGTTAAACATAGCAGCTGTCGCTAACTTTTCTGCGATACATTTCGAGTGTGATACCTCACTCCACGTACGTAAGTATATCAGAGCTCGTCCACGTACCTTCAGGTATATAGGGCAGTGTTCTAGTAAGAAAAGTATAAGTGGGTGCTTTCACTGTGCAGTTTCGCATTAGAGAATGTTAATACAAACTTGGGCCTCCACATATCTTCGGGTATATTTGGGAGGAAAACTTTAGGTTGCTATCCATCCATAGGCAACCGAGTTGGCCGCCTTGTAACTTGTGATACACCGAACACAACATTTAGAGAGATTGCCTATCCGTACTTGGTTCACTAAGAGGTATTATGCAGTTCACAATTACTTGGTAAACCTTTTGCCTAGAATTACCCTTTTATTTTGTTTATTTGTTTTTGGTCATAGAATTTCCCCGTCGTTCGCTTAGAGTATCATTTAAACCACCTTTACCACTGGAAGCCATTATGGTTAGCAAATGCGACATCGTTCTACCGAAACTAATACTATCAGTACCTCTAGTGCGACATCATCCTCAATTATACCAGAGTTGTCTCGAGTTGTTTCTACAAATTCTGGTTCATCTACTGTTGTTGGGACAAAGTCCTCACAACTACTTGTGGTCACGATCCATCCAATCAGTGAGACCATACTTCTCGAACCCGACGTTGTTCAATGGGAAGTTGATTCGGATCCTATCATTCTTTTACAAGAACCTCTGAATCCCGAAGTTGAAGAATTGAATGTTGTTCCTGTATCGGTCTCCCCACAATCTATTGTAGCCATTGAGTCTCCCATATTGCGCAGTCAACCACTTGAAATATACTTCGGGCCTAACGGAGAAATCCTTCCACCTAGTTTGATTTCGATTGAATAAATTCAACAAGATGAAACACCTTAGACTCCAACCCATTTTGGATCAGAGCTTTATCTTTACGAGACTTTTCCTCAATCACCTCACACTGCTTTCTTTGATCCTGTGTCAATTTGAGTTCTCGTAGATCCTATAGAGTATACATTGTGTCGTATGACCATGGCTGAGTCAACATCTTTGGCTATACCTTCTATTACAGTTGCGACAGCACCTGCTGTTGCTACTCCTTTGATGTTTACCATGTCACATAAATTACCCTCCGACATTTCTAAATTCAATGGAAACCCTGGAGAAGACCCGTCAACGCATGTTATAACTTATCATTTGTGGTGGTCATCAAACTCCTTAAATGATGACTCCGATAGACTACGTTTTTTCCAGCGCACACTCACTGGTCTGACTACACCATGAGGATGGTTCTTTTACTATGTCAACCTCGCTAAAAAATGAATCAGGTGATGAGGATAGTTCTTTCCTTGTGTCAACCTCGATAAATGAAATAGGGTCCCTTGAGGATAGTTCTTTTCCTGTGTCAACTTTGATAAATGAAACATGTTCCCATGAGGAAAGTTCTTTTACTATGTCAACCTCGTTAAAAAATGAAATAGGTCTTAAAGAAAGTTCTTTTACTGTGTCAACCTTGTTAAAAAATGTAACAGGTGATGAGGATGGTTCTTTCACTGTGTCAACCTCGTTAAAAAATGAAACAAATTCTTGAGGATAGTTCCTTCACTGTGTCAACTTTGATAAATGAAACAGATTTTTGAGGATAGTTATTTTATTGTGTCAATTTCGATAAATGAAACCGATTCTTGAAGATAGTTCGTTCACTGTGTCAACCTCGATAAATGAAACAAATTCATGAGCATAGTTCCTTTTCTTATGTCAAACTCGTTAAATGAGACAAGGTTCCATGAGCATAGTTCTTTCCTGTGTCAATCTCGTTAAAAAATGAAACAAATCCTCTCTTAATTAAGACGAGTCTTCCATCTGATCTCGTAAATGAACCTTCATCCCATCCAGTTATTAGTAACAATTAGTTTACTTAGGTGAATGAAATGAAGCTTGGGGGGCATGTGCTCTTGCAGGGGGCATTCAAAACTATCGAGAGCCCATTTTGGTTATTATTTTCAAGACTCGTTAAACTCATGAAAATCTCGAGCTTCTTTTGCTATCTTTCATGCTCGTAATACACATGAAAATGCCGAGTTATTTCCGTCTTTTCCTGTTTGTAAATTAAATTGAAAATTGGAGAAAGCATACTTTTATCTTCTTTTTTCGAGCTTTGATAAAAATGAAAAAATAATCAAAGCATATTTTTATCCTTATTTTTCGAGCTTTGATAAAAATGAAAAAGGACTTGAAGCGCACTTTTATCTCTTTTTCGACCTTCGATAACGGTGATAAATGAACCCATGGATTCTTCTTTTAGCTCTTTTCAGACTTTGATAATGTGAAAATATTGCCGAGCACTTGTTTTTTCGAGTTCGTAAAAGTAAATGAAACAACATCTACTCAGTATAAGTTTAACCATTTTCTGGATTGAGATAGATTATTTATGAAAAATGAAAACTTTAGTCGAACATGGCTAGGAGGTTCTCTCAGGTGTATGTTTTAACCCTGAACAGAAATTATCTACACATGAATCTTGTAACAGAAAATAAACAATAGCGAGAGCATAAAACATAAAATAGATAAACACAGAGATTTTCCCCTGGATCCAAAATTGGGACGACCAGCTTGATTTTTCATTATATTCCTTTTAGTGTTACAACACACACACACACACATATATGTATACATGCCGAAGCATATATAAACTCCAATCCATTAACCCTGGATTAGAACATAACCGTAGTTCTCTTGACCAGATCTACAAAAATACCAGGGGCCGAAAATCATCATACCCTAAACCCATGTGCAAAACCATGCACAAAACCATGGGCGCGGACCGCCCACCGGAAATTAAGGACCAAAAAATTTTCGCCGAGGCGTTGCCCCGGACCCAGACAGGGGGGGGGGGGGGGTTGTCGCCTCCCCTGTGACCCCCCCATTGAATCCAGCGCAAAGGGGGGGCTATCGCCCCCCTTCTTACCCCTCGCGCGTGATTAGTCGTGGAAAGAATATAACACATACCCAACATTAGGTATCATTTTACACTTTTTCGGACATGAGCGACAAATTTACGAAAAAGGACTCGTGGAGTTTTCTTTTGTCCTCTTTTTCAAATTCTCTAAATATGAAAAATAACTGACCTATCACTATCGTTAGGCTCGTTAAAACATAAAATAGCAATGAGCTTTTCGATCATGGCAAGAATCGAGTTTCATTTATAGATTAAGAATATGTTATCTTCCTTAAGCTTGTTAAAAAATAAAGAGGTGTTGGTCAAAAAATGACCAGGGAAAATTTGGGAAAGCGAAATGAACACTTTATGGTAGCAGGTTGCTCTTGAACATGACACTTTGACTCTATCATTGTGACTTTTGGGTTGAGTAATCTTCTTGATGGTTCATTTATACCTATGGCTCATCATACCTTCACTTCGGTTTTGGGTCAATGTTGCCAACTCATCTCAGTGTCGTCAATATGTTCAAGAGAAGTCATCCAATGAATATTCATTCTTTTGCAATACTCATAAACCTTCATTTTCATGACAGTCATCCCCAAACATTGCTATATCAAGTCAAATTTTGTCTCCGAAATCAGTAACTCCCGTTTCGCGATAAAGTGGCTTCCTGTCGACATCAACTCATCATCTAGGAAGTTTACTTAGAAATATCATCTTTTAGTACCTTGATTTTTCTTATATCATTGACAAGTTTCTTGCTTCCAGACCTTTAACTGAAAGATTTTGTTTGGCGTTCGACATCAAATCATCTATTCACGTCTTGAAAACTATATTGTAGTACCTTGAGAGCCATTGACATCAATGGTGGTTTTTTCATGTTTGTTAACAACTCACATCATTGGATGGTAATCAAATGATGTCTTCTCATGTTTGAATTCAAATAATATATTCGCATGGTTAGACTTGTACCTGAACGATCGAGTGAATGAGATAAGAAGACCCCGGATCTAGTTTCATCCATCCGAGCTGCGATCTCAAGATTGTTGTACACATCATGTGTACGATGACTTTACATACATATTGTCATCCAAACATGGGTCTATATCTGTAGGCATGTTTGTATTGGGAAACATTCCAATGTAGACGACTTTCCAAACTATGTTCATGTTATTAGGTAGTTTATGTTCTGAGCATGGGAATGCCTCCCTCAACAATTCGTGATCAAGATGAAAAATATCATGATGTAATGTATTGTAAGATTGAAGCAGGTCACCGTCCATTTCAGTTCCGGCTCATCACATTGTAAAGCATCTCATAAAATACTATTATTATTTTGACTTCATGCTTTAGGGGGCAACTATTATAGGTCAATTTGGGCATCATCCCCCAAGACCTGGTCACACTGGACATCATCCCCAGGACCAATGAATATGGTCTATCATCCCCTTATACTTTAGTTGCTACATGCCCTAAGTGAAGACATTTCATTCATGGCTTCTATTGCGAGATTTCCAAGGTTTGAAGTATATGTTATATCACTTATTGACTCATCAACGCAGTCTCTAAAGGGACTAACTGCGTTGCAATGCCAAATACTCCATTCAAGGTGCACTGAAGTGCACTTCCTGACACTCAAGGGTGTGTTGGTCACATGGGAGAGAAATTCTCATTGTTATGGGAATCTTCACATGGCCAGTGCCTTCTAGAAGAGTCCATATGTGTGAAACTTCGAATCCAAGTGTCCATTTAACACCTCTGAACTTGGAACATGTCTTGCCTATTATTAGAAAATCATTAATTGAGAAACTACCATCAGTTTCCCTATAAATTGAGCACCCATCTTAGTGCTAGGAATAGAAGAATTTTGGTAATGTTATGTTGTTAGATTCTCATTTAATAAGAGAGTGAAAGCACTGATATGCTGCTGGTATGATGTTGGATGTGACGAGGCTAGAATGAAGCTGGAGCAAGTTGACAACAAATCGGTCTATTGGTTGTAACCTCCCCCTTCTACTCTTTAATAAAAATTGTTGTTCGTTTTCCCATACATATGTCTCTATTTTTTGTGTAATGTATTTTGAATGATATATGTATTTCATATCTAATCGATTTGATTTGAGTAAGATAAGTAGATATCTTGTATATTACATGTTGTTTTCTGTTCTCTGTTTGTGTTTGCAGGAATCAATTTGGCGTTTTGAGTTGGATTGAGAGCGACGACAACAACGATAGAAGGAGAAGGAGATGCGATTGAACCACAAGTAGGCTCCTTTACCATTCTGTATATTTGCTTGTTTTAGAGAAAGTGACAGTAATTCTTTTTTCTGTTGTTCTAAGTGACAAACACCACACTTAGGGAATTTGGTTTATTCGTAGATCACAATTCTGTATAACAACGTCTATGTTTCTACCTAATTTCAGAAGTATTGGAAATGAAAACACTGAGCAATTTTGGTGTGTCATTGATGCTGTATGGAGAGCACATCAGGTTAATAACGATGATGTTAGAAAGTGTAGTTAGCCACTAGTTTTCAAGGTCGCGTGTTGGATTGGTACATTAGATACGTATCAATGAACCCTAATGCAACTATGGATGAGTTGAAAGATGCCGTAAAAGAACAATTCAAAAAGCCTAAGTTATATGCGTAGTGTGTCACAAAATTGAAAGAGATTCACCAAGAGATAAATGATTTGTGTGGGAGGGAGATCAGAGATTGAAGCGCACTATCAAAGATGGTGGATTCACTATTGATGATACCCAACACAAGGTGTGGTATATTACTATGCTTCTCCCGCATCTTTGCCAATGATTGAGTCAACAAATATTTCCACGCAGGCTGAGGCTGTGGAAATTGCGATGAAATTAGAAGCTGCGTCGATCCCTGCTGCGCTTGGAACTCAACAGCTTTAGAGTCAGTTAAAAGAAATGATTTGGAGATTCAGAATCTGCACAAAGATAAGGGCAAGGAGATTCAGAATCTGCACAAAGATAAGGGCAAGGAGGTATGCGCAAAGGTATGATGCATATGATGTAAAGCTGTTGGGCATCATAAGGATCAATGTCCAGTCTTTGATTATCTACACGCTGGAGGACCAAGCCCACTGAAGAGCATGGTAGGGCCGAGTGGGACACCTCCAGTATGGTGCGCGATCTATCAGGTTACGGGTCTGCTTGCAACATATTTCTGTCCAAGGATAAGAAAATATATGCCTGAGCTGAAGCAACTGTTTTGTAGATTTTGTTCATCACTAGGACATGATTAACAACATTGTCGAATTTTTGATCTAATGATGGACAAAGATGAAGTATATAGAATGCAGGCTGAACCTACCTCACCAAAAACCCGTCTGGGTGCGATAGATTCCAGAACAAAGGAAGAGGAAGAGGAAGAGGAGGAGGATCAACTGGTCGAGGAAGGGGACAAGTCATTTGCTACAACTGTGGAGATGCTGGACACTATTCGCACCATTGTCCAAATCTTGTGCGACAATCATCCAGGTACAGTAGACAGTTTGATCATGCAATAGAAGATTGTCCTGTGTTAATTGCTAAGATGCAGGAGAAAAAGAAGCAGACTCCAACGCAGAATCTTCAGAGGGTCAGGGCGGAAACATGCGAGAAAGATCTTAGCGTGAATGTGCTCACTAGGAGTGGTGCAACCACTCGTGAGGATAAGTGAGAGAAGCCAGATCCTAACCTTTGGATTTGTAAGGCACCTGAGAACAAGGATGGATTTGATTTTTAGCGCACAAAAGAGACTTTTGTTGAAGCACGAAAGGGGTTTGTAGAAGGAAGCACATCGACATCAGGTAGACTAGTGAAGGAGGCAGGAGTAGATGATGAAATCAATCCATTTTTACAAGTTTACATTAAGTTACTGCGTAACAAAAATGCGGTGGAGAACCTTCAGGCATTGATAGATAACTGCGCAGAAAATGAACAACCTCTGATAGAATAGAAAGATGTCAAAAAAATCTATAAGAATAAGAAGGGAACTGGATGGGAGATGCGTCTAATCACTCAAATCGGTGCTTATGAGACGGATCAGGTTATTTTAGATCTAGGGTATGATGAAAATGTCTTACCTAAGCAAACTTGGCAGCGCATGGGAGAGGCTAAGCTCGAGTGGTCTACCATTCATCTGCGCATGGAAAACCAACAAAAAATAATTCCATTAGGATGAATGTCACAAGTAGTAGTCAATATTGAAGGCATTAAGGTACTTGCAGATTTCGAAGTTATACAAATTGTGGATGATACTGATCCTTATCTTGCGTTGTTGGGATTGGATTGGGCTATTGATATGGATGGTATCATAAATTTGAAGAGGAGAAGAATGGAATCTGAAAACAATGGAACCAGAGTCATAAATGCCCTATATCCTACAGAAGGTGAAAGATACATAGAACCTGTGCGCGCTGATGATGATATTGACCATATCTATACGCTAATTGTGCGCGACGAAGATTGGATCAACCCAACCGCTGATGGAAGGCTTAATTGGGAAAATGAAAGCTCCTACTTCTCAGATTCTGATGAAGAATTGGAGAACTGACAGAACCGATTACATGAAGTATTTGCATTTCACTGTAATCAAGTGACCAAGTCTCTTCGCTGCATAACATCAGAGGTATGTGAATTACCATATTATGATGGTTTAACTGATGTAAATATGTTTTTAGGATAAATTGAAAGAACTATCCCAGAAGGATAGAGATTCCATGCGATGGATCTGGGACTGCGTGCTACTCCAACACGATGGTGAGAGATTCACAAAGAAAACATGGGCAATTGGGACAAATGCGTGCGAATGATGATATTACACTTTGAATGTACAACTATCAGGATGGAAGAAGTCTACTATGGAAGGGATGATCCACGCAGACATCTAGCTAAATGGAGTGAGGTATGGGGTGTAGAACCAAGACCTGAATGGGTACATATGTTCATTCATATGCTAGGAAAGGTGCCTACTGATTGGTACTTGAAGACAGCGCTGTGCCGAGGTACTAGTGAATGGTGTGCGCTAACAAAGAGTTTCATTTTAACCTTCAGCTTCGAGAGTGGGTTTGTCAATATTGGTAGAGCGTGACACAACAAACACAACCAAAGGTAAAGCGTGCTTCACCAGCCTGTGATGCGCAAATGAGGGATATTTTTAATTGTAGAAATATGATGGTTGAAGAGAATAAAGAAGATCTGAGGAATATCATAATTCCAAAATTTGAGGGACATCACACAATTGCTGGGCCTTCAATCACCTCCCTAGATGTCACAAAGCCTCTAAAGATTTGACATGTAAATATTGGATCTGAAGAGCAACCAAAGTTGGCGAAGATTGGAGATTATTGGGATGATGACATAGTAGGAAAGGTTGCTGAGCTATTGACAGAGTATCAAGACCTGTTTCCTACGAAGTTCTCAGTGTTGAAAGGAATACTTGGAGAGCTTGGCATCATGAAGATCACTTTGAAATCTAATGCGCACCTGGTGAAACAACACCCATAAATTTTGAATCCAAAATATAAGCATAATGTGAAGGAAGAGTTGGATAAAATGGTTGCTGCAGGCATAGAACCAATAGAGGAGTCTGATTAGATGAGTCCTATGGTAGTGCAAGATAATATGACAAAAAAAGAAATAAGGATTTGTGTGGATCTGCGCAAATTGGATGATGCCTGTGTGCATGATCCATTCCAAACTCCTTTCTCTCATGAGATCTTGGACAATGTCGGAGGACAATAATCTTATTCATTCATAGATGGTTTCTTAGGGTATCATCAGATCAAGATTGCACCAGAGGATCGCAGTAAGACCACCTTTGCAACAGAATGGGGATCCTTCCAGTATACAGTCATGCCTTTTGGATTGAAGAATGCGTCTTCTATCTTCTCGTGTAGTAGTAGCTGCATTCAAAGACTATATCAATAAGTTCCTGGAAGTATACTTTGATGATTGGACTGTTTTTGGGCTGCTGAAAAATCATGTCTCAAGTCTGTGCTTAATTCTGGATACTTGTAGAAAGTCTCAGATCTCACTGAACTTGAATAAGTGTATAGTCTGTGTGCCATTCGAGATATTGCTGGGTCACGTTGTCTTCCAAAAAGGGTTAATGGTAGATCCCGCGAAGATCACAATAATTGTTAATCTAGAGGTACTTGTGAATGTCAAACAACTGCGCTCAATATTGGGGCATACTAGATATTATTGAAAGTTCATTCAGGGTTATGTTCTGATAACTACACCCATGGAAAAATTTCTCAAGAAGGATGCGACATTTTTTTTGGGATGAGGAATGTCAGAAGAGTTTTGAATTGTTGAAGGAAAATATGGTCACAACGCCCATATTGATATTTCCAAATTGGTCCAAGGTGTTTCATGTGCATGTTGATGCCTGCTGCATTGCGCTCGAAGCCATTTTAGCGCAGCCAGGAGTTGGAGAGATCGATCACCCTATCTCCTATGCCAGTTGGAAGCTCTCAAACACAAAACAGACTTATTCAACCACAGAAAGAGAAGGATTAGCGATGGTGTATGCGCTGCAGAAATTCCGCCACTATCTATTAGGAGGACATTTCAAGATGTTTACTGATCACTTTGCTTTGAAGTACCTGGGCAATAAGCCTGTGTTGGGGGGGAATATTTGCATGTGGTTGTTACTATTCCAGGAGTATGATTTTGAGATCATTGTGAAACCAGGAAGACTGAATGCTAGGCTAGTCCATCTGTCGCGCATTGAGACTGGCGAAGAACCTACTAGCTTGGAGGATTGATTACCAGATGCGCAGTTGTTTGTGATCAAAGTAGTTGATGATCATTTCCCTGATATTATTCAGTTCTTGACTACTGGACGTGCGCCTGAGGAATATACTGTGCAACAGAAGAAAGAGCTCATGGTGCGCGCAAAATACTTTACTAGTATTGCTGGCCAGTTGTACAAGATGGGTGCAGACGAAGTTCTGTGAAGATATGTTTTGGAGATTGAAAGGCGTGACATATTAGATGAAGTTCATGGAGGGGTTGTCGCCGATCACTATGCAGGGAAGACAACCACGCAAAATATTTTGTGAGTTGGGTTATGGTGGCCCACATTGCACACTGATGCCTATGCGCATTTCCGCACATGCGATGTATGCCAGAGGACCGGAAAGCCATCACGCAGAGATGAGATGCCCTTGCATCCACAGGTAGTGCTGCAAGAATTTGAGAAATAGACCATAGAATTTGTTGGAACTATTAACCCTCCAGGCAAGAAGAGCAGCGCAAGTTACATAATCACTGCGACTGACTATGTAACTAGATGGGTTGAAGCTAAGCCAGTGAAGGATTCTAGTGCAGACATAGTGTCACACTTCATTTTCGAGAATATTGTGACTCGCTTTGGATGCCTTGAGATTCTGATAAGTGATCATGGTACACACTTTGAGAATGAAAACATTGAAACGTTGACAAAATAATTCTGGATTCATCATTAGAAGAGAACTCCATATCACCTAAAGGCGAATGGTACAATGGACGCTTTCAAGAAGATATTTGAGATTGTGCTTACTAAGATATGCAATGCTAATTAGAACTATTGGGATGAGCGCGTACCCGCATTTCTCTGGACATGTCAAACCGCATGTAAAAAGTTGACTAAAAGGACACTGTTTAGGATGGTGTATAGGCAAGAAGCTGTGTTTCCAATGGAACACATTGTTCCCAGTGTGTGCATTACAACATTCACAAATATGGAAAAAGCGGATAATATGGAGGAATGGTTGTCGTAGTTGGTCACGCTTGAAGAAGATTGTTTTATTGCAAATTTCCATCAACAAGTACAAAACGCGCGCGAAAAGGCATGGCATGATAGACACATCAGACAAAAGGTCTTTAAGGAAGACAATTTGGTCTTGTTGTGTGACAACAAGTTTACGCGCCACCCAGGTAAGTTCAAGATGCATTGGCTAGGGCCATATATTGTTAAGGAGATCACTGACGTAGGTGCAGTGCGTCTGGCCACATTGAGTGGCGAATATCTTCTTGGGCATGTCAATGGAAGCCGATTGAAGCCATACAGGGATGACCCTCTCCCTGCGCGCACCAAATGAATATATGGCCAGAGTATTGGATCTGCGCAGAAGGGATGGCAGATGCGCAGACAAGTGTGATGTGCGCATGGTAGCTGCGCATGGCGGTTGACTGGGTTGCAGAAGTGCCAAAATCTAGCTGTTCGAACAGTAAATCTAGAAAATACAGTTTTATTACCGTTTAAGGGAGCATCTAGGTTGCATTTAATGAGGGGATTTTACCAGATTTGGAACCGTTTTTTCATTTATGGAGACACATTAATGCATAAGGGATCATTGAAGACATTCCAAAGCTATAAATATGACCTAAGGGGTCGCATTAGTTCCCTTTTCTTTCTGTGTGAATTTTCTGCCTTGAGTTATCTGATTCCTGTAATTTACTCATTGTCTATGTTTGGTATGGATCGAGGGTTTGAGGAGGAGTTGCATCGTATGGGTCTAGGTTACGTTATCCATCCAAGTATGACCGCTACGTGCCCTGAAGAGGATCCTGCTACATCGGTCGCTGAGGCACCTGCGCTAGAGAAAACCAAGAAGTGTCAGACATCAGGGACCCGCAAATCCCCCAGAGAGAAGACCCCCAAGCGCGCGCTCCACTGCGACTGAGCGCCAGAAGAACCCCATGTCTGAGCTACCTGAGACAATCATGGAGGAGGAAGATGTGGTCGAATTGGCCCCATTCTTGCGGTCACTGACCTATGTCGCACTACGCAAGGCATCATTCAAGGTCCTGAAGGATCTCGAAAAAATTCGGGCATATATTAATATGCATTTGATCTCAGAAAATGTTCCGCTCGAAGGCGATATCTTCGCCAAAGTGCCGCAATTAAATATGGAGGATTGAGACCTCACCGATGTTGAGAAATTCCTGAGCTTTCACCTGCACGATATCTGGACCACGTACCTTATGAGGGGGTACTTGTGCGCATGGAGCCAAAACGCTGG
This sequence comes from Pinus albicaulis, assembly GCA_034641835.2. Taxonomy (NCBI): domain Eukaryota; kingdom Viridiplantae; phylum Streptophyta; class Pinopsida; order Pinales; family Pinaceae; genus Pinus; species Pinus albicaulis. The sequence goes on from CM076574.1 coordinate 1,081,267,697, forward strand.
GTGATGGGCCTGCACAAGGCAGGGGTTTTAAATTTATTGTAGGTTCCACATTTCGGGGGCATCCCGATCAATGATATATGTGTCCGACTTTTGCTTGCATTGGTCCATGATGAAGCTTTGTGGCTGGGAGAGCGCGTACCTATTGATGCTGTGCTAATCCATCGGATCACCGACCTGCCTAATCAAGGCGCAGATCCCATGGCCGATTTTGGAGGTAAAGTCCAGGAGAAGAAGGTTGTGGACAAAATCAAGGCTACCTACCAGGTATCGCGCCACATCCGAGGATTTTTCGTAAGTGAAATTAATGACCTAACCATCCAATTTGGGATGCTCATATTGGCATGCAAGATGATAAGGAAATGTAGACCTAAAGAAGTCCCTGCGCAAGTAATTGCACTTGTAGGCTAATGTGAGAAGGGCGTCATTTACAATTGGGTGCAGTATTTGTGTAAAGAATTTTTGGAGAATGCGTGCGAGGCACAAGAGGAGCGCAAGAATTTCTACTACGCTTGGCTCCTGCTGTTGATAGCACTGATCAGATGGAAGACCACGGAGGAGACGTTGTTCCCTGAAATAGAACCGCAGATGTGTGAAGTCGCACGGTACGCCACACTGTGGAATTCCTTTGTCCTTGCATGCATCATGGAAAACAAGATATTCTGGGTCTTGTTCGATGCCTCTATTTTTCAAGAAATTCAATCAAATTCGAGGCTGTCCCCAACTTTGTACGAGAAGTACAAGTTGATTGTTGATTTAACATCTGCGTGAAGGGAAACGTGGAAGGTATCTGGTATGATTTACCTTATCTCGTGATTAAGGACAATTTGCTGAACATCATTGTAGAGCGGCCGCTAGCTTGGTTGGAGCCGTGCACCACGGGAGGTGCATCCAATTCTACCCCTAAGACGCCCACCAAGCCCTGTAATGGTACACAAACAACTGAGAAGAGCACTGGAGCAGATCCCACACCGACTACAATCGGTGAGACAATTGACCTTGAGACATACACTACACTTGAAAAGAATGGTGCTGGGCCTAAGGATACTGAGGAGCAAGTGGAAGTCCAGACTTCAAAGGGGAAAAAGCGCGACTCTCAGGCCACGGGAGGTCCAAGGAAGAAACACAAAGGCTCCAAAGTCACTAGAGAAGAATAACTGATGTTGACCGAGGACGACTTGAATGAGATTGCAAAAAAGGCTACAACAGTGACAAAGGACATGTGGACGGACCTGGAAGCGTAGTACAAGGCTACAATTGATAGGGTGTAGAGAGACATCTAGGAGATTAAAGTTCAAGAGAGCCAAATTCAGGCGAGCGTAACACAAGCGAGCCAACTGCAAGCGAGCGTGTCTACTGCTGAAAACCCCTCACAACAATATTTCCTTCGATAGGAGAGACCCGCTTGATTCAGATCCCCGAACAAGCCATTCACGTCGAATCACTGATTATGTGCGCGCAACTCAGAGCATGCAAGATATAAATGTTGATTTGGCTGTGTTACCCACAGGTAAACTTCATATGGTCCACAACATGATCGTGGATGAGCTACAGTTTCGAGAAGTCTACACCTACCATGATATCATTGAGGCACAACAGCATGTGGTTGACCTCCAACAGAAACAACATAGCACAGAAGAAGCATGCCGAACAACAGAGGCTCATCGCGCTGATCTAGAAGAAAAAATAAACCAAGTATGCATCAATGTACCTGCGGTTCTCGCCATAGCCGCCCCAACAGAGAAATTAGAAGGGTTCGCCGCTGCGCTAAAGGCTTCGCGAGCAGAGATTCAGAATGTCCGAGTAGAATTCGAACATCAGATTGCTGATCTTCAGTTGAAGCTGCAGCTAGAGATCCCATTTAAGTCAGAGCTCAGAGGGCTCCAGAGGTCAAAACAACTATAGAGAGCATAACTACCGCAATTACATAGTGCAGTTAGCTCTTGGATGAGGCCATGGGTGTCTAGACTTAGGTTTAGAATGAACCGATGGTACAATATTTGCGCAATGAATTACACGTCAAAGAGAAACAATTTGCTGATATTTGGATGTCGGTGCCCACCCTCGTAATTGCACAATGCCTCGCCCACCTGCAGGAGGGTCGACTAATTCAGACAAACATCGAGGATCTGCGTCACATAGAGAAGTTGCTAGAAGGACTAATGCAACTGTGGGCCAAGGAGGCTCTACAGCTGTTGCAGACACTTGATGACGCACTGAAGACCCTTCAATAGACTCCAAGAAGTATCGAACTTGCAATTGAAGGTCCGACAATGGAAAAGTTGGTCCATGAAGCACAGGGCGTTGCTGCGTAGAGCCTTGAGGTGGTGTTGCCACTGAAAACTTCCATCGCTGTGCTCCAAGCAATGATGAAAGAGCCGACCCCACAGTGACTCGACACAAGTCACGGGTTTGTGTTGGGGGCCTATTGGAGCGGGGTCCCCTAGGGTGAATTTGGAGCAACTTTTTGTATGTATTTTTGGTTATGCGCGCTGCGCGGAAAGGTCAAGGGGATTTGGGGAGGGTTAAGGGATGTTAAGGGAAAATTGTGGGCCTCAAACCTTGGTTTGAGACCATAGTATTTGCGTGCTAAATGGATATAAATATAGATAGAGTCTAGTTGGAAGTCATGATATGTTGATCTAAGTAACTGTTTATGCTTATGTGATACATTTTGTAAGGTTTTTTAGTCTTGGTTGGGTATAAAGGCTCCTGCTAGCTGTGTGCGCAGAAGGGTAATTGTAAGGGAAAATCTAACTGAACTGAACTGTTTAGATCTAATACAAAGACCATTTTTGCGAAGCAAGTGTGTTATGTGTTTGATATATGATCTATCTGTTTATTGTCTATTGCTTTGAGATTTCTTTACTTATGTTATGATCAAATGTATCTGCGCATGAATGTATGTTGATGGTTAAGTACATGAATATATCTGCTTAAGTTATTTCACATTGTAAGGTCTGATTCTATTATATATATATCTGTGATGAAGTTGATCTATGATACGGTTTATCTGTTATGAGCATTAACTTTGTTTGCGATAGATCTGATATGATAAGTGTTGATATATATATATATATATATATATATACACACACACACAATCTGCAATAAGATCTGTTATAAACCTGTTTAGGGCCACCGCCTAAATTTCTTCCTCAGGGTGCAAAAACTTGGTTCCAGCGCCCCCCCATACTGTTTCGGGTGAGACTTTGATCTGTGCAAGCAAGTCATTGACGAAAGGGCTAGTAGTTGGAGAGTTTGTTGGTTGCGCGATAAACTCTGAACCTAGGTTAGGACCCCTCAAGACAACAACTGAAAAATATGTCACTAGATCAAGGCATCTAACCATCAAGTCCGCCCCTCCTCTTTGAATTGTACAAGCTACTCCTAAAACGTTCCAATACTGGTCAATATCCTTGACCCAACACAAGTCCAACTGCTGTTCCAAGTATGTTTGTTGCTATCATCACAGTAACCGGTTAGGGCATCATCCAATGCTGTAACCACCCTCAAACAATCACCAAAACAACTCTTAAAATCTGTGGCATCACCTCATAGGACAACTCCTCCTCCACGCTGTTGATTTGGGCATGTATTACCCCTCAACCAACCCTACGCACACTCTTTCTGTGGTGTTATTGCCCGAGGCCTAACACACAGATATCCTATAGCTTACGACCTACAAAAACATGAGTTGCTATCCATATATAATGCCCTAACAGAGTTGTGTATTGCCTTGAAAAACTTGACCTCCCAACAAGTGTGATCTGCTCTTCAAACAACCCTTAAAAAGGCTCCTATGCAACCTCTTCCCATTGCTGAAATGCTCTTCCACCTGTGGCCCAAATAGAGATAATTACCCTTTCTTCCACGTTGGAATATCCTCAATTTTGCAGCCCAAACTAAGGAGGTATGCCGAGTTTATCTCCTTTTTCAACAAACTCTTGCGTTTCTCTTACGGATGAGCTAAAGATCTCTACAACACGTCCTATATATTCTATAAAGGAGGGCTTCTTCCTGACGTCTAACAAGGGGCTTGAACAACTGTCATAGGACTTCCTATCACCAAGCCGACCTAGACTTCAACTCATGCAAACCCACACATAACTTCAAAAAATTATAACTCTTCATTGACGACTTGAAATTGGATGATTTTCAATGTGTTAGATTCGTCTCGACGAGCACTATCACCCTCATCAATCACATGTCGAAAACTTGTCACGATTTTGGCCCAAATCCTGATGGATGAAAAACCCCATGCTTGGGTTCTAGGCCCACAAGTGACTCTTGTGGAGATTTTCCCTCCAATCCCCAAACCCTAGGGCTACGAGTACCTCTCAAGCTACATAATAATCAACATAGTTGACTACAAAAATTGATAGGGTTGTTTTGACTTTGAATTGGGCAAGTCAATTTGAATTTTGTTCTCTCTCTGCTGAACATTTTGATATAATAATAAGAAGAATTGATAGGGTTTTCTCCACATTGGGGTTTTTTCCTAGGATCCGCCAAATCTGGTGCCCTCTTGTCTTGGCTTGTCTTCTGCATTTTGTTTCATGTTCCATCTACTCTCATTGTCAATGTGATTAATGGTTAATGTGATTTCTATTGGAATTTTAAATTGGAAATTGTCTTCACGTTGCTAAAGGAACAATGGATTAATTGTGCTAAGCATATAACATGCTATTGTTAACTAAGATTAACATGGTATCAAAGCCTAGGTGAAGCCAAAGCCCAAGCAAGAGAGAAAAACAATCACTAAGAAATAGCTACTGGACAAGAATATTGGTCTAGCTTTAATGGTGACTACATTATACTTAATATCCAAGGATAAGCTCAAGGAGAAATATGATTATCATGCATAGAAGATGAATTTGGAAGAGAATGATGCTATGGACTATGTGTAGAGAAAACTGGTGGAGCCTCCTTTAAATGCACTTGCTGCTGCAAAGATGTAGTACAAGAAAGGTGAGGTCAAAGCTAAAAAGAATTATCATTGATTCCATTCAAAATCATTTGGTTGCCTATATTTATGATTTGGGAACATCTAAGGACATGTATGATAAATTGATTGAAATGTTAAAAGTAAATAATGAAAATCAAATATTCTTTCTCAAGAACAAGTCAAAGAACTGACGAGCCTCAGTATTGCAGTAAGAATGCTGCAACTCCCAAGGCTACTAATTTTAATTATCAATCAGGGGTTCGTACAAATTTAAGAGGTATCGACACTATATGTGCAATATAAAATGTGTCATTCTTTGGTTGATCTGATGTAATGGAGTGAATATCATGAAATAAAATCCTAAAACTAATTGCAGAAATGGAAGTGTTGCTTTGAAAAGAAATTAATCCCAGACATGAACAACAATTTTTAATTGAAATCCTAAGAGCATGAATTCAAATAAATAGGCCAAATATACTTTGTAAAAATCCATGTCCTAATTGGTATTTATTCTTCTTCGATCATGGATTTAGATCCTAGGGGTCATGATTCAAGTCTAAGAGACAAAAACCAAGCTTTGGGAGCAAATCTGGTTGAGTTTACACATGCTACAAGAGTGTTACAGGAAGTTCTGTTTTGGAGATAACTCACCAAATGACTAAGTAAATCAAATGAAAATGGGATGAGATTTTTTTTTTTAATTAAGTATGATGTCTTAGGTATCCATTACAAGTGAAATCACTTCAAAATACGCTTGTTCACATGTGCTAAAAAATAACAAAAAAATACTACTCAAAAAATTGGAAATTCAAGAACTAGTGAGCTAGTTAACTTATCAAATGCCTAACCTAATCAAGTGAAAATACAATGGGGTAAACTTTGTTATTAAATTGAATGGTTTTATGACCTAATCAAGGTGTAATAAACTCAAATTAAGCTCATTAACCCATTCTAAAAAATAGAAGAAAATTATGACTTTCTCTACACGACATTTCCAGAAATCCTATATTCGTGAGCTAGTAACCAAATCCAAGTAGCTCAATGATGAATATTACCTTACAAAGTTATTCTAAGGATGAATAATTCTTTTGAATCCGTAAATATCCTGAAAAATAACTCACTTCAAGCATTTAATTCAATCCTACAGCAAGAAAAATATCAATATTAAATACATAAATAAACAAAACAAGAATAAGAGATGCATGTGAATAAGAAGTGAAAAAGAACATAAATAAATTGTTCAAGAGGGCTCTGAGGTTCATAGGATGGCCAAGCCCAAGGAGACTTAGATTCCTATGGAAGAAACCAAGCCTTAGAAGCTAAAAATGACACCAAACTTCATTATCGAATCAGTCCAAGTACATCCCTGCTAGAAATGAATAAGACTATGAAATGAATGCCCCTAGAGGAATATTTGAATTGGTACTTATACAAAATGACGAGGAAGCATTCTCCTTGAAAGGAGGAAGCTTTCCCCTCCAAAATACCTTAAATAGTGGATCTGGTTCCAAATATTAGGAGTTTGCATGAAATGACAGAGAACATATTCATATATTTTCTCAATCATTGGAGTTCCAAAATATTTTAATTAATTTCATGATATTTTGTTCATTTATTGCCCAATATTGACCCTCCTATAGTAGGGAGCAAGTCCCTAAACTATCTCCTTCTCCAAATCTTCATAATTTGTCCAATATTCTTACAATGTTCTTCAAAAATAAATAATATTAGGCACAAATATGCAATTATCTCTAAACCTTACTAAGAACATATTAAAGCTTAAAAAAAAGTATTAAGTGTAGAAGGAGAGATTCAATATAGCCTTTATGTGCCTAAGAAAGGTTAGATGGGCCTTAATTTATGTCTAATTTAGAGGCCCATCATACCCCCCTACTGAAACTGTTGCTCATCCTCTGAGCAAACTATTCATCCTCCGAGCAACCTATTCATCCTCCTTGCCATGTTGTTCTTCATGTATGCTCGCCTGGTCATTCTCTGTTTGTTGGTACATATGTTGCTCCTCCTGTTGTTCTTCTTGCTACGCTTATTTCTGCATTTTTTCCCCATTTCAGTTTCCCATGGAGGTCATAATGTAGATTCAGGCTGCTTCTTTCTCTCAGGTGATTATTCAACTGTAATGGGTTCTATTTTTTTAGGGAAACATTTTCATTTGGTTCATATTCTTGGCCACTTGGATCTTGTAAATTCATTGCAACCTCAAGTGCAATCTCACCATCATACCCTCTTACCCTTTCAAAGAATCCCATCTCGTTACAATTTTAGAAAATGGTAAGCACTTTAGGATGCTGATGGATTCTTTCTATGCTGATGGGTTTTCTCCCGTTAAATCATCCCCCCCATATTTTCAAACTATGAATTATGTGAATTTTATGTGCAAATCTAGGGCCTTGTTTGTACCAATTAGTTTTTAATTTATAGGAGTTTATGTGTCCTTGATACCTCCCACAACACACACTGAAGTTCCCCCCCAATGTATTTGCCTTCTAGCCTTTGTAAAACTTCTCTCAAGAAAAAAACAAGCAATCTAGTGGCAAACAAGGGATGTTACAGGAAAGATAGTTTCCTGTAGTAGCTATGAAGTTTCCTGTAGCAGCTCTCAAAAAGGAATAATTTTGATAATGGTGGCCTCAATTTTAAATTACAGGAGTGAATTTTGGGTTCTTGTTCATGAAACATCATACCATCCATCAATTTTTTATCAACACCCTTGAATAGCAATCTGAATTCTCTTTGATCATTAAATTATGAAATTGAAAACATTTAACACACAACACTTTCTTCTTATAGAGGGTGAAATGATGGTGAATAACCTAAAGCAAAATAAATGAATGATGCGAAACCAATCTACTAACTTGGATACCTTTCACTCTTGGAGAATTTACCATTATGCAACCCAAATTGCCTGTAGAAAATTATTTGCAGATCTATTGTGCCTCTTTGTACCTTTTAAAAATCAATTAATCATTGTCCAACATCCTAGAAACAAAATTTTCCTCTCGCTGCCCTTTGTTAGATTCCTGTAGCAAATTTGTATTTCTTGTAGCAAATATGTTCTTCCTGTAGCAAATCTGTTTTTCTTGTAGCAACTTCCTGTAGAAAACTTTGTGCTTGTATCAATGCTATTTTTCCTGCAACAACTAATATTTTCATGCCAAGAGGCGATGGGTCCATCTTTTATTTTTATTTTTTTTATTTTTTCATTGCACACAAAATAAACTCAGAGTTCTTTTTTTGTTAACTGAGTTCAGCCTCAGTTACCCCTTGTCTTCCATAACAACTAAGTGCTTACCACCCACTTCTTAAAGTGAAAGCAAGAAAAATCAACAGTCGTAATTATGAAAGTGACACTTTTGAAAGCAAAGGTGCGACAAGCGACAATTGGAAAAACTCACCGAAATAAAAGTACAATCACAACCAAAAGTGAGAGTTTGTCAATTGAAAGTGCGCACTGACTGTCGACATAGGTTGAACATTGCATATGCATTGTCTTGATGGATTGTGCTATGCTTGTCCAAGCTTGTGTAAATGAATGCACTCATGAACTCATTACAGACTAAGCATGTGTGAGAAAGTGACGACACTTCGAAACCAAGAAGAAGACTTAAACACTTAGCATAACATTAATTGAGTATGAAGCAACTATGGAACATTAAATAATTAAATCCTTAGTAGGATCCAAAATTCATGTGTAGGTAAACTTTTGGAGGGTGTTGATCGTAACATCAATAGTATGATAGAGAACATGATGGTTAACATTGAACAATCATCAGTAAGGCTTTCGTAGTTAGTGCAAATATGCTACTAAAAATGGATTTCGGTTTACATGTTTATCATAATATGTTAAACATGAAATAAATATAACATAATAAGTATGATAGAAAATATAATGAATAACATCTCACAATCATCACCAAAGTTTTTGTGGTGGGCACATATACGCTAATGAGAGTGGAGTGCCATATACATAGGTTTGTAAGTTTCTAAACATATTTTTTAAATACTTCACATAAATATAAATAAAATAATTCAATATATATATTTATTTGATTTTTTTTTAATATAAAAATATATCACAAGCATATCTGAATCATAAAATTAAGGTTTTTTTTTCTTTTTCCCTTCATCACTTGATTTGATAGTCAATATGAGGGAAACATGTGAAAAAAATCCCTATACAAAAGTAAAATTTAAAATTGTTAAAATTATTATTTCATTGAAGGGATTCTTTCTTTCCTTCAATATGTTTATCTTTGTTGAAATTATACCTAGGATTGAAATTTGTATTATGAAGCATTTTCACTCATTGGATTTTCATATATTTTCATTCACTAATTATATCATAGCTTCATATTTCCAATTAGCAAAAAAGTACAAACATTATATTTTGTAATATTAAACGAGGAGATATATAAAGGACCTCTAACCAATATCGAAGTAATTGCTGATAATCTCGGTATTAATAAACATCAAGCAAGTTAATAATGTTTTTATCTAATGATTTAGGTGTATCCAACTTTAAACAATGGAATTAATTTTACCGCATATGATAATAGCAGATTGAGGTAGATCAAACTTTAAATAATGGGATTATATTATATTATATATGATGGTGATGAGAAGTGAAAAGTGTAGAAGCTCAAGGTATGTCATCTTAGAAAAGTGAATTTTAATTCACAAGTGGATGATAGAGGGAATGATTGCATGGCCAAATTCACTTAAAAACCAAGTCACTAACAATTATATATATATATATATATATCATGGTCAAATTCACTTAAAAACCAAGTCACTAACCATTATATATATATTATGGAATAAAAATATGAAAAATATGAATATTTTATAATTTTAACTATTTAAAATTTAAGAAGTTGTAGCTTTACCATGCTTTATTTAGGTGTAATGATAAAAATGTTTATAATAGTACTTGTTGGTGCCTTTATCTCTACTACCATTAACATTGTGCCACATATCTATTTCCATGAACCTAGGGCCTCCTATGCTCACAACACACCTTTTGGGCACCTCACAATCGCTTGAAAGTGTGGCATCAACATGTTTCGCTTCTTCATCGTGGAGCGCAAAGTTACTTCACCCAGACTATGCCTCACAATAAGTTTTATATAATATTTATATCGGTAGTTAATTTGTTATATATAATAACTCTTTGATATAGTGAAAGCAATATTACTGTCACTTCTACTTCAATTAAACTTCTATTCATAAAGGAATGGAAATTATATGAAAGACATCAATTCAACATTAACATCATCACACACATGCACATATTTATACTGACCCATTGAACATCTGCTTTTATTAAAATCCACAATTTACAACATCCCTTGAGACAGTGGCTCAGTCCACATATCCGTAGATCCAATAAACCCCAAGTGAATACATAGAACTTGCTCTTTCCATCCTTCAAACCTCACTGGGTCACCCTTCCACCCTATCTCTAGTCATTTTTCCCATGCGTGGGTTGTCTCCACCATAGTCTAGCCAGTTCGGTTCAAATTCCAAAATACATTGAGCCTTGTACAACTACAAGCCCTAACCTTAGTCCTATCTCCTCCTCATCTAAACTTTCCTACCTTTTCTCACCTATTAGACATTCATCTCTTATGTTCAATTTTGTATTATGTTGTGTTGGTTGTTCATTCAAATCATGTGGCTCTCCCATTCTAATACCGTTCTACCCAACCTCCTTGTGGTACTCTCATCCCACATCTTGGTTGGATTCACTTCTAACATGGGTCGTCTCATCCTGTCGCCTCACTTTTCATACGGGTTGGATCGCCCATGTGTTGTGTGCCTTGGGTTGGTATGAATCATATTTCAACAAGAATGATCTCAAATTTCATCTAAGAGCCCTCAAATTTCATCTCGGTGCACTTAGATGATGCACCCTTGTTTTGTCTCGCTCATTTTGTTCAATCCTTGATTGGAAATTGTTTCATTTTGTTCTTCTCCTCTCGAGCTTGCATGCCACTAGGATAAAATAGATTTAATTAATCTTCTTGGGGACTCAACACACACCATTTCATCTTGGCACCCTCCCTTTTGGTTCAAATCATCTCGGGTCGACCTTCTCCAACATTCAGTCTCTCGTCTAGGGGAATTTTGGCCCATGCCTTGAGGTGTCCATGTTGCCTCTCATGGTGTTTTCCTGGGCCTCATCACTCATGATTAGGCCAAATTGGGTGCTTGGTCACTCACATCCATCATGCCACCAAGCTGTCCACTTGCACCTAATGGAAACCCTAAGTGTTGATTTTTTGACACCTCATGTCGCATGCTCTCACCCAATATCCAAGGCTATCACGTTTCTTGCAATATATTTATTGCAAACAGTGTTATGAAGATGTCACCCATGGAATACACCTCGATTAAAGGTGCACCCAACTCTAGGGCTTGACATCCTGCCCCACTCAAAGTTATTTCTATCCCAACAGTAGTCCAACCACAACCCTTCAGTGATATCCCATTGGATATCATCATCATCATGAAGTCTCTCCAGATGTTATCTTTGATTTCATCTCTAGATATCACTCCTACATATTTTCATGTGTTGGATCTCCTCACGAGGCTCAACTTATTAGGTATCTAATCTTAACATTTCACTAAGATCCATAAGAACTCATGTCTCAGAGTGCAATATCGTTGATCTCAAATAATCACAACTCCACTAATATAATGATATAGAGGCACCACTCTAGGTACCCCATGATCTTGGCACACCCTATCCTGCCCTCTAATTCCTCAACAAGTCTCTCAAGCTCTAGATCTTGTGGTCAACCTCCTGGGCTCGATGTCGTTTTTACTTGCCTCCTCTTTGGCTTCAACATACCAATGCATCTATCCTTGGTCCCATCTCTGAACCACTACTACCATCTTGGTCTCCTCTACCCTACCTGTCAAAGTTGACATAATATCCACATGTCATGAGAGAAGATACTCCACAACATTATTTATCAACTCTCTACATGTAGCACAACAATACTACTATTCAATCACGAAGATTTTGACCATATTCATTGCTGTTTTCAGGTCGCCTCTCTTCTCTAATGAGGACCCTACTACCTATAACATACTAAATTTAGTTTCATCTTGCTATTCCAACTAACCGCCTTCTAATTGATCAAGAAATTCCTCGCACAATGATCCTCTCCACATGTCCAACAAGATTTGGGCTTCTTTTCTTTAGCTGCACCTACTAGTTTTCCTTCCTTGGAAGTCTTCTCTTTCTCCTGATCCTTCTTCTTCTTCTTGCTCTTATCACTTTGTACTGCCTCCTTATCCTTACCATTTGTATGGTAATCAATAAATTTCTCAGCTGTTGTGATGGCTACTACAAGAGATTGGAATTCATGCTTCGTAATTTCCTTCTTTTACCATGGCTAGAGATTGTTGATAAAGTGCTACACCTTTTCCTTCTCATGGATATATATAATCTCCAACATAACACCTAAGAACTCTTTAATGTATCTATGGATCTTACCGATATGGTTAAAATCCATTATGTAACAACCCTTTTTCATGACACCTCGTGTATGTAAATAAAAATACAATTGTATGAATTATATACATTATGTAAATCAATTTGAAAAATAAATTAATGATTGGCTGAAGGGAGGGACATACGTATCTAAATATCTGAGTTGAATTATTGTGGAAGTATTCTAGGAGGTTGCATGCCTGATTAAGGTCATGTTGTGTGCTTGTTGGTTTTTCTATGGTGTGCTATGAGCAAGCCCATACCAGCCTCACTTAATTATCATGACTTATGCTTGACCACAAATTGGCCTCCGTTAACGGGAAATTAAATATTGGAGTGGGAAACCTAGGTGAAGGACGACACCATACTTCCCCTTTCCTCATAGAATGTGGCAGAGAGAGAAAGCTGTAGAACAAAATGATAGAAGTGTAAAGGAAGAAATAATGGCTGCAGTTATAGAGTTAGAGAGAAAGAGTTTTTGAGAGTCCAAGAGTGGATGTAGACCTAAAATGAATAAGAAAGGAAGTGACAAACACATGGAAGGAGATGAAATGGCCTTGCAGAGAAAATTAAGGAAGTGACTGCACTAAAGGAAATGATTAAATGGTATTGGGCCGTCTGAGATCCAACATTCAAAATACATGGGTGATATTCCATGCATCTTTTATATGGAAGCCATTGGATGATGTGTTTAAGCCTATATGATTAGTGGGAAACTCTGTGGAGGAATTGGATCACTATGATGCTTGCTTATTGGTTGATAAACCACTAAGACAAGAAAATTTGAGTCACTGTGGTGCTTGTCGCGAGGTTGATAAACCCCTTGGACAATGCATTGCAAACCCTTATGAAACTTTCCATGAATAGGTGGATGATAAACCACAAAAAGAAATTTATTTCACCTCCTAGAACTGATATATAACCCATTTTATCTTGGGTGAATCTAGGTATTTTAACCCAGAGTGAAAGTGAGTCACTTTGGTGCTTATTTTAGGAGATTGGTTGATAAACCATCTAGACAATTGACACCTTCTCATGGTTATGTAACTAAGCCTTAGATGTGAATTTTCTTGAATACAAATCCCATCAGACTTTGGGTTTGGCTCAGGGGTGGCTAGCTACAAGAAAGACTGCAGTGTGGATGGCCTATGATTGGGTGGAGTGCTAAAGTTCCTCCTTTAGTTTCCAACCATCATTAAATACATAGATTAGTTTAAATTGCTTATGTATATTATATTATGGATTGTGTTGAAGCTTGTTAGTTGTGGATGACACAATATCCTACGTATTTTTAAATGTAAATAAATGCCTGAGCTGTGAGGCTCACTGTTATGTTCATGATTATATTGATGTCTTGTATGCTCATGAAGTTCAGGATATGCCTAGAATATTGTTTTCATATGAAATGAATGGTGAATGGGGAATTATAGACTCATGAGTATACATGTTGATGTCGGTTTTATGCACCCTAGTCAACAAGGGAGAAATTACCTAGACCAAAAGTCTTTAATAGCCTTAAACATTTGGTGTAGTCATCCTCAATGGGTTTTAAGGCTCTATTAGCCTTTTGATTCCTCCTCTCACGAAGAAGAATGTGTTAGGTCCCTATAATACTAGCGTATCCCCTTATTTTTATTGTTGGTGTAGCCCCCTTGTTTTTATTGTTGTGCCCATGTAGTCCCCATATTTTTATTAATATGCACCATAGAAGCCCACGATTGCTATTGTTGTTCCCTTACATTATTATTGTTATGTCGGCTCTGATTATGTTGAGACCCCTTAGACTCCTATATATAGAAAGGAAGTTTTCTCATTTGAATCATCCAAGAATGTTCTTTTATGTAATGTAAAGGACGTTCCCCCCTTGAAGTTGATAATTTTTATTTCGTTGATCTATATTTTATTCTATTTTGTGAGTTGGTTGCATAACATTTGGTATCAGAGCTTTGGATTCTAGGGTTTCGCTTCTTCAAACAGGTCATCTTGGAATTTTTGCTATAATTTTTTTCCTACAAGGATTAAGATGTTGAAATTTCTACCACGTGGAGCAGAAATCTTGGTGACCATCGTGTAAAAAATTGAGATCTTGGTTTTCTATAGTTTCAGAGATATGATCTAGGGAAAATCATCATAAATTTCGTTTTAGGAATCAGATTTGAATGATGTAACAAGTGACTAAAAGTGAACGAATTGTAGTTTTTTATGTAGAAATTTCTGGGCCGAAGGTAGAAACAATGACACGTGGAACTCAATACAAGTTCGCTCTACTGAACTAGTATATAATAAGGTCATTGTGGGAGATTGGGCATAACGCTTTTTTCAAGACTCCAATATCAGTCTTGTTAGCCATCTATAATTTCTGTTACACCTAATGATGGCTAGAATCTGTTGACAGCCTTCAAGAAACAATTTCAAGTTAACATGTTAGTCCTTGAAGCCTGGTTGTTCTCTCTGTCCAAAGAAACCTACCTTCACTGATGTTTTCACTTCAAAATCCTGCTGTTTCCAAAGAGAAAATTGTTTTTCAAAGCCTCTTCTCCATCATTTCATTCCTCCATTTTATCTTCACAATCCCTTCATATCACTCATTTTTATCCTCATTTATCCTTTGTTTCCTTTAAAATCCCCTTTAAACCCAATGAAATCCCTTTATTCTGGTTTGAAACCCCTCTTTTCTTCTATCGGAACCTCAAAAAGGCTAAAAACCCACTTTTTTCGGCCTTTTTTCCGACTTTTTTCATAAAAAAGGCCTTAAGCACTTTTCGGCTTAGGTCCTAACCCCTTTTCCGCCATCGCATCGTGCCATCGCATATCACATCAAGCATCCGCCTTCCACTCCATTCATTCTTTTTTGCATGCCTGCGATGAAATCTCCACCGTTTATTTTATTTTCGATCCGACGGTCTTCATCGCGTCGCGCCATTGCATCGCGCCATTGCATATCGCATCGAGCTTCTGCCTTCCACTCCATTCATTCTTTTTTTCATTTCTGCAATGAAATCTCCACCGTCGATCTTTCCCAGATCGGACGGCGTAGGTTCACTGCGGGGGCACCCATCCAGGGTGGTCCGTACTCCCCTGTCCCCTCGCAGTCCATCTCCATCGTTGATAATTTCCCGATCCAACGACCCACATTCTCCCATTCACTGCGGAGGCACCCTCCGATGAGATCTTTCCATACCCCCAGTCCCCCCCGTAGTTAATCTCAGCCGTCCGTTTCTCCAATCCAACGGTTCCCATTGATCCTACCATTTTCACTCCACCCAAGAAAATTTCACCCCGCGCATTGAACTTTTCGCTTCGCAACAAGATAACTGACGCAATCGTTAGGTCCCAGCACCCCATCACTGCACATCTTTTCCATTTGTCGCGCTCGCTTACAGCCGTAGATCTTCCCCCCCCCCAGATCGGACGGTCCAAAACTAATTTCGCGACCATTTCACCAATGAAATTGATTGCGCAGTTTCAACGCGAAATAGGCAGTTTTTTCCAGGACAAGCATCGTCCAGAGAACCTTATCGCGTCTGTTTCACACAAAACCATTTACCACCCATCCCCTGCGCGAAAACCACTCACGGTTTTCCGCAAGACCGCTTTTCCATTTCTTCGCGCCAAACTCAGTTTTGAACCCTGGTTTTCGTGGTTTTGCGCCATGAGACCCTTTTCTGCTGCATCCACCACCTCCTCACAGTGCCTTCACCTCCGTCGAGCCTCTGAAAGCAGTTTAAACCTAAAAATGCAAGTTTTATTTAATTGTTTATTGTTTGGGTATAGGTTTTCATGGTGGTTAAATATTGAAGCCGTCCCACAGCAAAATTGTTGCAGAAGCCGAGGATGATGATCCTCAGGGCCTAATTCAATGCAGAAAGGGACGAAGGGTTAAATTTCCAAGTTTTCGCCAGTGTGTCATGAACACTGGTCATTCAGTAAAACCCTCCAACACGTAAAGAAACCCTGCATACATACAATCAAATGAAGACTGAAAACAGAAGATTAAAGGCTCGATCGCAGATTAAAAGAAATAACACAGTCAAAGATAAGAAAATAAAGGTTCAAATCAATCAGATAAAGAGTTAAAGACAGTTATAAAGCTTGAAGAGCCTCGAATACGTAAAAGGGAAGCAGTTATTACACAACTGTTAAGGCAGTTATTGTAAGAGTATGGGTGGTCTTAAAACACATACTTTCCATCTTACTTGTACCAGAAGAAAGGACAAGACTGCAGCAGCGGGAAGACTTCTCCATAAAGACACTCTTTGGAGTTATTACCAACTTGATAGTTAGGCTGCAAAGCCTACAAGAACTACTAGAATGGGAAAAGAAATTAATGTAATATTTATGACACAGAATGGGCATTCAATCTCCTCTATTTTAATTGACCATTAAGACCATCTCTGTCACTTCTCCTTCCATTCACCTAAAAATCCTTTTCGAACTCTCATTGTAAGTGTTGGCATTTGATGAATTCTGAAGTAATACATAGACTACTGCTTTGAAGAAGGATTGATGTTTTGAAGAAGTGTGGATCTCTTTTCTTTTTTGTTGATGAAGGAGGCTAGATCATTGGATCCCTGAGCCTGGTTTTGGTGAAGTACTCTCTATTCGTTAATGCTATTTCCTGTTTTTCGCTTTGTTCCATTATGCTTTGTTTGCAGTAGAGTAAAAAGCTTAGGCTAAGAAATGTCTCCTAGAAGCACCTTAGGCCTGTTTACTCTTCACTGCCTTTATGTTTTCATCTGCTGAAAGGTTTTATTGAGTAGTTTAACTACTTTTAAAACCATTAAGTTTGTTTATTTCCAAATAGTTCAAATAGTTGATGTCAAGGTTGAATTATGGTTTGCCCTGTCTAATTGCTACCTCTTGAAAGCTATTTCTGAAATCACCCTTCAAACGCCATTGTTTGCAGCTTGGCAGAGAGGATTTGTTCTGATCTTACCCTCCGTTTCTTGCTGAGATAGTTGTATTTGAAGGTCTTTATAATTGCAGTCTTAGATGCCTGGGTGTTCCCCCTTTTATGGATGCAATTAGTTGTGTTTATTATATGTTTTCTAACTCCTTTAAGTGAAACAATTAGAAGAAATAGAGTGTTCATCTCCTTCTTTGTCTTACTTGAAAGTCTGTCTTGTTTATGTTATCTACATAGAGCATGTTGGTAGAATTCATGGTTAGCCATGGCTATTAAATATTTCTTTATGTTTAGTTAGTGTTGCAAGTCCCTTTGTTGAAAGGGATACATAATTAAGAAGTCTTAACAGCCCTTAAAGCTCTACTTTTCCTTCCAAATCCTTGATGTTCATCTCATCCCACCTATATGATCCCACAGATCCATTTACTAAGTTAGATTTTCCCTTTGGTCCCCCAAATTCATCAATTGGAACTGTTTAGACTTCCACATGGCTCCATTTCCCAATGGCTTGTATATTTCCACACTCTATATATGCTGCCTAGATCATCTCTGTCCAACCAACAAACAAACAAATTTTCACTTCATAACTAGCCTGAAATCAACCTCTTAAAATCATAAAGCTATACCTTTACAAACATATTGAGAGATCCTTCTCTGAGACTAGGAGGGCTAGATCCTAGAGCTCTAAAGCCTGGTTTGAATGTTGCCTTGTCATTTGGTGTGCCAATCAACCAAATCACAGGACCCCAACAGGTCTTATTTGTGGGGTTGGAAGTAGATTCAGAGGGATATAACATGACCAAATTTAAGACCTTGGAGATCCTAAATTACAAAGTTACAACCGTTTCAAGGGCGAGCTCCCAAAAGTAAGAAAAATGTGTGTAATTTTTTAAAACTGCATAACCTTTGTTTGAAAAATTAGTTTGAAGTGATTCCAAAGGAATATTGAAGCATATATATCTGTACTGGGTTATAAAATTCCTCCCAAACAAAATAATTCCACACCCATTAAGCCCTAAGAAAGATCTACTATGACACATGAAGAGGAATAATTGCAACATGATATCTCAAAATTACGGGACCAAGTGCAACAAATTTCACTATCACAAAAAAAAAACCAAAGATGAACTAAAAGATGAAATGGATGGTTTAAAAGAATACATGGAAGCTAATATGGATGGTTTGAAGGATGGAATGGAAGCTGAGATGGAAGGTTTGAAAGCAAACATGGAAGGTTTGAAAAATTTGTTGCAAGAAAGGATTCCCGGTGGTGACAAGGCAATCCATGAAAATCACGATGAGGACAAAAGGAATATGAATTGTGATTTTAGAAACTCCAATGTTGTGTTTAAGAACAAACACATTCCAAATATTGATATGAGGAAGTTTGATGGCAAGGATCCAGTAACAAGGATGTGTTAGTGTTTTTGTGGAAAC
This sequence comes from Pinus albicaulis, assembly GCA_034641835.2. Taxonomy (NCBI): domain Eukaryota; kingdom Viridiplantae; phylum Streptophyta; class Pinopsida; order Pinales; family Pinaceae; genus Pinus; species Pinus albicaulis. The sequence goes on from CM076574.1 coordinate 1,081,286,504, forward strand.
AAAGTACCAAATAACACCTCCTTAACAATTGGTTGTTCCCTGCAAAGGATCACAAAGATAGTTGGTGCTGTTACTGACAGAATTTAAAAAAAAAAATCATGATTAGTATTGGACGTAATGTATGTAGAAACATAAGTCTAAAAAAAAGAGACAAATAAAACAAAATACTCAATGGAGAAAGCATGTCAAAATATAAATGGAGAAATAATCCCTTTATTGACTGATGGTGGTAGAAGAATACAATAGAATGATAAAACACTTGAAGAAAATACTTTGAGATATGGAGCTCAAATAGCAAGGAGGTCCCTTTCCCTGGTCTCTTTTCAAGCTTCTCCTCTCTCTCAAAATAAATGTGAAGACTCTCCAATGGAACTCCTCTTCTCTCACTAAGATGTTGGATTGCTTAGAAGAAATATGGAAAACATGCTAGTGCTCTCACTTCCCTTGCTTCAACATTGATACGTTTTGTTTCTCTAGTAGAAATTTGGACAACATAACAATGTCTCATATTTGTCTCTTCCCATGGATTGTTTATGTAGAAATTTTTTGAACTCCTCTTCCCTCTCTCGGCCCAAGAGTGATAATGACCCAAGAGTAGGATAAGAGGATTCCTTTGAGGGCTACATATCTTCAGGTTGACCTCAAGTTGGCTGCCCTTGACTAGACATGACAAAGAATCAAATCCCCAAGTGTGAGAAGTGGTCCCGGAAAATGACATTTCTCCCTTCCTAGGACCGCGCGAATTTTGAAGAAAAATGCACGCGGTCCACGTAAAAGTCCTTTGTTGTTGGTGCGCGGTCAAATATTTCTCACACAAACTTAGGAAAATTTTAAATTTGTATCCTTCTATGTTGTTCTCTGCCGGAAAATATTCATTTTTACCTTTTGTTAGACATTTTCCAATGTCTCTTGCAGTGTATGATTTTCTGGTGTTAACAGTTGCCCCCTGATGTAAAAGGTCTAGGAGAAAGCGTATAACCAAAATACATCATGTTTTTTGTTCTGATTGACAGTTTGCATAAAAAATTTGAGAGAGAGAGAGAGAGAGAGAGTAACTTCCTGCGGAGATGAGGTGGGGAACCCCCTTGACTTTGGAACAAAGAGTGACCATGCTCTGTAGGAAACCTTAATTGATAAAATAAGAAATGTTTCTACGAGGCGAGCATGTCCCATGTTCGTTATGATGACTTGTTAATACAATCTGACTGATACTGGTTATGTTAAGTCACATTGTGGTAAGTGACCTACTGCTGGTTGGTGATGACGATTGTTGAGTCCCTCAAGGGTGTTTTTAATTTGAACAAATAGGATGAATTTTGTACCTAGATGCATTTTTTGGGTGAAACACATTTTTATGAGGTGCTCAATATATGCATGGGTCTTCATCTTTTGGGAATCTCCTGTGCATTGTGGTTTAAACATTGCTAAAAGAGATGCTTATCAATACACGGGTCTTCGACTAAATGGAATAGCGCAACGATTATGAAGTACAATACCATCTTGACATAAAAAATAGTGGTGATGTTGAATGTTAGGTTGGTCGATGAAATCAACGGGCAATGTTGATTCCCATTGTGCCATCCAAAAATGTTCCCTAATTGGGGGGAAACCATCCAAGGTACTACCTCAGTCCTAGAATATGTTTGGTGAAGACTATAGGAAAGAAGCATCAACTTTCAAAACAAGTGTTGATACAAGGGATCAATGTTTCAGGTGAAGCAGAGTGTAATATGGTGGGTTAACAAGACATGATGACAAGATTTGGCTATAAATCATGGTTATGGAAAATTGGCCCGAGGTCGGAGCTATGAATGCAAGTTGTGACGGTCAAAAAAGTTTATGATAGGGGTATCCCTGGAGTCGGTAGGACATATAGGGTCAATGTAATTATGATCTGAATGAAATGATTTGGATTTGGTAAAGGATATGCAATATCCAAAAAAGGGTGACTAAGAAATTCCGTCGGATGTGTAACGTAAAAATATGGGTGGAATTCTTTCTCCAAAAAAAATATTTGTACACTTGCCAAAAAAATGTAAAAATGGTTTGGATGTACAAATCTGGAGACATGTGCCTCATTAAAATGTATGGCCCTGCATGGTGATGCGAGGAAAATATTTGTTTGCTAAGGGTGGGGGCACCATTGGTTGGTATTGGTGTGGGAGTGATGAGGCAGATGAAATGGCATGAATGGTCTATGTTCGTAGGGATGTGATAGGCCAAATGTGAAATACGGTAATGCGTCTTGCTGATCCGATGTAAAAATATTGGTGGTGGCTTGGGAGTGACTTTTAGTATGTGACGAGTGAAGTAGAATGAGGTTGATAATCATGTTGGAAATACTGAGAGGGGGGTGAATCAATATTTATTTCCAATTGTTATTTTTACCAATTAGATAACTTATATTTAGAACACAAATGAGCAATAAGAATAAATGCTTTTATTAATATTCATAAGTTAAGTACAATATTTGTGTAGGGCTCCAACCCTAGATGAAGACACCAATATTCAATCCCCTAGGCTCCAACCTATATTATGCCAAGCACCGACTTGGACTTCCCAAGGCTCTAACCTTGTCAGTTTGAGGCACCAACCTCTAGGGCTCCAACCCTATCTCTGGTACAGGCTCTGACCTAGTTTCTTGAGGACTCCAATCCTCTAGGGCTCCAACCCTATCTTCCAAGGCACCGACCCTGTCTCTATGAGGCTCCAACCTCTTGGGCTCCAACCCTCAATTTCACTTCGTCAAAATATGTTTGGTTATTCTTCACGGCTCCCAAAGCCTTCTTCAATGAGCCATGTAAGTCTTCAACTATCTCCTCACTTAGTCTGCACATCACGTTATCAATGACAACACTTGTCTTCTCATGAATGTGTCTCCACTACTCTTCATATAACCCAAACACTTTCTCCAAGGTCACCTCATGATGTTATCAGTGATGCATCATGGTCTTCAATGTTATCTTCATGAAAACTCACCAAAATGTCTTCAACAACGTCTCCAAGGTCAGGCAAGGCTACTCAACAAGAACGCTCCAATCTGGTATCTTCTTCAAGATCAATTCACAAAGACTTCAAACAAGGTCTCCACAAATTCTTCAAGGTATCTATAATGAAATTCACTGAGCTCTGCAACTACTTTAAGCTTTTTAAAATATTGCTTCCAAAAACACTTCAGATATTCTACTCAAAGATGAGCTCCAAACAATATTTCAAAGATGCTCAAGAGACTGTTCTCAATCACTGAACCTCTTCTATGTGATTTTTCACCGAAAATTCAGAAGAATCTAAGTTCTCTGTTCTGTAGAAATGTGAGTACCCTAGACACATATTTATAGTAGTCTGTCCTCATGAAAAGACGTGGCTGTTGGGTGAAGCGCCTACATGAGTAGGCTAGCACAGGTCGGCTCATAATTATTTTTTATTAACTTAAAAATTCAATATCTCATCAACCGTTGGGAGTTTTGGGACGTGTAAGAGCTTGTTGGAAAGCTAAAATTATGCTCTATAGGATGGTGAAGGTTTCATAATGAGATGCTACTTCTAAGATGGTGAAAATATTTTTTAATGTCTTTGGTCATTTATTAGTGCAAATATGGAGGTAGAGCAGAATGCCTTTGAGTGTAGGGCTTCTTCATGGTTTGATTTATTCGTTGATTGTCTTCATAATAATGTCCTAGCCTTATTCAACATAGGATAACCATCATCATGTCCTTGAATTATTCAATATAGGGTCACTAGGTCAGTTGTCCTTAAGATAGTGCAGAGATATTTCATCAATCATATGGAGCATCATTATGTAGTCTTCATCATTAGGACATCTAGCTTCACATCATTGGAGATTTTTCATGTCATCATAAAATTATTGGAGGTAGGACATGTAATCATGTGTATGTCTTCTAGTCCGTCATCAAGTGCAGTGATATGGTAGTATTCCATTGTAATCATCCTCTGGCATCTTCAAGAATATTTTCCATCCCAGCCACTGACATCAACTATTGACATCAATGACAACCTAGATTAACAATCTCCCCCTTTCTCATTGATGGAAATATTATTTCCCTTTCAACATTCTCTCCCCCTTTGACATCAATGGAAAATGGGGTGCCCGATTACTCCCCTTGACAAGTTGCTTCTTTTCTTCATGAATAGTAGTTCTTCATAGGTATGTTACTCCCCCTATCATGGTGCTCTTTATTTCTGGAAATGTGGTCAATTATGTGTTTTCATTTCTTCATGTGATGAACCAACTCCCCCTGCCTGCATATCCTCCTCTAGCTTCAAGAAATATTGCTTCCTTGTGATCGGGTGGAAGAAGTAAATATTGGAAACATGTTCTTCAATGGAGCTGCTCCTGAGAGATGATCTATCAAAAGATGAATGTCCATGTGTGACTCATCAAAGATTTCATAAGTCCCATTCATGCATAACTTTTGCAAGAAATCTCAAGAATCACAGACTCCCCCTAACTGTATGCATGGTCTCATTTTCATAGAGTTTCATTATCAATCATTTGGAATATCAAGGACAACTTCATCTAGTCAACAACATGTGTTGTTCGCTGGAGTGTTCAAGAGACTTCCGGATTCAACTTGTTTCCTTCTCCATACTTGTGTAACTTTCTTTTCTGGGTTGGTTGTCATGATTTTAGCTTCTTTAGGAACCCAAGTCAAGTTACAGTCATGTGCCATATGTCCAATGTTATGGAAACTAAAACACTCTATCTTATTGATGAATGAGAGATCATGACTTCTTCTTGCAAAGTTTCTTCTACGAAATTGACCGGGACCATTATATTTGTCCTTGTGGGGTGCCCTACACTATTTTGTCATGTGCCCAAAGTTTGTACAAGAATAGCAATAATCAAGAAATATACTTTGGTACCTGGGAGATGGAGTTTTCCTTGATGTACTTCTGAAGTCTTTTTGCCTTGGGATTCTTTGATGATATTCATTGCCTTTTGTATTCTTGACACCATCTGCAAGTCTCCTTGGAGTATAATTTCTTCCTTTGTTGTCTTGATTCTTCTCCTTGCCTTTGCTGGAACTGGGAGCATTAACATTTATTTCTAGGTTCCTCACATCTTTGTTGTTTGAAGCATTATCATTCTTGCTTGAGGATTCACCTACATAGCCAAGACCTGATTTATCAAGGGGAGAACTTTGCTGACTTAGGATGTCATCTAGGGTTTGAGAGCTTTACAAGTTCTTATTCAGCAAGTCAACTTCGTTTTTAAGAAAGACAATTTCTCCTTTCAACTTTTCACAATCTTCGTCTTTCATAACTAGTTGCTTCTTCATTTCTTTCATAATCCTTGTTGCTTCATGTGCTTCGATTTTAAGGGAGATGATATTTTATTTCATTATGAAGACATCTTCATTATCCTTTGCTATACTGCTCTCCATTTCTTCTTTTATTCTTGTAGCTTCACATCTTTCGGCCTTGAGAAGATTGATGTCTAATTTTAGTTTCAAGATTTATTCATACTTTTCTTCTAGTTGGCATATCATGGTGTTTCTCTCATTTTCTGCTTCATTAACTTGTCCTTCTATGAATGCCAAATTTTCCTTCACCTTCTCGGCTCCTTGCGCTTGTTTACTTGCTTCTTCTAGTTGAGATCTAAGAGAGGAGACCTCTTCCTTGTATTGACCAATCTCTGCTTCAATATTGTTCAAGCTTTGAAGTATTTGTTCAAGGTGGCTTGACAAAGTTTCTTCCTTTTTCTTTGTCTTATCCAATTGATTTGTCATATATATGACTTCTTCATGATGCTTTCTTTTGTTTTGATGAAATTCTTTTTTAAGTTTTGCGAGCTCCTCATCTCTTTCTTGTACTTGAAGCTTAACAAAGTGAACTTCCTTCCTTGTCTTGTCTTGGTTACCATCTTGCACTTTCTTCTTAAGTTACTCATTTTCATTTTTCAAACTATTAATCTCTTCCATGGAAGCCATAAGTTTATTCAAGAGATCTTCTTCAAATTCTTCTTTGTTCTCTTCATCTTCTAGGTCTTCTTTAGCCTTGTTGTCATCTCTCTTATCTTCAGCTTCCTTGACGGATTCTGGACTTATTTCTTGTTTTCCATCATCTTCTTTACTAGAGATCATTGTCAACGCTCCTTTTGAGTGAAGATCATGAAGTTTGTCCCATATGAATTTTGCTGACGAACATTTTTCAAAATTTCCCTTCACAGAATTTGGTAACCCATTAAAAATTTCCTTCATTGCTCTTGTATTGTACTCCTTGGATTCTTCGTCCATTGTGTCATTAGTAATTACTGATTTCCAAACTTCAATTCCTTGAGTCTTCAAGAAATTCCTCATTCTTGCCACCCATATATCAAAATTTCCATTGAACAATGGAGCCTTCGCAAATTGATTTACTTCTTTTAGGAGGATTGTAGACTTTCTTCCTTGGATTTTCCATTTGTGTTCTAATGATCAACCTTCAAGATGTTAGGCTTTGAGTGAAGGTACTGGCTCTGATACCAATTATTGGAAATACTGAGAGGGGGCTGAATCAATATTTCTTTACCAATTAGATCACCCATATTTAGAACACAAATGAACAATAAGAATAAATGATTTTATTAATATTCACATTTTAAGTACAATATTTGTGTAGGGCTCAAACCCTAGATGAAGACACCAATATTCAATCCCCCAGGCTCCAACCTGTATTATGCCAAGCACCGACTTGGACTTCCCAAGGCTCCAACCTTGTCAGTTTGAGGCACCAACCTATAGGGCTCCAACCCTATCTATGGTATAGGCTTCGACCTGCTTTCTTGAGGACTCCAATCCTCTAGGGCTCCAACCCTATCTTCCAAGGCACCAACCTTGTCTCTATGAGGCTCCAACCTCTTGGGCTCCAACCCTCAATTTCTCTTCATCAAAATATGTTTGGTTATTCTTCACGGCTCCCAAAGTCTTCAATGAGCCATGTAAATCTTCAACTATCTCCTCACTTAGTCTCCACATCACGTCATCAATGACAACACTTGTCTTCTCATGAATGTGTCTCCACTGCTCTTCATATCACCCATACACTTTCTCCAAGGTCACCTCATGATGTTATCAGTGATGCATCATGGTCTTCAATGTTATCTTCATGAAAACTCACCAAAATGTCTTCAACAATGTCTCCAAGGTCAAGCAAGGCTACTCAACAAGAACGCTCCAATCTGGGATCTTCTTCAAGATCACTTCACAAAGACTTCAAACAAGGTCTCCACAAATTATTCAAGGTGTATACAATGAACTGCACTGAGCTCTGCACCTACTTTAAGCTTTTTCAAAGATTTCCTCCAAAAACACTTCATATATGCTACTCAAATATGAACTCCAAACAATATTTCAAAGATGCTCGATAGACTACTTTCAATCACTGAACCTTTTATACCACAACTTGTTTACCACAAATCTGAACTTCTTGTGTGTCACGTGTCCTTGAAATTTAGAAACAACTTGTTCTTAGGAAATTAATGAGTCTAACAATCGTGTCTCCAAAGGATTATCACAAGATTATTCACAAGGTAGCTACCAAACTTGAAATAGGTCCAAGTTTTCTTCAACTGTGACTGTCCCATAGGTTCATGGTGAAAGTCACACTAATCCACATAATTGAAGGTTTGGGATTAAGACAATTTAACAATTTCTTACGTCCAAATCTGAGCCTCTATGGTGACTGTTCAAATTGGAGATATGTTATAGTTCCAGCCTCCAGGTAGTTGTCCAAGACACAGCTTAATTACCACAGGTGTGCACAAAATCCACTACTATTCTGTCTAAAATGCAGCTACAGGACTGCCGTCCGATCTCCACAGCTAGATGTAATGCCTTAAATCTAAGTTGCCACACATAGATCCAAGCCACCTTAGATGAACACAATTTTGTAGCTTTTCCAGCAAGTCCGAGGTATATAAATCTGCAATCATGCTAGAACAGTTCGAGCTTGTATAAGTCTACAATTCCGAGTCAACTGTTCACTGGTTGCTATCACAGGTGGCTGTTGTCCATGTTCTCCACTGCTGTTTGCTGGTTTCTTAACCACAGATCCAAGCTTGATCACAACAATTCCACAGGTAAAAGGTCAAAACTTTTACACTTTCCAATAATCTGAAACAAGTCTGAACTGTATATATGATTAATTCAAATTTTAAACCAAGCAAATATTTATCCAAAAAATTCCTCCTCGGTTTAAGATCTGGCACAGTCCCTCTTCTCTGTGATTTTTCACTGAAACTTCAGAAGAATCCAAGTTCCCTGTTCTATAGAAATGCGAGTACCCTAGCCACATATTTATAGTAGTCTGTCCTCACGAAAATACGTGACTGTTGGGTGAAGGGCCGACATGAGTAGGCTAGCACAGGTCGGCTCAGAATTAATTTTTCTTAACTTAAAAATTTAATATCTCATCAACCGTTGGGAGTTTTGGGACGTGTAAGAGCTTGTTGGAAAGCTAAAATTATTCTCTATAGGATGGTGAAGGTTTCATAATGAGATGCTTCTTCTAAGATGGTGAAAATATTTTTTAATGTGTCTGGTCATTTATTAGTGCAAATATGGAGGCAGAGAAGAATGCCTTTGAGTGTAGGGCTTCTTCATGGTTTGTTTTATTTGTTGATTGTATTCATAATAATGTCCTAGCCTTCTTCAACATATGATCACCATCATCATGTCCTTGCCTTCTTCAATATAGGGTCACTAGGTCAGCTGTCCTTAAGATAGTGCAGAGATATTTCATCAATCAAATGGAGCATCATTATGTAGTCTTCATCATTAGGACATCAAGTTTCACATCATTGGAGATTTGTCATGTCATCATCAAATTATCGGAGGTAGGACATGTAATCATGTGTATGTCTTCTAGTCCTTCATCAAGTGCAGTGATATGGTAGTCTTCCATTGTAATCATCCTCTGGCATCTTCAAGAATATTTTCCATCCCAGCCACTGACATCAACTATTGACATCAATGACAACCTAGATTAACAAATCAAGGCGTATAAATAAGGCGGTTCTCGGGCCGGAGTGGGTGGTCATGGCTTCTGATAGCAGATGGGGGGTCTACGAATATGATGGGAGCCATGAGTAGTGAGGTTCAATCGACCATAATGGGTGTTTATCATGTGCAAGGTGAGGTGATTATAAACATGGTCGAGATGATGGACCTTATGGTGCACTTTGGAGAAATGATGTTAGGATATACAATGCTTAAAAAGAAGCCTATCATGCTGAGTGTAGAATGATAATTTATCTTGTACTTTATTTTTTGGGGTGGTGATCGCAACATGGTGTTTTTTATGTACCTGCAATGTTTGTTGGCCAATACCCCAAGTGAAAGCATATTTTTAAAACATATGAATTATATGTGATGACATGAATTAAAAAACAAAAGAGGGCATACTTGAGATGAGTTTTGGGATGTGCGACGGGCCCAAAAATGAGTTTTGATGGTAACTGGAATGGAGGGTTCCAAGAGGAAGATGATGAAGTAATGATCCTTGTGTCTCTCATGGTTTTCAGAGTGGACGTCCCAGGATCTGGTTATGGGCTCCAGAAAAATGGAAAAAAGGCGATATATAGGCCAAAAGGGCCTAGTTTCAATTCATTTTCACTAGTGAGCTTGAGAGGTTAGGGGCTATTATTGGATCATTTCTTGCCATTGCGGTCACCTAGAGCACCTGGGATGTGTGCAAAGAGGCCTAGGTAGGAGCTAGAACCTTATAATTTTCATTTTTCCATCTTTTAGGGTAGGTAGGCCATACAAAGGTCTCCTATATGACCTTTGAGGGTTAGGTATATGGGTCTGAGTGAGAGAATCAAAGAGAGTCGTGTGGTCGACGCGTGAAGCCCTGCGCTTCACGTGGCATCCTTGCGCAAAATCCTGATTCAAGAAGGTCAAATGCCGCGTCTGTGAGAGGCAAAAACATAAGGTCGGCGCGTCTATTCAAAGAATAGGTGCGTCGAACGGTCATGGAGTTTGACGCACATGTTCACTGAAAAGGGGTGTGTTGATGCGCCTATTTTCCAAATAGATGCACATAAGGCACGTCTTTGTGAAGGCTTAAGATGCGCAGTTCAAAGAGGGATTTTCTGATTATTTTTCAGCTAAAGGGCGAAAAAAATATGATATTTTTAATTTTTTTTGGTGGCCAGATGATGCGGAGAGAGAAATACTGGACCACCATTTGTGGTGAAGTGGCTCAAGACCCAAAATTTTGTGAGACTCTAGGACGATGGGGGTTGTTGAAGTTTATTTATAAACCCATCTTGAGATCCCATGATAGGTTCTTACGATTCCTAGTTCGTTGCTAAAATCGAGAGTGGCAGATTATGGTAGTGAGACGAGTTGATATGGCTATATCGACTCAACTAGATATGTACTCTGTGATCGATCTTCTGCCTCATGGGGAGGTATTGCCTTATCCACTGCCACCTGGGGTTTTGAACATCTGACATTGGGTAGAGCGGGAGCATCATTGTGGGCCCAATTCCATTGACGATGGATGCATTGATGTGTATACTATAATGAGTTTGACATAGCGTGAAACTTTGTCGATGATTGTGCACTTGGTGGGGTCAGTTTTGCCCCATAGGGTATCATGGCCGCATGTAGTGGTTCTACAGTAGTTTCAGGTGGGGAATTTCATTGATTTGGTCTACCTGGTTTATCGTGGTATGGTATATCAGCTTGCTCGAGTGCAGCGGGGGAGAGCTCATACCTTTTTCTACTTGAATATTATTTGTAGCATTATGTATGAGAGGGGCATAATGCTACGACCCTTCCTTGCGATGCTGCCTTCTCCTCTGAGGGATGCTCAGATACAAAGATGGGAGTTCGTTATGCCCTGGCATGGAGTGGGCGCTGCAAGGAGATATTTGAACAAAATTGTGGGGGGTTGGTTTGATTCTAACCCTCAGCAGATCTTAGAGTTTCCCTATCATGGTATGGAATTCGGTGGCGACCCAGATATGGGGCTTCCTTTGGGTTATGTTTGGGGGCTGACATGTATGATATTTATATTTGCTGCATTTGAGTATTGTTGACATGTATTTATGTATGTGTTTTTTATGATGACAATGATACCATATTTTTTTAATTGCAGATGCGGGTCCCAGTGGACGACCTCTAGCCTACATAGTAAGAAATGATCCCCAGGGGATGGGCATTCCAGGGGTAGCACAAGCCCCGTGGAGACCGCAAGATGAAAGGCCTCCACCCAGACCTAGACCATCGGTGCCGCCACCCTAGTTGAAAATTGGTGGACCCTTGAAGGAGGGTACTAATGCTGCGGAAGCTGGAGATGATTCTGGTTTGACTGTGTGGGTTGGGGCCGTCGAGGCTCGTGCTAAGGATGAAAAGGTTCAGTTACGAGACTACAAATATACCTGGGAGAGGGTATAGACCCTGACCCAGACCTAGGGGATGCCCATTTGGGGCTTTGACGACTTGGAAGAGCTTGCTATGGATACAGTGATGGCCCGTGAGCGGGTGCAACATCCTACCTTGTACTGATGATCTGAATGAAGTATGTTAGTGTTGCTGTGCTAATTACTCTTTTAGATTCTGAAAACAATGTCTTATGTGTGCTTAAGGGTTTAAGTTATCTTGCAAATTATTGAGTCTCAGGAGTGTTTTTCATGTTAATTTTATGAACAATTTAACATAAAATAAAGGCTGAACAACATCAAATAAAAGTACAATACATAAAATATCAAAAATTATGTGTTTGAAATGATTTTCTACTCCCGAAACCTACACCAATGAGTTCATAATGCCCAAAAATGGTCATCTACCCTCTTTTTGCACTTGATTTGGTCGAAAAATCCAAACTTTATGACCATTTTTAGTTTCTCCACAATTTCTGGCCTAAATTTAGTGAAATGGAGCTAAATCCGGTTCGCTGGCACTAAATTGCGAGTTCCACTGAAATTAGCAGACCACAAAATTAATCCACTTTAAATTAATTAACTGCAGTTAGCGCTAATTAAGCAAGTTTAGCGCTTAACTCATGCTTAGTGGATAACTTCAGATTAGTGTTAAGTAAATTGGATTAGCGCTAATTTAATTGGGGTTTAATTGTTTAACTCCGCAATTAGTGTTTAGCCCTCTGGTGCTTCTGCCAAGGTTTTGTGCTATGGTCACGTGAGTCGGGGGTTGGTCCCCACTTCCCCCATCGGTGGTACTTTTAAACTTCAAATGTATGCGGGTAGGTAATAGGGTTAAGAACCAAAGCTTGGTGTAGTGGTGGCATGTGGTGCTGGCGGGGCGGAGGTCCTGTGTTCAACCCCCGTTGGCCCTTCTAGTCTTCAAACCAAAATTTTGTTCACTGTTGTGAAACCAGCTCCAAAAAGAGAAGAAAAGAGATATCAACACCTTATAAATAAGCCACTTCGAAAGGGAAACCTCCAATACATTACATTAATGAAAAATTCTTCAATGATTCAAATTACAAAACCTCCTTTCTATATATAGGAGTCCATGGGGCCAGAATGTAATCCTAGTGGGGCCATAATGTAATCCTAGCCGACCTAAAAATAATAATTTAAGGGCACAATAATAACAATATGGGGGTTACAAGGGTACACTAATAACAATAAGGGGGTTACACTAACAATAATAAGGGACTATACTAGTAATATAGGGACCTAACATCAAAAATTCTCTCACTGCGATGTTGATCTGCCTATTGTTTCATTCGATTTTGTGCCAAATTCAGGTTGTCCTTTAAGAGTTGGAGAACTTCTTGTTGATGCTCGATGTGATCTTCCACTGCTTGAACATTATAATTTTCTCTTAAAGATGATGTGATGGATGGTGGATGATATCCATAAAGTGCCATAAATGGGGTCATTTTTGCTGTAGTATGGAAGGAAGTGTTATACCACCATTCAGCTAGAGGTAACCACTTGACCCATTGTGTTTGTTTATCAGATACAAAACAACGAAGATATCCTTCCAAACATTTATTTACTATATTAGTTTGACCATCAGATTGAGGATGATAAGATGAGCTATGAGCTAATTGAGTACCCAAACAAGAAAATAACTCCGTCCAAAAATTTCCAGTAAAAATGGGATCTCTGTCGCTCACAATAACCCTTGGGCTTCCATGTAGCTTTTGAATTCTATCAATAAATGTAGTAGCAACTGTACTTGCTTTAAATGGATTAGATAATGCACAAAAGTGTGCATACTTGGTAAGTCTATCAACTACCACCATGATGACACTCTTTCCTTTGGACTTAGGTAAACCTGTGATAAAATCCATTGAAATCTCCTCCCAACGTTGACTTGGAATGGATAAGGTTGTAGAAGACCCGCGGTCTTAATTGTCTCAACTTTATTCTACTGGAAAACCAAACATTCCGCCACAAACTTTTGAATATCAGATTTAAGGCCATCCCAAAAAAATTCTTTCTTCACCCTGTGGTAAGTTTTTAAAAATCCTGAGTGTCCTCCTAAAGGAGAAGTGTGCAATTCCAAAAGAATCTTTTGTTTTAGTTTGGAATTATTACAAAGATATAATCGATCTTTGTACCATAAGGAATCATTTTTCCAACTAAATGTATCAGATGTACTAGGATCTTGTTGCAAATTTTGAATGAGTGTCCACACGTCTTCGTCCTTCTTCCATTCATCTCTTGCTTCAGTTATCCAATCTGGTTGGATAATAGAAATGACACAAAGCAATGCTTCCACCTCTTCATTCTTTCTTAAGAGTGCATCTGCAACAACATTTAGCTACCCTTTTTTGTATATTATTTCAAAGTCATAACCCAACATCTTTGTGACCCATTTTTGCTGCTCTTCTGAAGATAGTCTTTGTTCCAAAAAGTGTTTAAGACTATCATGATCAGTTTTTACCTTGAAGTGTCTTCCCATTAGGTAAGCTCTCCATTTCTTTAGTGCATGCAATATTGCTAACATTTCCTTCTCATAAATAGGTTTCTGTAAATACTTTCCTTTGATTGGACAACTTTCAAAAGCAATGGGTCTTCATTCTTGCATTAAAACAACACCAATTCCATTTCCTGAGGCATCACATTCCACAATAAAGGTTTTTGTGAAGTCTGGTGTAGCTAAGACTGGTGCTAGGCACATTGCCTCTTTAATATGTTCAAAGGCCTTAGGTTCTTCAGGAGACCATGAAAATGCATCTTTCTTCAATAACGTTGTTAGAGGTGCTACTATTCTCCCATAATTCTTAACAAAATTTCGATAATACCCTGTTAACCCGAGAAATCCTCACAACTGCTTTATGGTTGTGGGGACTTTCCATTCCTTAATGGCTTTAATTTTGTTAGGGTCTACCTTAACACCCTCGTGAGATACAATATGACCCAGATATTCCACCTTTTGTACTCCAAAGAAACATTTGGATGTTTTTGCATATAATTGTTTCTCCTGCAATAGTTTGAGCACCTTGTCAACATGTTGAACATGATCCTTCCAAGACCTGCTGTAGATTAGTATATCATCAAAAAATACTAGCACAAATTTTTCTAAGGAAGGGTTTGAAAATGGAATTCATCAACCCTTGAAATGTAGAAGGTGCATTGGTAAGGCCAAAAGGCATGACCAAAAATTCATAATGACCCTCATGAGTTCGAAATGTTGTTTTTGGAATATCTTCAGTCTTCATTCTAATTTGATGATATCCTGAATGAAGATCCAACTTGGTAAAATAAATTGCTCCATGTAATTCATCCAATAATTCATCAATCACAGGAATGAGAAATTTATCTTTAATGGTGAGCTTATTGAGCTCCCTATAATCCGGACACATGCGACATGATCCATCCTTCTTGTGTACCAATACTACAGGAGCAGAGAAAGAACTTTGACTAGGTTGAATTATACCCGCCTCTAACATTTTTGCAATCACATGTTCAATTTCACTCTTTTGGAAGTAAGGATATCTATAAGGCCTGATGTTTGGAGGAACACTTCCCGGAATCAAATGAATAGCATGATCATGATCATGAATAGGTGGGAGTCCTTTGGGAGTTTCAAACACCTTGGAATGATTGTCCAAGACTTGTTGGAGATCTGCAGAAATAGATGATTTTGATGTTGGAACTTCTAGTGAGCATAATTGTGCAATTACGCCTCGCTGTTTTTTCTTTAGAAGCTTTGTCATGACATTAGAGCTTATTATCCTTCCTGGCTTCCCCTCAATACCCCGTAATTCGACTTCCTTTCCTTCTGAAAAAAATTTCAAGAAAAGTTCTTGAAAATTAAAAGCTAACGTCCCCAAAGATTGTAACCATTGTACTCCTAGTACAACATCAGCACCTCCCATAGGAATGGAAAGCATTGGACTAGTCAGTACATATTCCTCCATGGTTAGCTTGATATTATGGAATTTTCCAGAGCAATTTATAGTTCCTCCATTTGCAACCATCACTTGACATTCTGGTGCTGGGTATAGGAAACAATTTAATTCCTTGGCTACCTTACAATGAATAAAATTATGGGTGCTACCTGAATCAATCAACACTATTACCTTTTTCTTCTTGATATGTACTTCTATCTTGAGAGTTTGAGGAGTGGTAATTCCTACCAGTGCATTACACGATATGGTCGGATTCATTTCTTCCTCTTCTAGGGCTGGTTCCTGGTGTATATCCTCTTCTTGTTCATTTTATTCTTCCTCTTCACAATCTATGTAAAATAATTTATTCTCAGCACACTTATGACCTTTAGTGTATTTGTTATCACAACTATAGAAAATCCCTTTTGCTCTTTTTTCTTCCAATTGTTGTGGTGTCAACCTTGTAGTTTGTGGAAATCTAGGCGTAGAAACACTTCCTTCTTTATAGAAGTGAGTGGTAGGCTTCCTTGTCGCCATAATTTTACATTCATTTTTTCTTGCGAACTTGAATGCCTTCTCCAATGAATCAGGTTCCAAAACGCGAACTTCATGTTGGATGTTATCCTTTAAAGTACCTATGAAGAGATCAATCCTGTGTTCCTCTGGAATATCAGTTACCCTTATATTCAATTTTTGGAAGTCCTCAATGTGCTACCCCATTAAACCCTTTTGTTTGAGATTTATCAATTGGCTAAAGAAGGTGTTGCTCTTTGTATCCTCATAATGTGCTATCATTTCCTTCGTAAAAATTGACCAAGTGACAATTTTTTTATGGGAGAAAAGCCATCGATACCATACAAATGTATTTGGTTCTAAATGTAAAGTTGCAATGCGTACCTTTTGTGTGTTTTGCACATTATGGAGATCAAAATATTTCTCCATCTGTAGTATCCATGTTACAAGATCCTTTCCATAAAACTTCCTCATATCCATTTTTGGAATATGGTGGTTCTTCCCTCCAACAGTAGAGTTTATGAAATCATAATTAACATTTATTTTGTTCTCATCATGAGTTTCCTCTACTATCTTTTCACCATTAGGAAACATTTCTTGTATCAACTTTTCCAAACCTTCGATGTCTACTTTTAGATCCTTCTTCATGTTTTCCATGTTGTCTTTCATTTTTTCATCGATCTTAGCTTCCATGTCATCCATCTTAGCCTCCATGCCCACTTCCATGCCATCCATCTTAGCCTACAAACCATTCATCTTAGCTTCCATGCCTTTCTTCAAACCTTCCATCTTAGTTTCCGCGCCTTTCTTCAAAACTTCCATTTCATTTTTTGTTGTTCTTTGCGAGAGCGAAATTTGTTGCACTTGCTCTTGTAATTTTGATATGTCATGTTGCCATTCTTCGTCTTCATGAGTCATAGTAGAGCCTTATAAAGGCTTAATGGTTGTTGAATTCTTTTTAGGGGCCATTTTAGAATCCAATATTGATATCTATTCTACAATATGCCCTTGGAATCAATTCAACTTGATTCTTCAAACAAGACTTATGCAATTCGGAAAAAAAATACACACCTTTTACTTGATTTTGAGGAGCTCGATATTGAAGTTGAATTATCTCTGTAATTGTAGATCTTCAATATCTGAAATTCAACGCTATAGTATCCCTCTCAAGCTTCTTTCAAATTCCACAGGTATGATCTGATTTGGATTCTTCAAGACAAAGTTATGTCCAATCTCCCACAATGACCCAATTTTGGACTGGTTTAGTAGAGTGAACTTGTACGCCTTGCCACATGTCACTGCTTCATCCTTCGGCTCTGAAATTGATAGCCAAGAAACTACAGTCCGTGTGATTGCGACCACCTTTTAAGGCACTCCAATCCTATGCTCAGAGAGAGAGTTATGAATCTTTTCCCACAATCACATCTTTGAAATGAAATTCGGGAGCCTGAAAAAGCACTACCTTCCATAGATCATATCTCTGAAAATGTTGCGAACCAAGCTCTGAAATTGTTTGAGGAGTTTCCTCAAGATTTCGGTTTCGCACCCTAAAAATTTAATATTCTAAACCTTCGTAGAAAAAAAGTTATAGCGAAAATTCCATGATGACCTATTTAGAGCAGCGAAACCCTAGAATCCAAAGCTCTGATACCAAATGTTGTGAAACCAGCTCCAAAAAGAGAAGAAAAGAGATATCAACGCCTTAGAAATAAGCCACTTCGAGGGGGCAACCTCCAGTACATTACATGAATGAACAATTCTTCAATGATTCAAATTACAAAACCTCCTTTCTATATATAGGAGTCCATGGGGCCACAATGTAATCCTAGCCGACCTAACAATAATAATTTAAGGGCACAATAATAACAATATGGGGGTTACAGGGGTACAATAATAACAATAAGGGGGTTACACTAACAACAATAAGGGACTATACTAGAATTATAGGGACCTAACATGCTGCAGCAGGTGGAACGTGTGGCCTTCAAGCGCACCACATGTCCTCACCCATTGATTAGAATTTCCTTGATACAAAATACGTAAATCACCAAGTACAACCAATGCGATCTTGCGCCCATGGCGGTCCTTATGGCGGAGAAAATGAAAAAATTTGTTAGCTAGTCAACTTGCCATGTTAGCAGTACAGAATGCTGACTGGGTAACCTGTCTGTCCTTTTTTTTAAAATTTTGACTGTTTGTGCAAACGAAAAAAAATAATTTCCGGGAGCATACGGGGTCCATTTTGCGCGAAAAAAAGTGGGCCGAATTCAAAACGACGAGCACTATGTTGTCATTCAGGTTTCGAGCCATTCTGAGAATTTTTTTTTTTGAGCATAAAACTAAGCCTCTGATCAACCGAGTAGCTTTTGCGGTGGCTACTGCTGCTCCTATCGTAGCTCCTGGTGTGGATGTGGGTCCATATGAACCAATTAGAGGGGCTCAGCCCTAGAATTACTCATGTATCTACTAGTGAAAGCACCCATTATGAGAATGCTCCCCTGTATTTTTGATGACATATTGTTTGCCCGATGATGAGCCAATGTACTCATTTTTATTTGTGTACTGGATATTTTTACGACTCTCATTATGTGTATATGGATATTTTATGATTTTTTTGTATGTTTATGATGGATTTTATGTTCATGATGGTTTTTATGCTACTCATGGTCGATGGTATAAATGCGATCCATTCCATTCTGGCATATTCTTAACTATGTGATCAAATACATGATTTTGATCTCTTAGTATACGTGTAAATGTGATGTGATAAAAAATGTAGGCTAATATTTCTTCCTGCAGGTGTTTCTTAAAGAGGCGTGAATCACGTAATTGAAAGGTTTGGTTTAACTATGATAAAACCAGCTAAGAATCAAGGAAAACATTTAAATGTCGGATTCCTTGGAGGGAGTCATCGCTTAAAATTCCTATGATAACATCACATTATGCTTGATTTTTAGTGGCTGACTTGATACACAACCTGTTAGTGAGGTACGGTGACTGGTTAGGGGAATATATGGCCCAGGCGATGACAACTAAGTTTTGCGACCATTGAGAGGCACCATCATCAAATCCGAAATGGTGGACTAGAGAACGATCCATCTACGACACAGGATGAGAGTGCGAGTTTTTAGAATAAGTCCATGATGAGGTGATCATCATACAAAATTATGGTGTATACATATTCATTCTAGGGTATTGAGGCCCTTATTTTATGGGTGAATTTTTTTGAGGTAGAGTCCAGTGATAAGATTTTTTATGCATGTTTCGCCAGGCTTTGATAGAATGTATGCTCCCTTGAAGAGGCAATGTTTGATGATATATGGACCCTTCCATAATGTCTCAAACTTTCCGGGTCCTAAAGTGTCTTGTGTGACATCATAGAATAGGACTAGTTCTCCCTCGATGAATGATTGAGGGGTGATGTTGTGATCAAACGACGCTTTGACCCTGTTTTTGTGAGCCTCATTATGTTGGAGAGACTCTCGTTGACTTACTTTGATGATTTATAACTGTACTAGTCGTTGCTCTAAGGGCTTAGTATTAGTGAAAATTTTAATGGTTGAATACAAGGTGGGGATTTCGTGTTCGATGGGAAGGAAGAACTCCACCCCATAAACTAATTAGAAGGGTGTGAATCCTATTTATGCTTTGACCATTGTGTGGTATGCACACAGGGCTGAGAGAACCATGTGGTGCCAATTGGTTTTGTGGTTATTCACCATACGCTGCAACATTGTTTTAAGGACTTTTTTGAAAACTTCTACCTGACCATTAGACTGGGGGTAGTATGGTGATGAAAACTTGTGCGAAGAACCAAGGTGTTTGGAAAAGTCATGGAATATTTCATTTTTGAAATGTTTCCCATGATCCGACACCAATTCCTTGAGGACACTGAACTATGTGATGACATGGTTTAATAAAAACCACGCGATGGTTTCTGTAGTGTTATTGTATGTGGGCATGGCTTTTGCCCATTTGGTGAAGTAATCGACGACCACAACTATGTACTTGGGGTTGCCGGATGATCTGGGGTTGAAATTCATGAAGTCGATGCCCCATTTAAAAAAGGGGATTGCTATGATGACCGAGTGTAGGGGATATGGAAGGGCTCATGCCTTGTGAGTGTAGAATTGGCATCACTCACATATTTTGACTTATTGGATGCAATCGTGAAAAAGGGTGGGCCAGAAGTAACCTGCACACAGGACCTTTTGAGTGGTGGCCATCCTCGAGAGGTGACCACCGTGAACCCCACTGTGGCAGTCGTTCATGACTTTCTTGGCTTGGTCGTGAGTGAGGCATCGACGCCTCGTTGGTAACTTGTCCCTTAAAAGAAGGTATCAGGGGGCCTGATGGTGTATGCGTCTTTGGTCGTCACGAGCGAGTTGAGGTTTGAACTTCTGAGTTTATAAGAAAAGTAGGATGTCATCGTACCAAGGGTCCTCCTTTGTCACTAAGAACAAATGTTCATCCAGTAGTGCATCGTTAATGAGGGATCCTTGGTCCTTGTTGGGAGATCAGTGATGAATTTGGTGATGATGAGCAAATTTTTATTTTAGGGGAGCTAAATTTCAAATCAAATTCCTGTAGTATAACTACCCATCGGGCATATTTATGAGTCATGATACGACGAGTGAGAAATTATTGCATGGGGTTGATAGCTGCTACGACAGTGGTTACTCGAAGGATGATATAGTGCCAAAGCTTTTGTACTAAATGTACTAGGGCTAAGGCTATTTTATCTTTTGGCTCGTACTTCAATGCAAGCCTAGCTAAGTTTTTTCTTATGCAATAAATTACATGTTCCTTGTTGTCTAGTCCATACTAGAGTAGCACGCGCACAATGGCTACATCTGACGTTGATAGATATAGGGTGTAATATTTTATATGGTCAGGTGGGCTGATCAAAGGAGTTGAAGACAAGGTGTATTTCAATGCTTCAAATGATTTTTAGGCTTTTCCATCCCATTGGAAAGGAATGTCTTGACGAAGGAGACGCAAGAAGCCCTGCATGAAAGTGGCATAGTCAGGGACAAAGTGTCGTAAGAAGTTGGCCTTACCTTGCAGGCTTTGTAACTGCTTCAATATTTTTGGAGGTGGTACTTCTTTGATCACCTGGACTTTGAGAGAAATATCTTGCTAGGAAATATGAATCCTAGAAATATTTTGGCATTAATGTATAATACACACTTGAGAGGGTTCAAGCATAGGTTATATTTTTTGCATCTCTGAAAAACCAGGCACATATATTCCAAATGGTCAGCATGCATCTTGTATCGTACAGGCGAAGATGGCACCAATGTTTTTAAGACCAAATAGCATAACTTGGTATGCAAAGGTACCACAAGGGGTGGTGAACGTAGTTTTGTATCGATCTATATGTCGGATATGGACCTGATTAGACCCTAAGAACCCACCCATAAAATATAAGGCCTCATGACCGGTGCAAGCATCTATGACTTGGTCGATGCATGGTGTGGGGTAATTTTCCTTGGGAAAAGCTTTGTTTAGATCCAAAAAATCAATACAAACGCGAATGGTGCCCTATTTTTTCGTGACGGGTACAGGGTTAGAAACCCAAGACCTGTAAGTAATCGGGTAGATAAACCCAACTTTGTGAAGTTTATCTAACTCTTGTTTGATTGATTCTTCCTTAGAATAATGTAATTGGTGTTTTTTCTGCTAGATAGGAAGGGCATCAAGCCATGTGTCAATATAGTGTTCCATAATGGTGGGATAGATGCCAGGCATATCCGAGTAATCCCACACAAAAATATCCCTGTATTCTTGTAATAAGGAGGTTTACGAGGCTACTTCTTCTAGAGAGCATGCTACCCCCAGGGATTATTTTTCAACCTTATTAGGTTTTTTTGAAATATTCACCTTAATGATAGGTGAAATATTCACCATGTTACCTTCCTTAAATGAATTAGGGATAGGGATAGGATTTTAAAACCAATATACTTTTCCTGCTAGTAGGAAATATTTAGTTTCAATGACATAGATATCATGGGTTGGTGTACTGCTAGGAACAAATTATTTTTTCTGGTAGAAAAAATGAACGATTGTGCATGGTGTCCATGGATATTCAGGTTCTGTCATGGCCTCTAGAATATCTTTGTCGGAGTGAAAAATATTATCTAAAGGGGAACTGTTTTGTGCAAGGCTATGAGGAGGGGATTCGGGCCTAGAAATGCTGGTCGACAAACAAGAATATGATTATGTGGTTGATGCTGTAGAACCAGATGAGGTTGAAAAAGTGCAAATAGGTTGGGTCTTCACTTTTTATGGCACTGCTCTAGGTATGGTAATTGTAGTGGTCTCGACACCAAAAAAATATGATAAGACAACAAGAATCATGGTTCCCACTAATGATGAGATGAATCGTATGTGATGTTGTGTGTCGTTAGCATTAAGTGGCAGAATAATTTCCGTAATGATTGGTTTGTACTAAGAGAGGGGGGTTCATGTGACCTTGTTCGTGTACAAGGGGCAAAGGAATCCTCCTATATTGGAAAATGGCGCTGAATCCTAAGATTTTGAAATGTTTGTAACATAGGGCATGCTTCTGTACCATAAGAGTGACTGGTTCAAATGTCATGCACAAGGCAGGTGCTTACTGAGTAAATGGTATGCAAGATAGTACTACTCACGACGTAAGACGAAGATGCTTGGTTGGGGTCGTCAAATGGGGAATTTATACATGCTTTCCTCCTCCGGGTCTTAGTTTTGGTGTGATGTGTCTTCCTTGGGTGGTTTTGGTTTAATGTTGCTTTGGTTGCTCACAATCGTCGAAGATATTTCCGGTTCTTCATATGATGAAATTGGGAGAATATGCGACAATAATAGCAGGTGATTGTCTCTTGATTGGAGAGATGTTTTTGGGGGATAGGGGTTACTATGTGGAAAATATTAGAAAACCTAGTAAACTCCCGACATTGGTTAACTAGGTGGTTGGGTTTATCACATAGGGCACACAAGAATTTTGGTTTAAACCATGCCTTGTTGGGGCGTTTGGTCTTCCTCCAATATCTAGGCCGGTGATGGTGAAAAGAGGGCGACGAGATTTCTGCTGGTTTTATCTCTTCGAACATGCACAAGATGGAACCAGATGCTTCATTCCCTTGATTTGTGGTACTTTCAGAATGTTCCGTGTCTGAAATAACCAATTTATAATTTTCAATGATGAATCGACGCATAAAATCTAACATATAGCAGAATCGAGGGAGGTGTGGAAAACGACACACATGATGGTTACTTCTACATATATGATAAGTATGCCTTCTGTGTCTGGATAAGTTTCTTTGGGAAACATGGGTGATTGGATATTAACGATTAAATTCCCTTAATTTGACGCATTGAGTGATAAAATTATTAGGTTTTTTACACAAAGCATACACTAGGACATGAGGTGTAGCCTATGTTTTCCTTCTTGGTGCCTACGAGCTTGGGAATGTTGGGTACAATCATGACGCTGGTTCTTTTCGTATGTATAAAATAGTTTTGGATCCTTTCTCCCCTATATGCATGGGTGTTATAGATGGACCCTGGGAATTTTATTGCGACAATGCATGTAATGCATCTATATATCGAGGGATTTCGGGGCAGTGATGGGTGTAATTCCCGTAGTCTGCACATATGGCGCATGCATGGTTTGTACATAATGCCTTACCTTGGATGCTTGTGACCTTTTATCTTTTGTGTGTAGTTTGGGTTACAATTATTTTTTCTGCATGTAGAAGAGATTTTAACTCTTATAACTTTGGGCAAGTGTTGGTAGGATGGCCAACTTTGTTTCACAATGCAAAAGGTGGAGATGTCCTGGGAAATCTAGGAGAATTCACCTTCTTCCCTTTTTTCTTATCCTTTTTAGTGGCATCGAGTGGTGTTACTACGGGTGTCACTACGGGTGTTTCCTAAGTTATGATGGCTTGCTTAGAGGTGATAGGGATGATACATATAGAGGCGATACCTTAGTTTCCTGACATGGATAGTGGGTCCAAATACCATACTGGCATCACGAGATCCATGTTTGGTAATGTAAGGGTGGCCATGAATTGATGTGATACAAAACCAGGCGAGGGATATAAGAAGGGGGTTGAGGTGATGTCATATGGAAGAAACGCTGAGTCGATGGTAGCTATATTTGTGGTATCGAGCTTTGGTTCCTGAATCAGTTCGGTGTTTGATTAACTCATCATGCATACTGTAGCTCACGTAGTTGCTGGAACTTCTCTTGGTAATACGCGAGGTTCTCTGGGGTACGTTCTGAGGAGAGTGGATGGTTTGAATTGACCTAGAGCAAACTTTGTGTATGTTGTGACCAACTCCGCATAAGAATCTACATACGGTAGAATATAGTCAAGGGCGGTTACAAGATTATTCTCGTAATACGTGAGTTGGTCTATAGTAAACACTTTCCCTTCTTGGGGGAACATCATCACTCTGAATACAGAGGATGATAACAGAGTTATTGCATACATATAACTCATTCCAAGAAGGATGTTATAGTATAGCTGTGCATCCAATACTTCAATGTAAATGAGCACAGTATTTTCGGCGAGATGTACTAGTATGTCTTGAAAAATACCTACAGGGGCGGATGGGTGCCCATCATATTCTCTAAACATGATGTCAGATCATGTTATTTTCAGTGATCCTAACTGATCAGGTGCTCAGTGTTAAAGCCAAAAAATGGAAGTGTTCAAAATCGATTGGAAATTAAACGAAAACGAAGAGCTCGTCGCCAGGAATCCGACGCAATTCGTTTCATCGAAAACCAACTCTGGATGGGGAAGATAGAGTCTGTTGTTTGTTTCCCTAAACAACTAAATTTTTTTCAGAAGTGACAGATTGGTGACATGACATCCTAGTCAACAAAGAAAAGGATATTCTGGGAATATTCTGTCATTTTATCCCAATGACACTATGATAAGTGTCACTGCATGATTCATTGGAAAGTTTGGGTTAAGGTGATTTTTTTTTTTTTTTTTTTTTTTTTTTTTTTTTTTTAATTTTAAATTAATTTATTTTTTAATGTTATCCTAAGGTCGAAATTATTATATGGAGGTGCATTTAATTTTATTAAATGGTTGGGATAGTACAACCAGAGGCAACCAGGGGCCGCCACGTGTCCCCTCTGGTGGACCAAGGTCAAGTCCGAATTGCATTATCAATGGTGGAATTTTAAGTTTCAAAGGTCGAATTATAAGTTTGGATTTCAATATATACAATGGTTGAAATTTTAATATTTCAAAGGTCAAATTATATGTGTATTTCGAGTGGCAAAATATTATACCAGCGAAAATGCAAAGGTCGGGGCTCGACCCCGCGACCTCCCCCCAACCAACACATTCGAATACCACTATACCACAAATTTAATTCTTAATTATATATGCCTGTGGGTTGTATTTGTTATCATATCGTTGAATTGGTGGGGGTAAGGAGGGGGCCAACCCACTCCCCATAGGACCTTTATGCTACGATCGAGTGGAGCACTAATTTCAATGGGCGGAAGAATAGTATTAAACATGTTTAATTACCCATAATCACTGTTAACAAGCACTAATTCTATGCTAATGCAGATTATGTTAAAGAGCACGTTTAGTGATAATCCTCCATTAAAGATCCACTTATCATTTAATTAAACTCCATTTTAATATGGCTGTTAAAATGGCTGAGCCCCCAAATTTGGCGCTGCCCCAAAATTTAGCGGCCCTAACTGAAGTTTCTTTAGATTTAGTGGGGTTTCCTAGGCCAGAATTGAAGAGGCCATAAATTTTGCAAAATTTGACCAAATTAGGAGCAAGACAAGTCTATTCTGGATGATTTGGACACTTTGAACACATTGAAATAGGTTTCAGGAGTAGTAGATGATTGTAAAAAACACTTTTTTCCAATTTTAGCTAATACATGGGTCCAAGCCATGGAAGTTGGACCAAGGAGATGTAGCCTAGGAGGGGTGAATTCCTTCATCAAAACACCTTTTTAATGGATAATTTGATGGTTTAATGTAAATTTTATTACTTATGTTCAGTACTGTGTTTTTAAGTTAAAATTATCATGAATTTAACATAAAAATTGATACATTTACCTGTTTAACACTCACAAACACCTCAAGAAACCTATGCACATGAAGCAAGTGATCAAAAAATTGATTATAATTATGAAGATGAAATTAGCACAACAAAACTAACATTCATATTAAGATCAATGTGTTATCATAGCAAAGGTTGAAAGGTTATTTTATTTATTTTCTTAAGTTTTGTGCAAGTAGGGTTTTAATGGTTTCAAATTTGTGATGCTTACAAGGTTGAAGCTGCAGAGAGGAGAAGGGAAACTATTGGTTGCTAGTCCTGATATTAGGACCAGAAGAAGGAGAGCCACAACAACACCATATCGACCCAAATTTTCACTCACAACTACACTTGAAGAACCTCAATTTTTATCTCTATTTGAGATTGAGGAGGTACAAGTTGCACCATAAGCTGAACTTGAATCCATAGCCATCATGTCAGGTGTAGGAGAGACTAAAGGTCTTTCAGAAGAGGAAGCATACAAGAAGGATTTCTATGAACTGACTGAAAGGGTTAGGATCCTCTTTGAAGAGAGGGACAAAAAGGATGAAGAGAGGGATTCAAAATGTAGTGGAGGAAATCCTCCATCTCCACCATCTTCATCATCACCCTCATCACCACCATCAACATTATCTTCCACTTCCACAACCAAAACTACCCATACTCACTCAAAAACCACAAAAGGAAAAACTACCTTACTCAAACTTGATTTCAAATTTGAGCTTCGGTGAGGTAAATGCAGAGAAGTTTGACAATTGGATTCATCAATTGGAGGTTTATTTCAGAATTCAGAACCTTCATGAAGATGACATAAAGATTCAATTGGCTTCCTTGAGGATGGAGGGACCGACACTTGTATGGTGGGAAGTAAGGACTCAAGATGATATTAAAAACTATGGTAAGATCTCAATGTCTTGGTCAAGTTTTATTGCTGCCATGAAAAGGAAATTTTATCCTCTAGCTTACATGCAAAAATCCATTATGGACTGGCAGAATTTTAGACAATTTAAAGGGCAGAGTGTGCAAGATTATACTCATGAATTTAGGAGAAGAGCTCTTATTTTGGGTATGAATTTTTATTCTAAAGAAACTTTGTTAAAGTATATTGGGGGTTTGCATAGTTACCTTAGGCACACTATTCTCATGTTAAATCCCACAAACTTAGATGAGGTTTGATTTCAAGCCACACATTTAGAAGCAAGAGGGAAACAAAGTGTAGATGAGAAAAGTGATAGTTTCCTTGAGTATGAGGGTAAAGGAAAGGGAAATTTTAATGGAAGAGGAAAGAGAAATAGATATATCAAAAGAGAGAAGAGAAAATCACATATAAACATTGTTCGAAGAATGGCCATGATAAAGACCATTGTTGGCGGCTTCATCTAGAGTTGAAGCCAAAAAAATTGAAAGCCAAAGAAAAGGGGAAAACTGTTAAAATGATTGAACATGACTTAGGTTCAAATTCATGAGATGAAACAAAGATTACAACAATGGGTTTGAAAGGTAAGAAAATAGCAAGCACTAATTCTGTTATCACAAAATTGCACTTGATTGGTTGCTAATAAGATAATTCTATGTAACTGTTTCAAACCAGATTTAGACTGAAGCTTAGCCTCTTCAGCATGAGATGGCTCTCTCAAAGGGGTTTATGATATTAGATAATGATAATAATAGATGGATAACTCTATTTGAAAAGTAAATTTATTTTTGTGTATGTAGGTTGAAAAGAATGCATGCTTGCTACCATTGGGCTTATGGAGTCAACAAATCAATAGATTCAATGGAAAGGTTTTTTGACATGGAATCTGAGGCAGATAAGAGTTTTTAACAAAGGAAAATCACACATAGAACATAGGGCAACACAGTCATTTCATCAATAAAATAAGTCAGAGCATAAAAATATGAATTCTGAGTAATAAAGATGAAATCTACTGCAAATGGTACACATAAAGATATAGATAAGAAAGACATTAAAAAATCCATGAGAATCTCAAGTCTGTCAAGAAGAAGTCCACTGTATTACTGATATAAGTCAAATTACATAAAGCAAAAATATGGTGCAAAAAATATCCAACCCTTTACAACTTTGATAATTTTCCTTTAAATAGACATTCTTACAGCAGGGATGATCTGCTTCTTGGCTAGATTCACCGAACTCTTCCTATGACACCTCATATAACAAAAAAAACATGTCTTTTAATAAGAAAATGAAAGCTACACCCTAAAGATGACATTTCCTAATAGGACTCAAACTCCTATTTATTACATCATTCTACCTTATATTTGAAACAATTACTTGTCAGTTACAACTAAGCATCACATGCTAGAATAGGCTATGACATAGTTCATCACTACTTGACATATTAAAACTCTCCTAAACATATGGAACAAAACCCTATTTTTTAGGAAAACATGACCCTTATCTTCAACGAAAGCTTTAGATGATGAGCTGTCTCCATAAAAATGTTCTCAAGTCATAAATGTTTGATGGTAAGTTCCCTTGACCTGTTGGATGTATCCACCTGTCCAAAACTGCCACTGGGATGCTTCAAAACCTTAAAAAACAGCTCGCTACGAAAACAAGACAGTTTCGTAGAGTCCAAAAAATAGCTTTTGCACCTATAAATTTTTCTCTTTGGCTGTTCCAGGGTGTCAACCAAGACATGAATCGTAATCACCACAATTATCCCTCCTTGAAAGCTGTAAAAAATTATTTTATAGGCAAAAAGACAACTACATAAATTTTAGTAGCATTTTCCTGGCTTTAAGCCTAGGAAATGCTACGAAACTGTAGAATTTCCAGATTTTAACCTTGTCTCAAAAAGGTAACCTCCAGCTGTAGAAACTTCATTTTTAACATTCCATGAAAATTATAAAGCATATCAAACTCAACTTAAGACCCTTAAGGTGTTTCCTCTTCATTAATGATTAGTTGAGCAATGGGCTCCTCAACCACAGTCATCTTCAAACCCTTCTTCTCCAATTCTTCATGAATCGATTCTAACTGCTCTTGGAGGTCTTTGAATTGGTATTTTAGTGTCCCGTTCTTAGATTTCAAGTGCATGTTCATTTTTTTAATGTGCTTCATTTCTCCTCTCAATGGCCGAGTACATTTGATCAATTGCTATGTGTTATCTAAGGTCTTTGACACAATATTAACCTACTCTTCCCAAATTTATTTCATTTTCTCAAACTGTACCTTCTGTATCTTGTGCTTCCTTGCCACTTTCTTCAAGACTGTTATTTCTTCATTTGCTAGCTTCAACTGCTCCTTAAGAACCTCAATCTCTGTTTTTTCAATGATTTTCTCTTTTCCTTTCCTTTGCTTAATGACAGATTCTTCTTTTGCAGGCGAGGAAAGGTCAATGATGCTTGGTGGTGGCTGGATAGTTTCCGTGATCTTCTGAGTTTCTTTATTGTTTTCCAAGAGTTTTCTAGCATGTCTTGTCATGGGTTTCCTAGCTTGAAACATGAATCCTGCATCCTCACCCTCAATCTCTAACTTCTTGGCTATTTTTTCTTTCTTGAGCTTCTTTCCTCCCTCATCTATGGCTTCAGCTTGGAATATGGGGGTTTCCTCAATAAAAATAGCATGCAAAAGGTCTTCTAAATTTCCCTTAGCCACTGTTTGGCTTCTTGTAACTCTCTTGCTGCCATGTTTACTCACTGCTAGCTTTTGTTTTGCAGGTGTAACAACAGGTGTATCAAATTTCTGCAATGGCTTTGTCTCCATGATTACTGGTTCATTTTTCTCTGCCACTAAAGGCTCACTTTGCTTTGCCATTGAAAGTGATGGTATACCTATAGGTTTAGAAGTGATGGCATCTACTTACGAATGAAAAACATAATATATGACCAGTATTTTCCTAATCTCTTTAACTCCTCTAAAACCAACAACCCGATTAAACCATGATGAAAGAGTGCGGTTTCATTTCCTTCAGATTTAGCTTGAACTTTGTCTAACATTTTAGCTAAGCTTCTGTATAAGTAAAAAGGAAAATCAAGAGACCTCTTACCAAAAAAATGTAGCAGAAGACTGAAATGGTATGAGTAAACCATGTGGTACCTCCCTTCACAGGTGAAGTATTTCTGAATGATTAGCAATAGCTTTGAGAAGTTGTCTTTCATGTAGCTCCTTCGAATGGCATTTGTGAGATCAATCTCCCTATGCTCTGGCTTGATAAATTCTTTGCATTCCTGCATGGTGAACTTGAAACCTTTGAACCATTTCTCTCCTCCTCTAGGAATTCCTGTTGCTGCTGCAATAGTCTCTGGTGTTATAGTGAGGTTCAACATCCCCACCGTTGAAGCTGTCCCATTGAAACTAATGGCAAACTCCTTAGAAAACTTCACATGGCATCGTTGCAATCTTTGGAAAAACTGCAAACATCCTATTCTTCTGAAAACTTCTAAGGAAGTTGGGTCTTCATTTAGAAAATTCATGTCCGATGGCTCATATCTGAGATAGTGGCCTCCTTTGTTGGTCTTCCTCTTTGCAGCCATGGTGCTTTTATACCTTCTCTGCCTCGCTTGATCAATGACACCTACAATAGCTTGAAAATGCCAGCAAACACTGAGCTTGGTGAAACAACTCTCCAGAGCTCAATATCATGCAAAGATGAAGCAGGGAATGAAAAATACTCAATTGGGAAATATTTTAAAGTTTCGATGACAACTCATGCCTTCATCATGACTCATACATGCTAAAAATAGAAGTGAAGACCTCAAACATTACCATTGTACTTTGATTTAACCCCAACTGACTCGAATGACATTCACCTTGACACTTATAATAATTAACTGACACCTAGCACTTGATTTGAAAAGACAGACAAGAATACCTCTTTTCGTAGTGTACTTAGTGTATTTCTTGGCAGTTTCGCTATGAAAGTATCGACAGTTTCGTAGTGAAAACTGCATTTTTACTGTGCAATTCACTACGAAAACAAGAAATCTTGGCTAAAATGACCTTTTCGGATTTATAAGCTTGGGAATTGGAATATGTCAGGAAATAATGACTGATGTGACATGAAAAGACTTGAATGGGGGTGGGTTTTGACCTTACGATAGGCTAATAATAAAAAATTTAAAATTTTCCTTTACCAACTAATTAAAAATGAACTCTATGACCATACCTTTAACAAATGAACCCCTAAGACTATGTCAAATGATGTTTCACTTTTTATAAGTGATAAAAGTGGCTCCACTTGGGATGGTGTGCCCCTGTGGTACACCAAAGAACCTGTAGTTCCAGTGCTATCCATCTTCTTGAAAACAAAAACTCTAAAATTTTCCAAGCTTTCCTTCAAACTCTAATGGCCTTCACCTTGGGCTCAAGGTTGATATTTAACTTATATTTATTAGCAGAAAAACATATTAAAATGGAATATATACAATGGAACGAGAAATCAGTAAAACTTAAGAGGAATAGTGCTTCAAAAACTTGCCGTTGAGAGGCCCTCCAACACAAGGTTGTCCATCCATCTCTTGCAGAATGTAAGTGTTGCTTCCATGGAATGCAACTAAATTGAATGGACCTTTCTAGATGTTCTAAAATTTACCATGTTTCCCCTTCTCTTCAATCCTGGCCTCCCACTTCAAAAATACATCTTGGATTTGAAAGTTTTCCTCCTTGACCTTCTTGTCAAATGTCTTCTTGATTCTGTTTTGAGATTTCTGATTACTGTTATAGACTTCATCCCTTTTCTCTTGCAAGGCTATCAACTGATTTATTCTCCTCTAAATTGCATTTGGTTCCTCCTCCAATCCTTGCAGCAGCTTCATGACAGGCACTCCCAAGGATGTAGGAAAAATGGCTTCATCCCCATATACCAACTCATAAGGTGAAGTTCCAATTGATCTCTTTGTGCACACTCTATCAACCCACAAAGCATACTTCAGCTTCAAATGCCATGAATTCTTATTTTCCCACAACACCTTCTTAATAATCACAATAATTTTGTTAGAAGATTCAACAAGACCATTAACTTGTGGATAATATGCAGTAGAATGACCAAGTGTAATGTGATATTGATGACAAAATTGACCTGCTTCTTGGATTTGAATGCCCGTGAATTGTTAGTGATGATCTTCATAGGGCAGCCAAACTTAGAAAATATATTATTTTCCAAAAATGAAATGATAACTGAATCATTTGCTTGCCTAGTTGGGATTGCTTCAATTCACTTGGTGAGATAATCAGTTGCTATTAGGATCCAAAAATGGTGACCTAAATATGATGGATGAATCTCACCAATAAAATCTAGCCCCCACTGTTGAAATGGTGCCTCAACATAGATAGGCATCAAGGGTAAAGGAACAAGCTTTTTATTACCATAAAAAATATGGCATTCATGGCAGGCAACAATATTTTTGTAGACATATTTGAACATAGTAGGCTAGTAGTACACTTCTCTAAGAATCTTATTTGATGTGGCCTTCCAATAATGATGACCTCCACAATATCCTTGGTGAAACTCCTCAATCACTTTTTCAACCTCTTCTTCTAGCAAAAAATTCAAAAGAATACCACCGGTATCTTTCCAATACAGATTTTTATCAATGATGCAGTAACTCAGGGATTTTAACTTCAAAAACCTTGCCTTAGAATTTTTCAATTCAGCAGGAGCCCTATGATGATGTAAGACAAATTCAATGTATTTGTACCAATAAGAAAGGATGTACTTCTCTTCAATGGGAATCTCTCATGTTCATTTGATAATTCTGAAAATTATGCAATTAAATTCATATCAAGACAGTAAAAAATTGACTGTGCCATCATCTCAGCTAGCCCCTGACCTTTGACCAATTTTGTGGGTCTGATATCTATATCATTTTCCAACAAGTTAGCTATCCACTTCCCTCTCTTACCATCAGGATCAGATTGAGTTAATATGTCCTTCACA
The DNA here is from genome assembly GCA_034641835.2 of Pinus albicaulis. Taxonomy (NCBI): domain Eukaryota; kingdom Viridiplantae; phylum Streptophyta; class Pinopsida; order Pinales; family Pinaceae; genus Pinus; species Pinus albicaulis. Next base: position 1,081,319,313 of record CM076574.1, read on the forward strand.
ACAACATTAGGAACAAAAGCTATAACATGAGAATGCAGAATGTAAATTCTGAAATCTTTAATGGCTTTGACCAAAGCATAGGATTGCTTCTCTATGATGTTGTACATCGACTTTAAATTCTCTAATATTCTGCTAAAAAATGAAATGGGCTGCTGAGTACCTTTCTGTCCTTTCTGCAGCAAAACTCCAACAATTGTATTTTCTGATGCAAATGTAAAAACCAGAAATTCTTTTGAAAAATCCAGGCTGCTCAACATTGGTGCTTGAGTGAGTGCCTTCTTGATCTCCTCAAATGAGTGCTTTGCTTCTATTGTCCACTTGATGTCAGCTCCTTTTCTCAACATCTTAGTTATGTCTTTTACAATCTCGACAAAATTAGGAATAAACCTCCTCACAAAATTCACCCTTCCAAGGAAAGACTGAATTTCCTTTCTACTTCTAGGTAGATCCAATTTCTGAATGGCATTGACCCTACTTGGATCAATATTAATCCCATCTTTAGAAATAATATGCCTATGTAACTTTCCTGAAGTCAGAGAAAAAATAATTTTAGTGGGATTGAGAGAAATTCCAAACCTTCTACACTTCAACAGAATCTTTTCTAGGTGCTTCAAGTGATATTCTTCTCTCCTTGAGAAAACTGTTATGTCATCCAGATAGACAACCACCAAATTATCCTTTTCCTCAGCAAAATCAATGTCCATTTCTCTTTGAAAGATAGCTCCTGCATTCATCAGACCAAAGGGCATCTTAGGATACATGAATGTACCCCATGGTGTAGTAAAGGTAGTTTTATCCTAATCTTCTGGATGCACAAGTATATGATTGTACCCTAAAAAAACATCCAGCATAGACATCCTTTGGGAACCAACAATGTTCTGCAAAATTTGGTCCATCTTTGGGAGAGGGTAGTTGTCCTTCAGAGAGGCTTTGTTGAAGTTTCTGAAATCAATGCAGATTCTGATTTCTCCACTCTTTTTCCTGACTGGAACCAAGTTTGCAAGCCACTTTGAGAATCTGATTGGAACAATAATTTTGACAACAAAGAGCTTCTTGATTTCCTTCTCAATCAAAGGCACGAGAAGTGGATTAATCCTCCTCATCTTTTGTTTGAAAGGCTTTTAATTTTATTTAATAGGAATGGTATGCTGAATGATAGTAGGATCATACTTCTTCAAATCAGCATAACTCAGGGAAAAAACATCTATGAACCTTTTCATCATCTCAATATATTTCTGTTTCATGTCAACTGAAAGAAACTTTGAAATCTTGATCATTTTTGGCATTGCTATTGAACCAAGGTTACAACTCTCTACCTCTTCATCATCAGCTTGTATCCTAAGAGATTTGAAGACAACATTCTGGTCAAAAATCTTTTCAATGGGTGTGAGACCTTTGGGTATAGAATTATTCTTTAGCTGTAACACTTCAAAATTTCCTTTAGTTTCAACAAGCATGTTTTGCTGATCTACTTGTGTGCTTTCAAACTCGTCTTTCAGTTCTAGAAAGTTTTTTACTTTCTGGTCATCCTCAAAAACTTTCCAATGGATAATGTTGTCAGGGATAGCAGGTCTATGGCGAACTTCAACCTCATATCTTACAGTGGAATATGCAGGAATAATAAACAAACTTGCAGAGACAGCTAGGAAGTCAGCTACTGAGTTTTGGTCCCTAGTCTATTCTTGAAAATTCTCTGACATCTCTATGATCAAATTTCTGTATGCCCTCATTCTCACATCCTTAGTTTGATATACACCCTCAAATTGCTTAATAAAAAATTCAGAATATCCACAAACAAAAATCATTTGGGCACCCATTCTTTTCAAAATTTCTAAACCCAATAAAAGAGATTCATACTCAGCCATGTTATTTGTGCAATCAAAGTTCAGTTTGTAAGAAAATAACTTACTTTCATCCTATGTATTTGTGATCCAAATTCATGCTCCAACCCCCTCTCTTCCTGCTGATCCATCAAAGTGTAACAACCACCAAACTTCTGCCTTCTCTTCACTGATTTTCTGATTTTATGTTTGCTGATTTTCTGCTTTCTTTTCATCTTCTGCTTCATGAGTCAATTTATTGAAAAGTATAGCAGATCCTAATTCAATATTAGCAACATATATTGGAAAATTCTAAGGTTTTTCCTTACTACTTACCATATAAGCCATTATTGTTTCTCTGTATAGTCTTATTTTCTCACCAAAAACATGAATGGTGGCATAAGTTAGGTCCATCTACATGGTGCCTTTGATCATTGCTCCCTGTTGTCGCACAGAATGTCTAGGCACCGCGACAACGACTCAGATTAGGGGCTGTCACCTTGATCCCCAATCTCTCTATCTAAGCTGTCTCCTTGCAGACTAAGGGAGGTAGACCCTAACGAAAATGAAGGAGGAGAACTGGTTGGAAACCAACCAATTCAGGAGACACAGTTAAATGACCAAGTATTTATTAAGATTAACGAGATTTTACAGGTCCGATTAGATTTGAAGCTTTAAAACCAATTCCTTGTGGAGTCTAAATATCCCGCTATGAAATTAAAATCAAGTATTTGACAGGTAACTTCTGTTATGAAAATCAATCCACCACAATGATAGTCAATAAAACACCCTCACAATTATACATTAACAATGTTTGATAAAGACATGTAATTTATCATCACTTGAAATATTCTCAAGTTTGAATAAAGCAATTAATCACCAATTTCAAGCAACTTAAACCACAATTAAAGACAGTTTAACGATCATCAACCACAGTTAAGAATGAAAACACTTTGAACCAACGATTTAATTTTCTAAACAAAATTATTATCATGAGAAAACCATCGAATTTAAATGTTAGAAATTTCCAATATTTTTGAATTTAAATGATATTATAAGTAATTCCAATTCAGAAATATATACTCAAACATTATATAGAAAGAAATTTAAAGCTCACCTTTGACTATGTAAATTTTTTTAAATTTTTTGAGAATTTTCCAAAGTTAAAAATTAAAATTTTTGGTCTTTTTTAAATTTTAAAATTTTTGTTTGTTTGTTTGTTTCAATCTAAAGTTAATAAAAAATGAGATATATATACAAATAAATCTAAAGTCCAAAACACAAAAAATTAAGAATTTCATTAAATTTTTGAGCCTTTTATAATTTTTTAATTTCCTCAAAATATGAAACTACAAATCTTAAAAAATCAAATCTAAAACAATAACAAAAAGGAAAGAATTTCGATTTCTTGATTTTGAAGTTTTAAGATCCTAAAAAAAAATAAAAGTAAATAAAATAAAAACTAAAAGATAAACTTGAAAAGATTAAACACTACCTAAGCTAAACTAAAATCGTGAGTCTAAACTTGAAAAAAAAAAAACCAGCAAAACAAAAAATTTAAACGCGTTGATGCTTGTTTTATGTGTGCAGGTGAGAGATACATACGGACGGTGTGAGAAGAGTTGGATGGAAAGGAAGCAAGGAGGGCAGCGTTAGCAGCGAAAGGGAGGAAGGCAGCGACAGGAAATCGAAACTGCGTGAAGGTTGCGGATCTGTGGAAGGCTGCCGGAGGAAGAAACTAACGTGGAAGGTTTGCAGTTTGAGGAAGTTGGACGTGAGGAAAATGCGTACGGGTAAGGGAGATGATGAAATGCGGATGGGATTGGCAGGGTAAGGGATGCGACGTAAGGGAAAAAGGAACCCGCAGGGAAGATGGCAGCGTTGGGGAGATGCAGAGATGTAAATGAGGAGTAGAGGAAATATGTACAGACAACGTGAAAAAAAAAAACCAACTGCAGATAGGCAACAAAAAATTTGCAGGCACATGAATTTCGAATAATTTTCTTCAACCAACAATAAAATTTTACCAGTATAACTCAGATTTTAAAAATATTGATTTAGATGTACCTGAGATTTACACTTTGGAGGCAAAATAACACCCAGATCTGCAGAAGAAACTGATCCTGAGGCCAGATCTTACCCTCCAGGGCCTAGATTTGGCTCAGATCTAAAATTTTCCTCAGAATCTCCCTATAAAAACCCGCACAAAACCAGAAACAAGAGACTCAAAAAACCCAGAAAATATGCACAGAAAATAAACCCTTAAACCCTGGTGAATATTTGTAGAATTTACAGTGCTATTTTACAGATAAAGAGCCCTCATGGTCAAAATTAAAACCATTTTGCACAATTAATAAAAAAAATGAAATTAAGAGAGGCACAAGCCCAAGAAGACCCCGCAAAAACATAATTTCGTAAGATAACTTTGGGAATTAGGAAACTATAGGCTTTTTCAGATTTTCTGAAATCTGAGAGTTGGATGATCTAACTGAAGACTTCCCCAAACGCTCAAACCTTGAAAAATGATCTCTGCACACTTAGATTCGAATTTTAGATTGATAGAGATTTAAAAAAATAAACATGAGACCTTTCAGAAAAAATAGATAACTGATATTTCCGTCCAATCAAAATGCAATTTTAGAAACCCAAAAAACTGCATAAGATACTTGTATGCAGATCAATCGATAAAGGCCATCAACCATCAAAATGCCAATAAAAGTAGCAGAGTTTAGAGACAATATCACCACATAGATCTAGAAAAGGAACACCAAAGTTTGTAACCCCAAAGTCTTTATGCTTTATTCATCAAAAAAAAATTACAAGAGCTTCCAAGAATAAGTGCATGATTCAAAGATCGGGTGCAAATGACATACAAAACCTCTGATTTACAAGATAAAATATCCAATGGCTAGTTCGGTTGATCCTTGTCAAAATAATCTCGACCATCGAAAAGATTTAATTATCTTTTAATTTGGACCGTCGAAATTATAATTTTGAGGAAATTCAAATTTATCATTTAATTCCATTTCAATTAACTCAAAAAATATCATTTTTGAGTTAATTACCTCAAAATTTTGACTTTGAATCAACCACCAAGGCCCAAGGCTCCAAAATTTCTGGAAATTCTCAATATTCCCTTGGCTTGGGACCTTTAAAAATTTATTTTTTAAGGACCCATGAATTTTTCCTTTGAAGAATTTTAACTCACCTAGGACTTAAAATGAATTAAATTTCTGGCTTAGGAATTTTAATTAATTTGGCCAAAAAATTTAATTAATTGACTGAGAGGGGATTTAATTATTTTTCCAACTCTCTTTACATAAGATAAATACATTTAGACACATAAAGGGGGATACCCATTCGTATAGACTCTCAAGTAGCTACCCAATTCTGCAACTCAAAACATGATCTAGTAGACCAAGCAGCTTGTAATAAAATAATCTATCAAATTAGCTAGGATTATTCCCAAACTACTTTTACAAAGACTCGATAGAAAACACTAGGATTCACTTAGCATCTTGATGACAAAATCCACCCTAGCTTTGGGGTGAGGCTGGAGGGGAAAACTCTGCTGATCACTGGTGTCGAGAAACACAAATGAATCAGTGAGACAAAAAACCTCCTAGGATAGAAATCATCACCAAAATACTAGGCTTACTTAGGTTGTTACATACATGGAGTCTTAGTTTGTTACATACATGGAATCTTGATAAGAAACTTCAGGAGTATTATCTTGAGTAACATTAACATGAAAAGCTCCTAGAACATATAAAAATTTAGCCCTCTAAGTGGGAAGTTTTAACATCTCAGTGACAGGTACCAAGATCTTAGCATTACTCAACCATGCGCCCAAATCAATATTCAAACTAGGACTAGGATTAAAAATTCGAGGGGGAGTTTGATTATTACCTTTATCTTTATCCCTTCTTTGATAAGTTAATACTTTGTCCTTAGAAATTTCCAAAACTTGATCAGGAGAAGGCTTTTCACCAAATAATTCCATCATCAAATCCTTCTCATGATCAAAATTATTGATACTATGCAAAGATGTGAAAGGCCTAACATTTTGACTATTTTCCTTAAATTCCATCCAATATTCCAGAGACAAAGAAAACTCCTTAACAAAAAATTTTATCTGATTACTTGCCCCAAACATTCCACTATTCATAATTCTTTAATAGTGGGACAAGTAATCTCTTCATGAAGAGCATCACAAGCTCTACAATAAGGTGGAGCTTCATCAATCAGATTAGTAGATTGAAGCGGATTAGGAGGTTTCTGCCCACTAGGCGGGCCTTTTTTCTGCCAAGTATTATTACCTCAATTATTATTATTATTATGATTTCTAGGTTGGGAATTTTGTGCTTGAGCCCTTTCCATTTGGACCAACCTAGACTGCAAAGTGCTTATTTCCTTAGCATGGTCAGATATTAATTTCGCTTGGTTAAGCTCCATGCTTTCAAGCTTTTGCATTAAATTTTTCATAGGGTCGTTATCATCTTCTAGAGGCTCTTGACCTTTAGGCCCTTTCAATTTAGTCAAAGTCCTATCAAAACCAGGAATTTCAGACTTCCCTAATGCCCTTTTATCCTTTTCAAGTTCTTCAGCTAAAGATTGGCAAGCCTTATAATTAACAGTTTTAGCACGTCTTAGCTCATATGAAGTATCAAAATTAAAGGCGTCAGTGTAAAAATTCAGAATATATCCATAAGGAGGCTTATGAGTTTGAGATATTTCCCTAAGGATACCATTAAATCTCCTGTTAAACTCTTCAATCATTTCATTCTATTTTTTTTTATGGTACTGTTATCTTTTACGAAATGCCTATCTTCCCTTTTATCACAAAACTTATCTTTAAAGGCAACTATAATTGATTCAAAGGTATTGAATGGATTATAAGTTTTTTCAGTAAACTATTCCATATTATCTTGCTCAAAAGTAAAAATAAAGATCTTCATCTTTACATCATCGAAATTGTGATTTAAAACCGAAATTTATTCCACCAACTAGCGAAAGCAAACAAATGATCTTTGACACTGACCACATTATTTCCATGGAAACTAGGTAACCTTTCCATGCCAGGTTCAGGATAATCATTGGGATAACCTCGAATGTTAGTAAAGTTACATGGGGCAAAGATATCCATGATATCTTGCTGAACAAGATCACAAAACAGAGAATGGATATTAGAGAGAGCTTCCTGGCCGAGATTAAAAAGAAGTGCATGAGAAGAGAGCTTGTGTAATCGGACTCTCAGAACCATTTCAAGATCTGGAGTAGGATTAACCAAGCTACTTGGGTGTCTTCTAGTACCAATTCCTGTGGAAAATGAAGCCAATGGAGTCGCCACTAGGACATGAAGCTAACTCAAATACCTGAGATGAAAGATGAATAAAGAGATGAATGTCGTAAAGCCAAAGTCCAATAAATTGTTCCTCGACAACGACGCCAAAAAATGTTGTCGCACAAAATGTCTAGGCACCACGACAACGGCTCAGATCGGGGGCTGTCACCCTGATCCCCAATCTCTCTATCTAAGCTGTATCCTTGCAGACTAAGGGAGGTAGACCCTAACAAAAATGAAGGAGGAGAACTGGTTGGAAACCAACCAATTCAGGAGACACAGTTAAATGACCAAGTACTTGTTAAGATTAACGAGATTTTACAGATCTGATTAGATTTGAAGCTTTCAAGCTAGTGCCTTGTGGAGTCAAAATGTCCCGTTATGAAATTAAAATCAAGTATTTGATAGGTAACTGTTGTTATGAAAAATCAATCCACCACAATGATAGTCAATAAAACACCCTCACAATTATGCATTAAGAATGTTTGATAAAGACATGTAATTTATCACCACTTGAAATATTCTCAAAGTTGAATAAAGCAATTAATCACCAATTTCAAGCAACTTAAACCACAATTAAAGATAGTTTAACCATCATCAACTACAGTTAAGCATGAAAACACTTTGAACCAACGATTTAATTTTCGAAACAAAATTATTATCATGAGAAAACCATCGAATTTAAATGTTAGACATTTCCAATATTTTTGAATTTAAATGATATTCTAAGTAATTCCAATTCATAAATATATAGTCAAACTTTAGATAGAAAGAAATTTAAAGCTCACCTTTGACTATGTAAATTTTTTTAAATTTTTTGAGAATTTTCCAAAGTTAAAAATTAAAATTTTTGGTCTTTTTTAATTTTAATTTTTTTTAATATAAAGTTAATAAAAAATGAAATATATATACAAATAAATCTAAAGTCCAAAAGACAAAAAAATTAAGAATTTCATTAAATTTTTGAGCCTTTTATAATTTTTAATTTTCTCAAAATATGAAACTACAAATCTTAAAAAATCAAATCTAAAACAATAACAAAAAGGAAAGAATTTCGATTTCTTGATTTTGAAGTTTTAAGATCCTAAAAAAAAATAAAAGTAAATAAAATAAAAACTAAAAGATAAACTTGAAAAGATTAAACACTACCTAAGCTAAACTAAAATAGTGAGTCTAAACTTGAAAAAAAAAAAAACCAACAAAACAAAAAATTTAAACGCGTTGATGCTTGTTTTATGTGTGTAGGTGAGAGATACATACGGACGGTGTGAGAAGAGTTGGATGGAAAGGAAGCAAGGAGGGCAGCGTTAGCAGCGAAAGGGAGGAAGGCAGCGACAGGAAATCGAAACTGCGTGAAGGTTGCGGATCTGTGGAAGGATGTTGGAGGAAGAAACTAACGGGGAAGGTTTGCAGCTTGAGGAAGTTGGACGTGAGGAAAATGCGTACGGGTAAGGGAGATGATGAAATGCAGATGGGATTGGCAGGGTAAGGGATGCGGCCTAAGGGAAAAAGGAACCCGCAGGGAAGATGGCAGCATTGGGGAGATGCAGAGATGTAAATGAGGAGCAGAGGAAATATGTACGGACAACATGAAAAAAAAAAACCAATTGCAGATAGGCAACAAAAAATTTGCAGGCACATGAATTTCGAATAATTTTCTTCAACCAACAATAAAATTTTACCAGTATAACTCAGATTTTAAAAATATTGATTTAGATGCACCTGAGATTTACACTTTGGAGGAAAAATAACACCCAAATTTGCAGAAGAAATTGATCTTGAGGCCAGATCTTACCCTCTAGGGCCTAGATCTGGCTCATATCTAAAATTTTCCTCAGAATCTTCCTGTAAAAACCCGCACAAAACCAGAAACAAGAGACTCAAAAAACCTAGAAAATATGCACAGAAAATAAACCCTTAAACCCTGGTGAATATTTGTAGAATTTACAGTGCTATTTTACAGATAAAGAGCTCTCATGGCAAAAATTAAAACCATTTTGCACAATTAATAAAAAAAATGAAATTAAGAGAGGCATAAGCCCAAGAAGACCCCGCAAAAACAGAATTTCGTAAGATAACTTTGGGAATTAGGAAACTATAGGCTTTTTCAGATTTTCTGAAATCGGAGAGTTGGCTGATCTAACTGAAGACTTCCCCAAACACTCAAACCTTGAAAAATGATTTCGGCACACTTAGATTCGAATTTTAGATTGATAGAGATTTAAAAAAATAAACATGAGACCTTTCAGAAAAAATAGATAACTGATATTTCCGTCCAATCAAAATGCAATTTTAGAAACCCAAAAAACTGCATAAGATACTTGTATGCAGATCAATCGATAAAGGCCATCAACCATCAAAATGCCAATAAAAGTAGCAGAGTTTAGAGACAATATCACCACATATATCTAGAAAAGGAACACCAAAGTTTGTAACCCCAAAGTCTTTATGCTTTATTCATCAAAAAAAAATTACAAGAGCTTCCAAGAACAAGTGCACGATTCAAAGATCGGGTGCAAATGACATACAAAACCTCTGATTTACAAGATAAAATATCCAACGGCTAGTTCGGTTGATCCTTGTTAAAATAATCTCGACCATCGAAAAGATTTAATTATCTTTTAATCTGGACCGTCGAAATTATAATTTTGAGGAAATTCAAATTTATCATTTAATTCCATTTTAATTAACTCAAAAAATAACATTTTTGAGTTAATTACCTCAAAATTTTGACTTTGAATCAACCACCAAAGCCCAAGGGTCCAAAATTTCTGGAAATTCTCAATATTCCTTTGGCTTGGGACCTTTAAAAATTTATTTTTTAAGGACCCACGAATTTTTCCTTTGAAGAATTTTAACTCACCTAGGACTTAAAATGAATTAAATTTCTGGCTTAGGAATTTTAATTAATTTGGCCAGAAAATTTAATTAATTGACTGAGAGGGGATTTAATTATTTTTCCAACTCTCTTTACATAAGATAAATACATTTAGACACATAAAGGGGGATACCCATTCGTATATACCCTCAAGTAGCTACCCAATTCTGCAACTCAAAACATGATCTAGTAGACCAAGCAGCTTGTAATCAAATAATCTATCCAATTAGCTAGGATTATTCCCAAACTAATTTTACAAAGACTCGATAGAAAACACTAGGATTCACTTAGCATCTTGATGACAAAATCCCCCCTAGCTTTGGGGTGAGGCTGGAGGGGAAAACTCTGCCAATCACTGGTGTCGAGAAACACAAATGAATCAGTGAGACAAAAAACCTCCTAGGATAGAAATCATCACCAAAATACTAGGCTTACCTAGGTTGTTACATACATGGCGGTCTTACTTAGATCATTTACATCATAAACATGCATAATGGGTTTACATCATTTATAAAACTGTCGTCTAACGATGAAATTAGAATGGCATGAATACCTCAAACATGATGAATCCCATTTGCATAAATGGGGGTGTATTGCTATGGGGTCGTTGACACAGAGTGGTCAACATCTGGCTCTACTTGGGGACACGTTGCTTCATTGAAGGAATATGAGAAACCAGAATATGCATTCAAGAAACACACAAAATTACATAAATAGCGCCCATCCAAATATCATCATATAACATTAAGCACATGAAAAATAGAAGCTCTTCTATCATTTATTATTCTACTTAGCATGAAAAGTAAATATAATCTAACTACAAAATGAAATGCTGAAAGGACAAGGAGTAAGGTTAGAAATACAATACAAAGGATGCGCAATGGCATCAAATGTCATATCTGAAGAACAACTTGAGCAGTTGGCCATTCGCAGTTAAGTGAAGTGGTTCACCTTCCAACGTGCACAAGTGGAATGAGTTTGGTCCAGTAATGCCTCAGATAATGTAAGGTCCCAGCCACAAACTGTCAAATTTCTTGTGTTTTCCAGGCTTTTCATTATTTCGATCCCAAAGTGATACCGTGTCTCCAACCTACAAAGATCTAGATCGAGATGATTTACCAAAGCTTTTCTTAATGTTAGATTTATTTTTACACATATTATCTAAAGCTCTCCTACGAGTTTCATGTAACTCCACAATCTGATATATTCTATTTTGAAAAACATATTTATCAGTGGAAAAATGTTGAAGGAGTTAGTAAGATGGTAATTTAAGTTGCACAGGAAAAGTTACATCCAAGCCATAAACTAATTCAAAAGGACTTTTACCAGTAGCTTTCTTTTTAGTAATTCTATCTGCCCACAAAGCATACTTGATTTTGCTGTTCCAAGATCGCTTATTATCTCCTACTATCTTCTTGATAATGGTTATAAGATTTTTATTACTTGACTCAGCTAGGCCATTACCTTGAGGATAGTAGTTAGATGAATGAGATAATTTAATGCCATAATTAAAACAAAAAGATGAAAATTCAAAAGAACTAAAAGCCTTGGCATTGTCAGTAGTGATCTTGGCAAGGACACCAAATCTAGATTAAGCCATTGCTAGAATTTTCATGGAATTTCCTGATGAAATCCAGACCCCAATGTTGAAAAGGTGCCTCAACAACCACATGTTGTAAGGGTAAGGCAATTAGCTTTTGCTTCCCAGTGAATAGCTGACAGGCTTGGCAACTTCTGACAAATTTATGCACATATGAAAAAATCGAAGGAAAATAATAACCAGCTCTCAGAATTTTGTGGGCGGTAGTTCTAGCAGCATAATGACCACCGAAAAATCCTGAATGAAACTCAGAAATCAACTTCTTAGACTCAATCTCATCAACACACCTAAGTATTATCCCCTCAAGATTTCTCCACCCAAGGCCATCCTTCATGAGGCAATACTTAGTGGATTTTAATTTAAGAGTCGTTATTCTATGAGCAAATAAATGGTTAGGACATGTAAGATTTAACAAATAATAAATTATGTCCTTATACCATTCATGCTCTCCTAACCTTTGCAGCTCAGGCGAAGAAGCATCATTAAGACAAATCAAACCAAGCGCTTTCTCATTACCTTCAGTCATCATTTCAGCCAAACCTTGACCTTTGACTAACTTGGTGGGCCTAATATCTAAATCATACTCTTGAATTTTAGTAACCCACCTAGCACGAGTCCCTAAGCAATCAGTTTGTATTAAGATATCTTTAATCGCGGAATGCGGGACGAAAGCAATGATTTTAGAATAACCCACATAAATCCCAAAATGCTTAAGAGACTTAACCAAGGCATAGGCTTGCTTTTCCATAGTAGTATAATTTAATTTAGAATTTTGAAGCGCTCTACTCGTGAAAGTAATAGGCTATTCGTGACCTTCCTTATTCTTTTGTAATAAGACACCGACAATGATATCTTCAGAAGCGAAAGAGAAAATCATGAAATCCTTTGAATAATCAGGACCTGCCAAAATAGGAGCTTTGGAAATAGCACCCCTAATTCCTTGAAAATGCTTTTTACCATCTTCTTTCCACAAAAAATTTACATATTTTTTTAGAAGACTCTGAATAGGCTTAGCTTTTTCTGCATAATTTGGAATAAATCTTCTAAGGAAATTAGTTTTTCCTAGAAAAGACTGAAGGGATTTAAGATTATGAGGGAGAGGAATCTTTTGGATTGCCTCAACTCTTTCAGGATCAATCTTGATCCCATCTTTGGAGATGATGTGACCAAGTATTTTCCCTTCAGTCACTCCAAAAATAGACTTAGCTAGATTCAAGGAAATCCCAAATTCTCTACACCTATCAAAGACTTGGTTAAGATGACCAATGTGACTAATACCATCTTTAGAAAAAACAGTAAGATCATCCTGATAAATTTCAATAATTTTTCCAATTAAACCTTTAAAAGCATAATCCATAGCCCTTTGATAAGTAGCCCCAACATTAGTCAACTCAAAAGGCATTCTAATGTATTCGAAATTACCCCATGGTGTGGTGAATGCAGTTTTGTGATGATCTTCCTTCTTAACCCAAAATTGATTGTACCCAGAAAAACCATCTAGCAATGACATCATTCCTGAACCTGTTACTCTCTGCAACATAGTATCCATGTTGGGAAAAGGGTAATTATCCTTTTTACATGCTAGATTAAGGTTTCTGAAATCGACACAAAGTCTAATGGTACCATTCTTCTTCCTAAAAATCACCAGGTTGGAACACCATGTTGAATGTCTAGTTTGAGCAATGATTCCAGCTGCGAGCATTTTTGAAAGCTCTTTCTGAACCAAAGGGGCTAACTTAGGATGTATTTGCCTAAGATTTTGATGAAAAGGTTTAGCATTCTCATCTTTCAAAGGAATAATGTGTTGCATGACATCTTCCCTATATCCTTTTAACTCATCATACGAAAATGCTAAAACATCGCTATATTCATGAAGTAAATGGGTCAAATTTTTCCTTTCTTCTTCATTAGTACCTTTACCAATTTTGACAATATTAGGGTCCTCAAAGGTACCAATATTTACTTCAATTAATTCCCTCGAATCCATTTTATTTTCCTCTTTCATCTTTGTGGCATTATGTCGATCAAAGTGCTGCTCTAAAGCAACAATATTCCTAGGAGTAGGATTTATAATATCATCATGATCATCAGATCCATCCTCCCTAGAACTTATCTGAAAATTTTCAAATCATCCAAATTATTAAGAAAACGAATGACCTTCTTTTCATCATTAAAAACTTTCCAATGCTCTGAATTTTCCGGGACTGAAGGTCTGAAAATAATTTCCATTTTTATCTTATCCTTAATTATTTCATCAGATAATTGTAAAGTAGAAGCAACCACAACAAGCTCATCTGCCAAGCTATTCTTTTCTCTTGGGATAGCTTTAAGGTTAATGGCATCAAAGTGTTCCATAAATTCCCACACAACATTTCGATAATTCCTTAACCGTTGATTTTTACATGTAAATTTATTCTTAACTTGCATGATAACCAAATCAGAGTCTCCCTTGATACTAAGAAACTTGATTCTTAAAGCTCTTTCCAAATCAAAACCCAACAAAAAGGCTTCATATGCAGCCACATTGTTGGTTGCATCGAACTCAAGTCTATAGGAAAACTTAAAAATATGACCAAGAGGAGACTTCAATACAATTCGAGCACCCTTGCCATACCTAGATGGTGCACCATCAAAATGCATGTACCAAACTTGATCCCTTAGGTCCTCAAACTTCTCATCAACCTTATAATCTAAAGGAACTATGAAATTAGACATAATAGCATAATTCCCCATGTCATGTTGTTCCTTAATTATTTCATTATGAGGTCTCTTAGGATCTTCCACATGGAATCTTCTTTCAGGCTCTCTATTTAGCTTCACAAACCCTTCATCTCTAGGGGAAGGAATCATAGCATAAGACCGGTTCATCTGAATAATTCCTCCTGATCAGAGGCCCACTTTCTAGATAACAACATACCCCAAGCATCCGGAACATCAACTACAACTATGTCCATAACAATCATTATGTCTGGGTAAACCGATAAATGAGCTTGCAAATCCTTGATTAACCCATGAACTTCAATTTTCTTAGAATCCATGGAACATATTTTGTAGTATGGTCTATAAACTCTTAAATTATGTTGTTCCATGACCCTCTTGGTCATGACACAAGCTGAAGCACCATAATCTAGCATACAATTATTTAATTTATAACCATTAACCATCAAAGTAACAAAAAATGGTTAATGTTCCTTGTTATCTGACTCCGTTTTTTGCAAATATATAGGGGCATCTTGATAATAAACTTCAGGAGTCTTATCTTGAGTAACATTAACATGCAAAGCTCCTAGAACATATAAAAATTTAGACCTCTAAGTGGGAAGTTTTAACATCTCAGTGACAGATACCAAGATCTTAGCATTACTCAACCATGCGCTCAAATCAATATTCAAACCAGGACTAGGATTAAAAATTCGAGGGGGAGTTTGATTATTACCTTGATCTTTATCCCTTCTTTGATAAGTTAATACTTTTTCCTTAGAAATTTCCAAAACTTGATCAGGAGAAGGCTTTTCACCAAATAATTCCATCATCAAATCCTTCTCATGATCAAAATTATTGATACTATGCAAAGATGTGAAAGGCCTAACATTTTGACTATTTTCCTTAACTTCCATCCAATCTTCCAGAGACAAAGAAAACTCCCTAACGAAAAAATTTATCTGATTACTTGCCCCAAACATTCCACCATTCATGGTTCTTTTAATAGTGGGACAAGTAACCTCTTCATGAAGAGCATCACAAGATCTACAATAAGGTGGAGCTTCATCAATCAGATTAGTAGATTGAAGCAGATTAGGAGGTCTCTGCCCACTAGGCGGGCCTTTTTTCTGCCAAGTATTATTACCTCTATTATTATTATTATGATTTCTAGGTTGGGAATTTTGTGCTTGAGCCCTTTCCATTTGGATCAACCTAGACTGCAAAGTGCTTATTTCCTTAGCATGGTCAGAGATTAATTTCGCTTGGTTAAGCTCCATGATTTCAAGCTTTTGCATTAAATTTTTCATAGGGTCGTTATCATCTTCTAGAGGCTCTTGACCTTTAGGCCCTTTCAATTTAGTCGAAGTCCTATCAAAACCAGGAATTTCAGACTTCCCTAATGCCCTTTTATCCTTTTCAAATTCTTCAGCTAAATATTAACAGTTTTAGCACGTCTTAGCTCATATGAAGTATCAAAATTAAAGGCGTCAGTGTAAAAATTCAGAATATATCCATCAGGAGGCTTATGAGTTTGAGATATTTCCCTAAGGATACCATTAAATCTCCTATTAAACTCTTCAATCGTTTCATTCTATTTTTTTTATGGTACTGTTATCTTTTACGAAATGCCTATCTTCCCTTTTATCACAAAACTTATCTTTAAAGGAAAATATAATTGATTCAAAGGTATTGAATGAATTATCAGTTTTTTTCAGTAAACTATTCCATATTATCTTGCTCAAAAGTAAAAATAAATATCTTCATCTTTACATCATCGAAATTGTGATTTAAAACCGCAAATTTATTCCACCAACTAGCGAAAGCAAACAAATGATCTTTGACACTGACCACATTATTTCCCTGGAAACTAGGTAACCTTTCCATGCCAGGTTCAGGATAATCATTGGGATAACCTCGAATGTTAGTAAAGTTACACGGGGCAAAGATATCCATGATATCTTGCTGAATAGGATCACAAAACAGAGAATGGATATCAGAGAGAGCTTCCTGGCCGAGATTAAAAAGAAGTGCACGAGAAGAGAGCTTGTGTAATCAGACTCTTAGAACCCTTTGAGGTGGAAAGTTCTAAGTGCAAAGAGTTTCAAAGGTGAGAAGTTTCAAGAAAATAGAATAAGCTTTGGCCAGGAAGATAGATAATTGCAGGTTTTAGTCCACTGGGCTATGGAGTCATAATAGGATTTAATTGGAACAGCAAGAGGTAAGAGTGGTCCATGGGGAAAGTCATCTATGTATAAGGATCTCTTTGAAGTTTTATTTATGGAATTAAATGGTACAATAAGAAGGAGAATTAAACAGATGAAGAACAAAGAGCAGCCCAGGATCTGGTAAGTACTTCTAAACTAGCCAGCCTTTGACAAACACTTAAGAAGAACATAAAAGCAATCTAGGATCTAGTAAGTACTTCTAAACTAGCCAGCCTTTGATATACTTTCAATAGAAAATATTTTTAAAACAAAGGGAAACTTGAAGGGAACTGTTGGAGTAGAAACTAGTGGGTCGGGCTTACCACAAATCCTCTCCTAGCTCTGCTTTACTTGGTTACTTTCAAGAAAAACACAAAGATAACACAGAATGGCCTAAGATCTGGTAAGTACTTTGAAATTAGCCAGCTTTTAACACATTCCAAGGGAAACTTTCAGACAGTATTTTGGGATAGAACTAGGACCAGGGCACACCATATCTTCCTTAGTTCATCTCTACTTAACATATACTGAACATAACATTTAAGAATAATATTCATCTAAGACAATAAGACGAGGGAACGCCAACATTCCTATGCTTAAACTGAATTGAATCATTCCCAAATAACAAAGATTGGAAGAAAACATTCAGATAAAGATTTTTAGTCAGAGAAGGGTACTGGTATACAATAGGTCCTAACTCCATGCATGCTGTTCTTTATAAGAGAAGATGAACACAGTGAAAACAAAAACAAAATAACAAGTTACAATGAGAAAATCATCACCGTCAACATAGACCAAGATCCCATAAATCAGCGTGTATTGATGCTCCAAACCAGTTACAACTTTAAGTCCAATTCTTTAGTTTAGCAATCATCTACACTTTCCAGACTAACTTATCTATCACAAGCAGAGCTCCAAGAGCCAACGAACACTATTTACAATCAGAAGTTTTAAGCTCAAATATATTTCAAAGTTCTGCAACCAACAATTTCTCATCTTCTACAGTAGTATTTATAGAAGAATGAGGAGGTGAGATCTGATAAAAGATCTCTCAGGACAACTAATACAGATTAATGACTTCTCGGCCTTTGAGGGGCTCGATGGAGAAGTTTACAGGTGTGTTACTGTATTAATTTATTTATATTTATGAATTAAGCTCGGTGGGAGCTTTTGTTGACCTTGTTGGCCACCTATAAAATTTGTTCTATCAAAAGGTGGCCAAAACATTGTTTAGTCTTCAAGGAACATTTTCATTGCAGAAAGTGTATCTCTTGAAGCCTCTGGAAGACATCATATCCTTGTTTCAATCTTCATTGCTGTTCCCATTTCAAGCTCAGAAAATTCTGCTGAATTCCATGAGAAAGACTGCTGCAAAATCCCCTTTTCTCCCCTTCCTACACTCAGAAGCTAACCTTCATGTTTACTCTCTTGTCCCCCTTCAAGATCCCTCATTCTCATAATTTTTCCATCTCGCCTTCATCAAAATCCTTTTCATAAGGTTTTAAGATCCTTTTTGGCCTTATCGAAACCCCCAAAACCCTTCGAAAACCATTGAAAATCTATGAAAAAATCGATTTTCTTATTATTAAGGGTTTAAACCCCCTTGGGCTAGGTCTCTAACCATTTTCTTCCATACGCCCTGGTGCTGGAACCAGGCGCTAAGCCATTTGGGCGCCTAACCTTATTTTATATTATCCCGCCCGAAAATATTAAAAACCTTATGTTAGTTCCGAAACTTTGGGTTTTTTTATAATTATTTTCTGAATTTTTGTCGATTCAAAGCCTCAACTGATCTCTTCCATCGATCTGATATGCAGATCGACGGTGCAGAACCTATCATGGTCGGTGGTCCCCGCCGCGCCAAACACTGTGCAGAAACCGGCGGTATCCATTGCACCGCCTTCTGAGGGCTGGTGGTATTTTTCATTTCGGAGCGATTCCATACAACGGTTGACACGTGGCACCAACACTATTTGAAAACCACCCCCCCATCACGCGTTAACATTTTTCCACAGATCCGGCGCGATATTGTTGTGCATCGTCCGATCTGGGGTGGGCCATCCGACGGTAGTCGCTCCCCAAAGATGCGCGGAAGTTAACCTAGGAAAACAATGCCCCTGGCCCACCGTACGTCGCCCTCCGACGCGTCCTCAACCGTCGATCTCCTCCTGAGATCGACGGTCCAGATTTGATTGCATGCCCCGCCGTTGCCTGGTCCCAGCGCCACATCAACATCCACGCGGCAGATTTCTATTGGGCGGGTCTCCGTGTTTTTCTCGTCCAGTCAGCATTTCCGGACCCGGGAACTTTACTTAACATGATTTAATTGGATTTTTGATGTTCGGGTGTATTTTCTAAAGTTTATTGGCGCCCGATCTCCACCATTGATCGTGTGGGCCGATCTCATCCGATGGCCCACGATCATCCCGAACCCCACACACTATTTTTCACCGAAAAAAGGTTTTTTAACCGATTTTCTCCAAAAACCGACTCCTCCACGTTATTTTTCGCCTCCGCTTCCCACCCTCGATCTCTGCGCGATCGACGGTTCTGATTTAAACTTTTCTTCCACCGTCTCTTTGAATTTTCCTGATCAATCTCGACCGTTGGATGATGCCATCCAACGGCCACGCTCTCTCCATGTGCCTTCTGAAGATATTAGCCCATTCATGCAGGATTTTTTAATATTTTTTCGTATTTTTGCAGGGTTTAAATGATTTTTTTCGCCATGCTGAAGAAAAATTCACAGGTCGAGGGTGACGATCCTCCCGCCTGCGATTCACCACAAAATCACTTGCAGGGCTTTAAATTCGCATTTTATCAATGAATTCATGAGGCATTGATGCCATTCGACCCCTGTACAGCCCTGCACACCAGAAAACACAGTTAATCGAGCACCGATCAAAGAGTATCAGTGTCGAAGACAGAACATACTAGAAACAGGAGATTGAAGACCTAAAACACAGTTCTCAAGTAAATTAAAGGTGTTTAGGGAAATACTAAGACATCTGTCGAGATGAGAAACTCTCCACCGCCATAAGCAGAGGCCAATTGAACCCTCTACAACTCCTTAAGACACTTGCAGCCTCACAGAAATCAAAGGAAGCTTAGTCATTACCTGAACAAGAGGTGTTTACCTGAAGACAGCCGAACAATTAATACAAATAAAAGAATCTTATCTCTAATTGTCGGCAGAACCATTTTAGAAGATTAAGAACAATTCAAAAGCACATCTTTCGATCATTATGCCTCGAAAGGCGGGAACAGATGTTATGGAGAAGAATTAGAAATGATTACATAATTAATGATATTTGATCCTTGGGAAATCCTCCCACTTCCTCATTTCTCTATAAATACCTCTGTAGAACATAAGCAAATGTTGGTCTCTGGACATCTGAATGCATGTAATGTTTTCTAAAGCTACTGATGCACTGTGTGCAATTTGAAGATAAATAAGCTGATATGAGAAGTTTGAAGTTGTAGAGACCCTCCGGGCTTGCTGATTGTAACTGGTTTGAACATAAAATACAAGCTGCTGATTTATGGGATCCTGATTTGTGTCAATGGTGATGTGTTCCTCACTGTCAATTTTTATTTTCTTTAAGTTTTCATTCTGTTCATTTTCTCTGATAAGGAACAGCAAACATAGAGCTAGGACTTACTCGCAGTAGTACCCTACTCTTACTGAAAGCTTTATTTTCTATGTTTTTCTCTTGTTAATACTGATTATATTAAAGCAGGCTGGTTTCAAAGTACTTGCCTGATCTAGATTGCTCATTATGATGATCATCAGTGTTTTTCTTTAGAATATGCTGAAAGCATGTTGGTTTCAAAGTACTCACCTGATCTTAAGCTATTCTGACTGTTTTTGAATGTTTTTTGACTGAAAGTACTTAAAAGCAGGCTAGTTTAAAAGCACTTACCTGATCTCAGAATGCTTTTATATTTTGTTTCTGTAAACTCAAAGTACTTCAATGTAGGTTAGTTTAAAATTAATTACCTGATCACAGAATTGTTTTATGTTTTGTCTCTCTAAGTAGATGTTGAAAGCAAGATAGTTTAAAAGCACTTACTTGATCTTAGACTGTGCACTGTTCTTCATTTTGTGTTTTTCTCCACTTCCTATCTGTTTCACTCCATAAATCACCTTAAGAGATCCTTTGACATAAGTGACTTGCCCCATGGATCCTTCTTGAACCTTGCTGTCCAATTAAAATCCTCCTATGACTCCATAGCCCAATGGGTTAAAACTATCTTTACCTTTTTCTATCAGCCAAATCATTCCTACACTTGCAAACATTTTCACCCTTCATTTTGAACTGCCTTCACCTTCATCATGTCTTTTCCAAACCAAAACAAACAAAACAAAACTCATGCTCTTCATAACTAGCCTAATATCACATTTCAGGCTTTAAAGATCACATCTTTAAACTCATTTATAGAGAGATCCCTCTCTGGATTCAGGAGGGCTAGATCCTTGAATCCCAAAGCGGTTTGATGTTACCCCTGTAGTTGGACTTTTGCCAACCTTGCTAATTAAAGAGACCCTAACAGACCGTTGAGGCTCTGTTTTATATTAAAGTAACTCTGTTGATATTTTGTGCATTAAATTCTCTGGCATAATTAACTCTTTGGCTGTGCTGAGGCAAATATGTTCTTTTGATCAATAACTTCGGCCTCTGTTTGGATGTTGGTGGCTACAGGTGGCACTGTGGTAGCTGAGAGGAATCAATTTGCCTCTGTTGAGGTGGTGGAGGCCTGTCTGTCTGACAAAACACTTATGATTTTCTTTTAATTGTGTTTTAATTTGGGGGATTAGGCTTTTGATAATCAGTCTTAGCCGTAATCCCCAAATTGTCTTCAATCTTCTGTTCTGCTGTGTTCTGTCTTCAACACTGATACTCTTTTAATTTGTGATTTAATAACATTGTGTCTTGTTGATGTGTAGGCTGCGCAGGGCTCATATGACATCAATGCCTCCATGAAACATTGACGAGACGTGAATGGAGCCCTCGTAGTTCTTTCCCTTTGATAAGGAAAGGCCAGCGGATCGTCAATCCTCGACTTTCTTTTTATTTGTATTATAATGGGAAAAACCATTAATCGCCTGCGAAAACACAAACATATTATAAAATCCTGCGTTTTTGGGTTAAACTGCTTTAGAAGGCATAGGGAAGAGCATGGCCGTTGGATGGCATCATCCAACGGTGGAGATTTATTTAGAGGAGGTTAGAAAGGGATCAGAGGAAGAAAATGTCGGAACCGTCAATTGCGCAATGATCAATGGTGGTGAATAGATTGGGAATCAGCAATCGGAGGGGGCGAAAAAACAAATAACAAATCACAACCTATGAAATCTCCGATGCGATTATATATGGGCCGTCGATCTGCAGATTAGATCGACGATGAAGAATGAATCAGGAGGTGGTTATGGCAGGGGAATGGTTCACGATCGGAGCAAATGAGGGCCGTCAGATCCGAGGAAAGCGGGGAGAAGATCAATGGCTGAGGATCGGTCGGGGGTAGTTAATCAGAAGGGGGAACAAATGCACCGAATGAAACTTGCGATGCGATGTTGCGCGGGCCGTTTGATCAGCTTACGATCAACGACGGGAATTTCTTTTAAAGCGAACCGGCGGAAAACCCTTTATATCTTATGAAAACCAAAAAAACTTAATAAAACACAAAGTTTTAATGCTTCAGGGCGGGATATATATTTATGATATGTTCTGGTGCCCGATTACGGGGCCTTGGTCTATATGGAATGGTAATAGGCTTGGGGCGTATTCAAATAAAGGGCCAATCGCAGTCGGAGCTTCGGGTTTGGGCTTTTCAATCTAACCATTTAAATTTTCCGATGCGATCAGCGCCTTGGGACTTTAACCTTTGGTCCCAGGAAAAAGTAATATGAATGAAGTGGAGGGGGCAGAGTTTTATATATATGTGATCCAATCGCATCGGAAATTTTGATGCGGGTCTATCAATCAACCCTTTGTGAATTTCTCCGATGTGATTGCGCGATCGGGTCTTTTTAATCTAACCATTTTTTATCAAAAATCCGTTGTAAGGGCGCGTTAGACCAAAAATTTGGAAAAAGGGTTTTTTGATTTAACAAAGGAAAAAAATCAATCGGACATGGTTTATTCATTAGTTTGAGCGCCCGATTGCGGGCCTCTGGTTTCGTGAAGCGGAAAAAGGACCGGGGCTCATCTATAACAGAGCTAATCACATCAGAGGCTTTTGTGAAAGCCAAAGACTTGCGCTCTTTGATTACTTCCGATGCGATAAGCGCCTGGTTCTAGGGTATGGGCATGTGGGGGAAGTGGTTTAAGACTTAACCCAAGGGAGCTTAAGTCCTTAGTAATAAAAACTTGTTTTTTATGAATTTTTTCAGAGTTTTCAATGGATTTGGGGGTTTCAGGATAGTTTAAAAATGAGTTTTAAACTATGGAAAATGATTTTCATGAATGGAAGAAGACGAATCATGAAAATAGAGGAGTTTTATGGAGAGAAAGGGGAGCAAAAATGAAGGTTAGTTTTGAGTGGAGGAAGGGGAAAATGATGATTTTGCAACAGTCTTTTCTTATGAAATCAAAATAATTTCTGAGTATAAAAAGGGAACAGTAGTGGAGATTTGGAGAGAGGCATGAGGCCTTCAAGAGTCTTCAAGAGCCAACACTTTTTAGCAATAAAATTTGTTCCTTGAAGGCTCCAAAAAGTTTTAGCCACCTTTTGCTATAACAAATTTTATAGGTGGCTAACACAAATGACATACAAAGACCTCTAATTTATAAGATAAAATATCCAACGACTAGTTCGGTAGATCCTTGTCAAAATAATCTTGACCGTAAAAAATATTTAATTATTTTTTAATCTGGACCGTCGAAATTAAAAAATTGAGGAAATTCGAGTTTATCATTTAATTCTATTTTAATAAACTCAAAAATAATATTTTTGAGTTAATTACCTCAAAATTTTGAGTTTGACTCAACCACCAAGGCCCAAGGGTCCAAAATTTCTTGAAATTCTCAATATTCCCTTGGCCTGGGACCTTTAAATTTTTTTTTTTTTAAGGACCCACAAATTTTTCCTTTGAAGAATTTTAACTCACCTAGGACTTAAAATTAATTAAATTTCTGGCTTAGGATTTTTAATTAATTTGACCAGAAAATTTAATTAATTGACTGAGAGGGGATTTAATTAATTTTCCAACCCTGTTTACATAAGATAAATAAATTTAGACACATAAAGGGGGAATAACCTTTCATATAGACCATCAAGTAGCTACCCAATTCTGTGACTCAAAACATGATCTAGTAGACCAAGCAGCTTGTAATAAAATAATCTAGCCAATTAGCTAAGATTATTCCCAAACTACTTTTACAAAGACTCAATAGAAAATACTAGGACTTACTTAGCATCTTGATGACAAAATCCACCCTAGCTTTGGAGTGAGGCTGGAGGGGAAAACTCTGTCGATCATTGGTGTCAAGAAACACAAATGAATCAGTGAGACAAAAAACCTCCTAGGATAGAAATCATCACCAAAATACTAGGCTTACCTAGTTTGTTACATAAATGGTGGTCTCACTTAGATCATTTACAAAATAAACATGCAGAATGGGTTTACATCATTTGTAAAACTGTCATCTGACGATGAAATCAGAATGGTGTGAACACATCGAACATGATGAATCCCATTTTCAAAAATGGGGGTGTACGGCTATGGAGTCGTTGACACAGAGTGGTCAACACTACCCATGACCTTGATAACAACATGCCAAACTTAGGTGAAATGTCTGCTACCAGAATGTCCATTACCACTCTCTTGGCAGGGACTTGTGTAAGACCAAAAACAACATATTTTATTAAACCAATGCACTGAACTCTTTTTGAATCAAAAGAAAACAAGTCCTTATATGGCCTAGTAATTTCCAATCCCATCCTTTCCATGATCACTTTGGGCCTAATATTGTGAGAGGCCCCTGAATCCAACATGGCATTATGTAATGTCATGTCATGAATGCTACAACTGACATAAAAAAAAGGCACTTATTCATTATGCTCCTCCTCTAATCTTAGTCCCAAGTATATGGTTGGATGATCTTCTTGAACATTAAGGATATTAGTAGCTCCTGGTTGGGAATTCAACATTTTTACAATCTTAATTCTATATTCATTCACCTTAATAATTTCTCCAAAAGGTACTGGGATTTTGATATTAGAGATATCACTCTCCATACTGAAAACAAAAGAAGATTTTTCAGTCTCTTTGATAGGAGGAGGAGGTGGTGTATATTTCCTAACCTCAATAGCTTTAGGGGCATCTTTCTTGGGCTGTGTTTTGTTTGCAGTAATTGGAACATTTATGTTTGTGAGGTTGTATTGTTTCTGCAGCTCAAAGATTGCATGTTTATATCCTTTAAGATAATCTAATGGTTCCTCACCCTTTTTTACATCATGATCTGACTCATCATGTTATTCCTTAGTCAAAAACATTCATGACATGTTTTCATCTAAGAAATGAATTGAGTCTTCTTGTATTTCAGGCTGATCTTCTTCATCAACTAAGTTTTATCTAAAAATGAGGCCTTACTTGAGGGTCAGGCTGATTAATGTTTTCCCTTGGTTGCTGATGGTTTTGAGGTCTTCTGAGCTGAGGAGTTCTAAACTGAGGTCCATGTTGTGCAGGAGAAGCAGAGGCATTCCCAAGGGAAAGCATATCCATTCGTTTTTCCATTTTCTTCATCATGGAGTCAAATTTATCATCAGAGGTGGAAGAATTATCTTCTTTCAATTTTGTCTTTCCCATATTGGAATTTTTAGCTGTTATCATATTGACCTCCACCTTCACATCATCATTTTATATTTCAGCTAATGAAGGGGATTCTCTTTCTCTAAGAAGGATAGAAAAGTCATAGTCAAAAGCCTCAACATATCTCAACTGAGCTACTCCTAGAGGAGGCTTTAGATGGGAAGGGATGGAGTCATAAAATTTATTAAATCTCTTGGAGAAATTTTGGACAGATCAACAAATATTTTCAAACTATTATACTCAGTGAGGGCTTGCACAGGGTTGGTTCTATTTCCCCACTTTCTCAAGAAGCTATCTTCAAATTCATTCCAATCATGCAGGCTTCCTGGTGTAAGGGATTTGAAACACTTCCTGACCTCACCAGTAAAGCTGTGATCAAATAATCTCATCTTGACATCCTCATGGTAAACCTCCTCCCTGTTTATGAATTCATTGAATTGGTCTACATGCTCTTCAGCTATAATCTCTTCATCACTTCCCCAAGTTTTGATTCTAGCAGAATATTTTCTAGGAAGGGAATTAAGGAAAGCTGGAAGAACAAGAGGGGCATACCTAGCAGGTGGAGGTGGTACATTTCCTGCCATGATGAATAGAACTGTGGTAGTTTTAGGGACAACAACAGTAGAGGAGGAGGAAATTTTAGGAGGATGAATGGTTGGTATTTGTTGTCCAGTCACAATTTAACTCCAATCAGGTAGAGGGACACCAGATTTACTTCTTAAGAATATTTCAAATGGGTATAATTCCTTCAACCGATCCAAAGATTCTCTTTCTAACTATTAGTGTTAGTCTAGTCATACTGCCATCAGTGATCAAAACTGCTCTTTTGCATTTGCATATTAGGAGTCTCATACCGAATAAATTTCACCATTCCGCTAGGTCGTGGATTCATTGATGGTAGTAATTTTTCCTCAGTTTTCCCTCATGAAATACTTGCTGATCTTCCTTTCTATGGTCTTGGGTTATGAGTCACTTTAAATTTAAAAATCATGTCATTAGGTCATAATCTGGGTCTCATTAGTTTCTAGGGTCTCACCATGGTCAAATTAATGAGTCAAATGTCAATAAATATAAGCAAGGTCATGAGGAAGTCAATAAATTCAAAGTCACAACACTTGGAAGATAAAAGATATATTTTATTCAGCCTGATGTAATTTTCACCTCAAAACATGTTTTGAGGTGAAAACATGATATTTTTCCTTTATTATCATTCATTATGTAATTTTATATCATCATATGTAATAAGTCACAATTCAGAAGCTGCCATCTCCACAAAGTCATCATCCTGCCTTCAGAAAATTTTTTCATAGCATGTTCAGCGCCAAATAATCTTTCAAGTAGATCCATCAGAAAGAGCCCGGAAATAACTTTCCAACGGTATATTACACTCTTAAAACTGACTTCTGGATTGAAATTTATGCTTAAGTGAAGTAAAAGTCCCTATATCTTCAAATAATCCCTATTTCCCATTTTTCCCTTAAAACTTTATGTTTAAAGTTTTAATATTTTCCTTATAAAAAACCATTTTCCCCTTCCGATTTACAAAATCGCATTATAAATCATTTTAATATATATGCGATTTATTTTATAAAACCACTTCCCCTCCATGCTTTTGGAAACATTATAATATGAATCAAAACTTATATTATAATGCCCCCGTCAACCAAAGTCTTTTCCATCGAAAATCGCAACGTTTAATTGTGCGCCCCGATCGACCTTTAGCAAAGTCCCCGATGCGATTATATTGACTCCCTCCGATGTATATTATAACCGTTGATTTCCCCCACCGATCTGACGGTTCAGGGCCAATCAGGCCATCGGAAATCAACGCTTTTATAAAGTCCCAACCCCCGATGGCCAAACTCCGATTAACATCCCCACCGTCGATCTTACCATTTGATCCGACGGCTCATAGCCGATCGGAGCATTCCCATCGGCACTTCCCAAATCCCTTCCCTGATTGCAAATTCCCGACCATCCCATAGCCGTCGATCTGATCCCGCCGATCCGATGGACCACAGCCAATCGGGCCATCGGAAATCGGAAATTCCATATATAGCATCTCTTTTCGCCCTCCTTCCGATCCCCGATCCCGATTGGCCCTCTGGCCCACCACTTAAGTCTTCCGCCTGTTCATTATAATAGAATTTTCCCCTTTGTTAAATTAATTTTTTTTTTAAATTTATTTTACAAAGGCCTTTCTCCCTATCGCATCGGAAGTTTGTAGTGTGTTATACCTTGCTTCCCCCCTTCCGTTTGCGATTGCGATTGTTCATTGATCCCGGTCCCACCATGTGATATCTTCCGCCCATTCATTACAAAAAGCCCTTTTCCTTTGTAAAGGTTAAAATTTGTTTATTCTGTTTATTACAAAGGCTACTTCCTCCATTCGCATCGGAAATTTTGGTTTCGATCGCTAATTGCAATGGCGCCATGTTTTGTTATGTGTTGTCTTCCCCCCCCTCCAATCCCGATTGCGATTTAAATGCATCACACAACGTATTACAATAGTTTTGTTGTATGTTATATCCCCTCTCCCACCCCTTCCGATTCTGATTCCGATGTGGGTCCCTCCTCATTCCCTTTGCTCCCTCCATCTACAAATCAATTTTCCCTTCACCGAAAGCATAGTTTCATTTCAGTTTACTTCAAACAACATTTTATTGAAAAAATCAGTTTATTGAAACGAATAATGGAAAGCAAAGCAAACAGTCAGCTAGCCGAGAGAAAAATAAAACAAAGATTTCTACAACAGCGTAAGGATAGGGATTTTCTCCTCAAATCGCCTATTTATCATTCAACAACGACAATAGTAAAATCTGCCCTAGTAAAGCAAATGTAATATTGTTCCTTCTTTAGGGTAGATTGTTAGATTCATTTTCTATGATTAGTTTTTAGTTCTTCAGCTGTTAAAACATCCCCTCTTTTGTGGATCTGTGTTCCCACATTTCAGCTTATTTATTGTAATTATAAATCATTGGTCAGTAGTTTTTGTAATTCAGAAGTAGGGGGAATAGTGTGGAAGAACATTTTTGCGCTCCATTGCACAGTTTGATAGGGAATTAATAAGAGATGCAACTCTGATTTGTGGGATCCATGCGGTATGAGATTTAGCATTTATTTTTCTCCTTTGTTTCATATGTAAATCGCTATGTTTCACCTCTCATCCATAAACATTTCCTTTTGAATGCTTTCAAGATAGAAAGGTAGAATCCATTTTATATGCTCTGCCTTGGGAAATCATTCATTCTCTGTGTTTTTCTTCTGTTTGAAAAGGATCAATTTATTGTGCCCTTTTCAGCTTCTCACCAGTCTTTCCATCCCATCTTTATTAAAATTTAATTGCTAAAGTTCTTGCCTACCTTGCTCCATGAAATACCCTGTGTCCTGATTTAATCCCCAGTTTCAACTGTCCCATTTAAATCCCACACATCCCTGAAAGTCATTAATTTTATTAAATCCTTTTCCCATCATTTTAGCTAGCCTAATATCAGTCCACTATTATGTTTTATTGAATATATATATTTACAGAGAGAGCCCTCTCCTTTCCTTTTAGGGCTAGCTACAAGGCTGAGCATGGTTTAGTTGTTACCCTGTTTTTCCCTTTTCAGCCTGGGGTCCATTTTGGGTGCTAACATCTCCGGCGACTCCACTGGGGAGATAAATATTTTGATCTGACTGTCTGTGAAACTTGTATTTTTGGAAATGAAGCGTGGTTGTTCTGCTTTGAAGAAATTTCGAATAGAGGCACTGTAGAACGCAAGGCATACTCAGGTCATGTGTTATAAAAAATATTGAGAGACCCTGCCTAAGGTTAAAAACCTTGGTTACATTGAAACACGACGCTTTTAAAAGAAATCTTTGTGATTTTAAATTAAAGCTGGTTTATTTGCCGACGGAGGAACAATATAGTGGGACCCAGCTGCAAGTTAAAGCGAGCAGTTAAAGCGCTTAACCGCAATCAAAACCTGAAGTCAAAGATCGATTTGGTTTACCACCAGCAGGTTTTGGAAACCAAAACCGCCCATTTCACGCCGCTTTTGGCCTGGAGGAAAACCACTTCATAAAAACACGATCTAGTTGTTTTCGGGCACGTCATCACTCCAAAACTGCCCATTTTGCGCAGCTCTGAGCTGTTAAGCTTCGGCCTTTGAAACAACGCGATATTCATCAAGATCGTCCGATCTGGAGAGCGTTGGATCCAACGGTAATCGCGTAGTAAAGTGCACGTGAAATAGATCAAGGTTTCGAATATCATTATAAAGCGGATATTGTTGCAACGATTTGGGAACAAAATATAGCTACAACCACTATTCTTCAGTCATAATACATTTATGCTATCAGAGCATAAAGGTCAGATCACCC
This sequence comes from Pinus albicaulis, assembly GCA_034641835.2. Taxonomy (NCBI): domain Eukaryota; kingdom Viridiplantae; phylum Streptophyta; class Pinopsida; order Pinales; family Pinaceae; genus Pinus; species Pinus albicaulis. Next base: position 1,081,349,042 of record CM076574.1, read on the forward strand.
CAGTAAAACGTTTTCTTGTAAATAATTTTCAGAGTCTGTTAGGCTGAACTGAATTTTTGTACAGTAGAAGATTTACACACACTGGCTTCAATAAGATACACCAGGGCTAATCCAGATCCAAATCCTCCACCTGTGTTTGAAAATCCAAATCTTATCCCAAGAATTGTCAGAAGACAAGAAGGATCATTAAGTCCCAGACCTGTCTTTAGATCCTATACTTGGCCCAGTAACTGTTTTTTTGTAGAAGATATTTCATTTGACGAGAATTTTGAGCTTTCTTTATTTAGAAATATGTCCGAAACTGACATTGATGGTATAGTTTTAGATCCTGAGTTCCTTATAGATATTGAAGTCCAAAGGGAAAATTCCTCCATTGACGACTACATTTTGAATTCTCCTCAGTCCATCACTGTAACTAATACTCCTGAGCCTTCAGAGTCGTCAGGAACTGCATTTCCTCCTCCCAATTCATCTGCATCCCCTGCAATCAATTCCCAGTTATCATCCCCTCCATCAAAACCTCCCATAAATCCTACAAATCCTGTTGTAAATCTACCCAGAGTTATGGCTGCCAAGTATGCACCCTTGGTATTACCTCAGGTTCTCAATGATATGCCTGCTGACTATCAAAGTAAAATTCCTATCTTTGATGCTATTCAAAGCACCATAGCTCAATAGCATGTTGATAGAATGAATGAATTTTTTGATTTACATGAGGTGGAAGCAGAGAATGTGACTACTAGATTGTTTGTTCAGAGCTTCGAAGGTGAAGTTAGGAAATGGTTCAGAGCCTTACCAGGAGGCTCAATTCACACTTTGCAGGAGTTGCACACATAGTTTTTAGACCGGTGGGAGGTAAAAAATAACCCACTCCAAATTTTGTCTGAATATGAGAATATTAAGAGAAATGTGGGTGAAACTATGCAGGACTATTGTTTAAGATTCAATGCTGTATATAACGCTATTCCGGCTAATCTAAAGCCTCTTGTGGGATTAGCATTGCTAAAATTTCCAGATGGTTTTAATGCCAACATGGCATATCAGCTGAGTGAAAGAGATCTGTCTTCACTTGAAGACATGCAGAAGATAGAAGTAAGTGTTGAAGCTAATCTGCTGGCTAAAAGAGCACGAGCCAGAGCTGAGAAAAGAGTCACAGTAAAAGAGGAGGCCTCTCCTTCAGACATCAAAATGGACACTCTGATTAGAATAGTGGAAAAAATGGTTGATAGGTTAACCATTGCAGATAGACCTGAGCCTCAAATAAGAAATCCAAATTTTAGAGGGCAACAGTCCCAATTTAGAATTAACCAGAGAGAGCAAAGAACACAAGACCAAGTAGCACCACCATAGCAGCAGGTTAAAACAACATTGCAGCAGAACTACGTGCAAGGGACAGACTCAGATGACGATGATCCTGTGATTGAGGCCAATCACTTTTTCACAGCTGATGGTGCGCCAATTTTCCTCACAGAGGACGAAGAATACACAATGGCGACTCCAGACATTCAAAAAGACCAGAATTTCATTTTGGCCAATGACACAGTGTTGGAAAATGAATCTGATGATTACCAGAGAGGGTATATGAATGATCTGTCGACTCAGAAAAGGCAGTACTCTTTAAGGAACAAAGATGTTACAATCAGTCCCATTCAGAAAAGAAAATAACTTCAAATGAAGAACGATGCACATAAGAAAGGAAAAGAGCTAGTTGATCCTTCCTCAAGCAAAGCACCTACAGCTACTAATACAGCCAATGAAAAGAACCAGTAGAGCGCAGAAAAGGAGAAAACAGAGAAGAAATACCCTCCCATTAAAGAGGTAGAAAAATCTCCCTCCTTTAATTTAGAAAATGAAATTTCTAAGTTAAAAGTGTCTATGCCCCTCACAAAGTTGGTGAAGAATAGTGCATATAAAGGTCAGGTGTCTAAAGTCTTGCAAATAGAATCTATTTCTGATACGGTTAATGTAGAGGATGACTACCCTGAGCTGATTTTCGGCCCAGCCACAGAAGAATCTGAAGAAAATCAAGTCCCTCCCTTTTACCCGAGTCTTAGAGTACATGAATTCATCTTGCATAATGCTATGTTGGACTCTGGATCCTCACATAATTTGATGCCCAAAGCTGTTATGGAGAAACTAGGTCTTGACATCACTCGAAAATACCATGATTTGTATTCTTTTGACTCAAGTAGAGTCCACTGTATCGGTCTTATCAAAGACCTGGTAGTGTCTTTAGATTAGATTCCAGCAAAGAATGTCTTGATGGATGTAGTAGTCGCTGATGTCCCACCATGGTTTGGAATGCTTCTATCTAGGTCTTAGGGTGAAAAAATCAAGGGAACTATGCAACTTGACTTATCTTATGCCACTATCCCTGTATTTGGCCAGTTGAAAAAATTATATAGGGAAAAGAAAATGAAATATGTGATTACTAGCAAAGAGAAGCCAGTAAACCATCCCATTAATGCTGTCCACACAGATTTAGAGTCCTTTGTCTTGTATTCTGATGGTGGTTTAAATAATGAGAATGTTCAGTTGGTACAAGTAGATGAAATACCTGAGATTTCGGAGAATTTCACAGAAGTCCTCAAACAAGAAAAAGACGAAGCAACAAAAAATTCTGAGTCTTCTGCCTGCCAGCAGCCAAAAGACAGTGAAAAGCCAGAAATTAGCCAAGGTAAAGAATAAAAAGGAACAAAATTCCAGCATCTACAAGAAGAAGAAGAAGGCCTTTGGAGCATGGATTTTGATGGAGCTGTTGGTAAGGATGGAGTTGGTATTGGAATATGGATTAGGAGCCCTATTTTCTAGCCTAAAAAGGTTCCCAACAATGTTAGAGTTTGTGCTTATAAGTTGGCTTTTGACTGCTCTAACAATGAAACAGAATATGAGGCTTTGATTGCAGGTCTCAAAATTTTGAAGAAGCTGAATGCAAAAAGGATTTCTGTGTATGGTGACTCTGAGATGATAATCAAACAGGTGAAGGGGGAATACCAAGCTAAACATCCAAGATTGAGGGCATATAGAAATGCAGTCTTGGACATTTTGAAGACATTCCCTGAGTACACTTTGACAGCGGTACCCAGGATGCAGAATCTCATAGCTGATTCTCTTGCCACTACTGCAAGCAACTTGAAAATTCCAATGAACTCTAGCAATAAGTTTGAGATGTATGTCAAACATAGGCCTGCTGTTCCAGACAATTTAAGGTATTGGCAAGTGTTTTGGGATGATAATGAGATTAATGCATTTTTGCAGGGTGATGGAAAATTCAAAGACACTCCAATAGAAGGTGAGTGTGAGGTTGATGATCAGGAGTTGGAAACAAATCAGATGGAAATATTGCAGCTAAAGGATAATGTGATTCCTAGAGGTCTCATACCTCTAGAGGAGCTTTTTGACCAGGATGATGTTGCAAAGAAGCCAAGTTTGGTGCCCACTGAGAAAGGAGTTGAAGATGTGAATCTTGGAACATCCGACCAGCCCAAGTTCATGAAATTTTCGAAGACATTATTCCCTGAGGTAAAGGAGAAGTATGTTAAATTTCTTTCTGAATTTTCTGATGTATTTGCATGGGATTATTCAGGTTTGAAAGTGTATGACAAGAAAATAATCTAGCATACTATCCCAATCAAGTCAGATCAGAAACCTTTCAGACATAAGCTGAGAAGAATAAATCCAAAGTTGCTGCCATCCATCGAAAAGGAGGTAAATAGGCTGTACAAAGCGGGTATCATAGTTCCTATTAGATTTTCTGATTGGATTTCAAATTTGGTCCCAGTACGTAAGAAGACTGGAGAAATAAGATTGTGTATATATTTTCAGAACTTGACTAAGGCATCCTTAAAGGATAATTATCCACTTCTGAAGATGGACCATATTCTACAGAAAGTAGTTGGAGCATCCAAGATGTCACTACTTGATGGCTACTCAGGCTACAACCAGATCTTGGTGCATGATTGCCTTCACAACACCCTGGGGAAACTTCTAGTATGCTAAAATGCCATTCGGACTGAAGAACACTGGAGCTAATTTCCAGCGTGCAATGGAAATTGTTTTTGCAAATGAAAAATATATTTTTCTTGTTGTTTATTTGGATGATTTGATAGTGTTTTCAGGATCAGATGATGAGCATTTGCACCATTTAAGAGTGGTTTTTCAGCGATGTAGAAAATTTTGGATTTCTCTCAATCCCAAGAAGAGTCTTTTTGCCATGGATGAAGGAAAATTTCTTGGGCATATCATCTCCAAAGATGGTATCTGCATTGATCCAGCCAGAGTGGAGGAAATTCAACTCATAGATCTTCCACGAAATAAGAAAGAGATTCAGGTTTTTAATGGTAAGATGAATTTTTTGTGCGGATTTATACCTAACTTGGCTAAACATTTGAGAGAAATGACCAATATGTTGAAAAAATACAACACTGTTAAATGGAGTGAGGAGGCCATCAAGTCATTCAATTTGGTAAAGTTTTCTTTGTCCAATGCTCCAGTTTTGATTAGTCCCGACTATACTCAAGATTTTATCATATTTTCATTTGCATCTGAGCATACTATGGCTGCTGTTTTAATGCAAAAAAGAGATGAAGTAGAAAAGCCAATTGCCTTTTTCAATAGGACTATTAGAGATGCTGCTTTAAGGTATTATATTATTGAAAAACAGGCATTGGCCCTAATCAAGGCATTGAAGGATTTTAGGGTCTATATTCTACATTCACATACTATAGCATATGTCCCTAACGCAACAATAAAGGATGTCCTGATGCAAACTGATCCAGAAGGACGAAGAGGTAAATGGATAGCAGCTATGCTGGAGTACGACTTGGAGATAAAGCCTATGAAGTTGATCAAAGGCCAAGGCTTGGAAAAATTTATGGCCCAATCAAATCTGTGTGCCTTGGACATAAACCTCATAACAGCAGTGGCAGAAAATGAAGATGAAGGTTTGCTGGTTCCTATTTCAGATATTTTTCTGCAGTCTCTTTGGTATTTGGATATTGTTTATACTCTTCAACATCTGTCACTTCTTACAGGCATGTTTAAGAGTAAAGGTAGATATTTGAAACTTAAATCTGCTAAATATTGTATTTTGAACAGTTCTCTGTATTGGAAAGACCCAGGAGGTGTTTTGCCAAATTGTCTGGTGGAAGAAGAAGCTCAGAAAGTAATGTATGATTTCCATAAAGGTGACTATGGTGGTCACTTGTTTTGGAAGACTACAGCTAATAAGGTATTAAGAGCAGGGTATTATTGGCCCACATTATTTTCTGATTTATACAAAATAGTGATGAATTGTCATGAATTGTCATGAATGCCAAATTTCCCAAGGAGAGAAGAAATTGCTTCCGCTTCCTTTGAAACCAGTTTCAGTGAACGCGCCCTTTCAGCAGTGGGGGCTCGATTTCATAGGAGAAATACATCCCACATCCTCAGCACAACACCGATGGATACTGATAGGGACAGATTAATTTACGAAGTGGATCGAGGCCGTCCCAACAAGGCAAGCAACATACACGGTAATTATTCAATTCCTTGAATCGAATATATTATCTCGTTTTGGCTGCCTGTGTAAATTTGTAACAGATAACGCAACAACGTTTCAATCCAAGAAAATGGTCGATTTCTGTGACAAATACAATATCGCCTTGGGCCATTCCATAGTGTATTATCCATAAGGCAACAGCCTGGCAGAGTCATCGAACAAGTCGCTGATAAATATAATTAAGAAAATGCTGGAGGTAAACAAAATAAATTGGCACCGAAAGCTCATCAATGTACTGTGGGCAGACATAGTTAGCAGTAAAAAATCAATAGGTATGTCATCTTTTGAATTAGTTTATGGAACTGATGCTGTCTTTCCTACATCTCTTACAGTCCCAGTTATGAAATTATTACAAGAAGTTGGCAGCGAAGATGATGAAAACCAACGAAGGATCAACTAGATGATCCACCTTCAACAAACAAGAGAAGAAGTGTCACAAAATGCGATTCAATTGCAGGAGAAGATTAAAAATATCTATGATCGAAAGAAAAAAGAAAAAAATTTTCAGCTGGATGATGTAGTATTGAAATGGGATGCTAGGAATGAAGACAAAGGAAAGCACGGTAAGTTTGACAACCTTTGGAAAGGGTCATACGGAATTTCAGAATACAGGGGACAGAATGCCTTCTTGCTTTCAGAGATGGATGGCCAGGATTTCCCTGGAGGAGCATTAAATGGTAGGCTCTTGAAGCACTACCATTGTTGAAGACAAAGGATCAGAATGTATGTCATCATCACTGTATATACCATGTTATTTTTATCAGAGTTCAAGTACACAGCCATTCAAGTTTGGGGCCCGAGGTGAAGGCTATAAAACTTGGATGACATGTGTATGGTTTGGTTTTGTTTCAGTTTTCAGTTTTAGTTTTGAGTCAGAGTCAGTTTGCATTTGTGTCAGTTTTCAACATTTTTGACTCCATGCCCAATGGATAAGGCTACTTGGTCTACGGTGTTCTTGGCACCTCCAAGGAGCTACCGTCCCCATTGGAGCCAATGTTAGTGTCAGTCTAGTCATACTGCCATCAGTGATCAAAACTTCTCTTTTTCATTTTCATATTAGGAGTCTCATACCGAGTAAATTTCACCATTCCGCTAGGTCATGGATTCATTGATGGTAGTAATTTTTCCTCAGTTTTCCCTCATGAAATAATTGCTGATCTTCCTTTCTATGGTCTTGGTTTATGAGTCACTTTCACTTTAAAAATCATGTCATTAGGTCATAAGATGGGTCTCATTAGTTTCTAGGGTCTCACCATGGTCAAATTAATGAGTCAAATGTCAATAAATATCAGCAAGGTCATGAGGAAGTCAATAAATCCAAAGTCATAGCACCTGGAAGATCAAAGATATATTTTATTCTGCCTAATGTAATTTTCACCTCAAAACATGTTTTGAGGTGAAAACATGATATTTTTCCTTTATTATCATTCATTATGTAATTTTATATCATCATATGTAATAAGTCACAATTCAGAAGCTGCCATCTCCAAAAAGTCATCATCCTGCCTTCAGAAATTTTTTCCAGAACATGTTCAGCACCAAATCATCTTCCAAGCAGATCCATCAGAAAGAGCCCGGAAAGATATTTCCAACGGTATATTACACTCTTAAAATTGACTTCTGGATTGAAATTTATGCTTAAGTGAAGTAAAAGTCCCTATATCTTCAAATAATCCCTATTTCCCATTTTTCCCTTAAAAATTTATGTTTAAAGTTTTAATATTTTCCTTATAAAAAACCATTTTCCCCTTCCGATTTACAAAATCGCATTATAAATCATTTTAATATATATGCGATTTATTTTATAAAACCACTTCCCCTCCATGCTTTTGGAAACATTATAATATGAAACAAAACTTATATTATAATGCCCCCGTCAACCAAAGTCTTTTCCATCGCAAATCACAACATTCAATTTTGCGCCCCGATCGACCTTTAGCAAAGTCCCCAATGTGATTATATTGACTCCCTCCGATGTATATTATAACCGTTGATTGCCCCCGCCGATCCGACGGCTCAAGGCCAATCGGGCCATTGGAAATCGACGCTTTTATAAAGTCCCAACCCCCGATGGCCAAAAATCCAATTAACATCCCCACCGTCGATCTTACCATTTGATCCGATGGCTCACAGCCGATTGGAGCATTCCCATCGGCACTTCCCAAAGCCCTTCCCCGATTGCAAATTCCTGACCAACCCACAGCCGTTGATCTGCTCCCACCGATCTGACGGCCCATAGCTAATTGGGCCATCGGAAATCGGAAATTCCATATATAGCATCTCTTTCCTCCCTCCTTCCGATCCCCAATCCTGATTGGCCCTCTGGCCCACCAATTAAGTCTTCCGCCCGTTCATTATAATAGACTTTTCCCCTTTGTTAAATTAAATTTTGTTTTAAATTTATTTTACAAAGGCCTTTCTCCCCATCACATCGGAAGTTTGTAGTGTGTTATACCTCACTTCCCCCCTTCCGATTCTGATTGCGATTGTTCATTGATCCCGGTCCCACCATGTGATATCTTCTGCCCATTCATTACAAAAATCCCTTTTCCTTTGTAAAGGTTAAAATTCGTTTATTATTTTTATTACAAAGGCCACTTCCTCCAATCGCATCGGAAAATTTTGTTTTGATCGCTAATTGCAATGGCGCCATGTTTCGTTATGTGTTGTCTCCCCCCCCCTTCGATCCTGATTGCGATTTAAATGCATCACATAGCATATTACAATGGTTTTGTTGTATGTTATATCCCCTCTCCCACCCCTTCCGATTTCGACTGCGATGTGGGTCCCTCCTCATTCCCTTTGCTCCCTCCGTCCACAAATCAATTTTCCCTTCACCGAAAGCATAGTTTCATTTCAGTTTACTTCAAACAACATTTTATTGAAAAAGTCAGTTTATTCAAACGAATAATGGAAAGCAAAGCAAACAGTCAGCTGGCCGAGAGAAAAATAAAACAAAGATTTCTACAGCAGCGTAAGGATAGGGATTTTCTCCTCAAATCGCCTATTTATCATTCAACAATGAAAATAGTAAAATCTGCCCAAGTAAAGAAAATGTAATATTGTTCCTTCTTTAGGGTAGATTGTTAGATTCATTTTCTATGATTAGTTTTCAGTCCTTCAGCTGTTAAAACAACCCCTCTTTTGTGGATTTGTGTTCCCACATTTCAGCTTATTTATTGTAATTATAAATCATTGGTCAGTAGTTTTTGTAATTCAGAAGTAGGGGGAATAGTGTGGAAGAACATTTTTGCGCTCCATTGTACAGTTTGACAGGGAATTAATAAGAGATGCAACTCTGATTTGTGGGATTCATATGGTATGAGGTTTAGCATTTTTTTTTCTCCTTTTTTTCATATGTAAATCGTTATGTTTCACCTCTCATCCATAAACATTTCCTTTTGAATGCTTTCAAGATAGAAAGGTAGAATCCATTTTATTTTCTCTGACTTGGGAAATCATTCATTCTCTGTGTTTTTCTTCTTTTTGAAAAGGATCCATTTATTGTGCCCTTTTCAACTTCTCACCAGTCTTTCCATCCCACATTTATTAAAATTTAATTGCTAAAGTTCCTGCCTACCTTGCCCCATGAAATACCCTGTGTCCTGATTTAATCCGCAGTTTCAACTGTCCCATTTAAATCCCACACATCCCTGAAAGTCATTAATTTTATTAAAGCCTTTTCCCATCATTTTAGCTAGCCTAATATCAGTCCACTATTGTGTTTTATTGAATATCTATCTTTACGGAGAGAGCCCTCTCATGTCCTTGTAGGGCTAGCTACAAGGCTGAGCGTGGTTTAGTTGTTACCCTGTTTTTCCCTTTTCAGCCTGGGGTCCATTTCGGGTGCTAACACTAACAATAACTCAGGTGTAATTGCTTTCCAAAACTCTTCTTTATCTTTTTGGGTTACTAAGACTGAGATATGAATACCTCTTCTCTATAGGTATAAGAAAATTTCAGTCAATTATTTTTCATTTTCAGACCTAAAAAAGACTTCCTGAATTTTATCATCAAACTTTTTATCTTCAGGAATTCTTAAAACTTTAGAGGACAAGTATTTTGCGTGTAATGGAGTACCTGATATTGCAGAACTACCTTGAATGCCTCTAGAAATTGTATTCGGATTATCCACAATTGTAGGTGGATCTGGGTGAGGATTACTCCTCGTATATATCATTTTCGAAGCCACCTTTGAACATGAGAATTTTGAATGGAGCCACCAAGGTAGATGCAGCCTCAAACTGCTTCTGAGCTTGTAATATTTCTTTTTTCAGGAATTTCAACAAGGTTCTCAATGGAAATGCTGTATAAGTAAAACTGTGCAAAAATAACACAGATCAGGACTTGTTTCCCCTTATTTATGCTATATGAGACTTATATATGGAGTGTCATAAAAAAAAATCAGTTTAGACTCATTAAACAGATCTCCCAAAAACTTGACTAGCTAAAAAGCACCCAAAGAGGAAGGCTGCAGCCAGATGCAAGCACTGCTTCAGGAATTGTGCAGTTTTAGCAGATGTTCAGAGGAGTTCAACAAGGAGACTTATATTTCAGTCATACAATAGTAAATCAGCATTATGATAAATCCCTTTCATTATACAGTAGAATGCATGAGTCAATACAACAATAAATCTTCAAAAAAGAAGGTAGGAACACACGTATATTTGTAGAATTGCTTCAACAACGTTATTTTTGAGGAGCTTCAGCAGCTGGAAGTTACAATTCAGATCTAGGACAGATCTGTTGATAAAACATTAGATCTATATCAGATCTGGAAACTATACATTTTTCTCTTCAAGATCCACTTGGAATTTTGACAAAAGCATGCATAAATAAGAGTAGATCTGAGAAACAAGTTGCAGATCTGGAAACTGCTGCAGTAAATTTCTGAATATAACATTTCATTACAATGGATCAGATCTGAACAAAACATAGATCAACAAGCTAATCCATGGATCACCAAGTGGAAGGCAAAGCCCAACACAATAGATCTCTGACCTAAACTATAAGCAAGACACCATGAAAACCTTCATATAGAAATAACACAGTCTACTCATGGGAACAACGCTGTAGCTCAAATGACACAAAAATATAGTAGAATTGTAGATCTGAAGTACAAGAAGAAGAGACACTCTTCTAGGAGGTCAAAGAACACACTCCATGAGAAATAGGCTCTAGAAATACACTAGATCTCTGCAGATCTAGACTCCCACTTGCTGCAGCTCACAAGACAGCTCAGCCCTCAAGATGAGCAGCGCTGTAGTGTAAGATGGAGCTTGGCCTCAAGCTTGATAGTGGATTAATTCAGAAAAATTTCCTCCTTGAATCCTCAAAGGAAGAGGTGAAATCCCTGCATAGGAATTCCAGATACAATCCTCCACTAAACAACAGAGAATGGTATTTGTCTAAGCAGCCAATTACTCAGAAATATGATCAATCAATAAAATTCTCTTGCTACTTTCCTTTTCCTTTTATAAGATGATAAAGCCTTTGCAAACCCTAAACCATCTTGATGAGTTAGCCCTTTTCACATGAGAGGCTTCCTTCTAGAACTGCACTGTTGATTTGGTCAAGGTTGACCCAGTCTTTAGCTCAAGCCTCTTTCACACCTGCAAGTGATTATTTACATGCCCCTGATTTGTCTTTGTTCACATGGGAATTGATTTATTTAGAATTTTTAGGAGTTTTACATGTCCTCCTTTATTCATTTATTCATGAAACAGAAATTAAAACAAAATTGAATGTCCCTCTTAGCTAAGGCTAAGTGGGAACATTACAGTCCTCCCTCCAAAATGTTGCTTGTCCTCAAGAAAATGATAGGGTAAGAGCTGTAGTTATTCTTCTTCTCCATTGATGTCACCATCAAGGATCAAGTTTTCATCATGGACCAAGTTCTCATCAAGCCAATACATCAAAAATTGCTCCTCCAATGCTAACATGATAGGGGCATAGTCCATCCCTTCAGGAGTGTAAAACTCAATAGAAATAAACATGGGTGAAGCAATGCCACATCTAAAACATGTATCATGAAGTACACGATGAAGTTCCATCCCATGGGGTACATATACACTGCCCAATTTTTTCCCATACAAACCCTTAAACAATACCAATATATCATCTATGTATGGAAGCAAAATCACATATATGCAAACTGAAATTTGCACTTGAGGAGGTGGGTCACAATCCCACATAAGATACCAATGCAATGCACTCCTTGTCTTGAGTAGATCTGAGTGTGGTAAGTGGTACTCCCACCACATCTTTGCTGCATGGGTCACTTTGACATGGCTGAAAGTGAAACCCAAGTTAGGTGCCTTTGGGAAGCACCCATCATGATAGAGAATCTCCCTTTTCACCTCAAGGGAGTGGCCAGATTTAGAATTTTTATTGGCCTCATTAATGCCATGAGATCTAAATGTAATATCACTCCTTGTAGGAGCCATGGCCTGCATACATATGGTAAGAGAATATGTCAAATCAGAAAAATAAACATGCTCCATAAGATCAGATTCTTTACCATTCAAGTCTCCCACACACATGGAGTTGGACAAGGGCATTTCTCCTCTTTTAAGAGAAGGAAGAGATGGCTAAAATTAATCCTTCATAGAGTCCCTTGGCTGCCCCATCTCCTCATAACCATTGCACTTTTGTAAGTGCGTATGTAGTTCCTCCCAATCATAGTCCCGATGTAGCTCCTCCTTCATACCCTCCCAATCAAAACTCCTCATTATTAGGGTGTAGATATTGGCTGACTGCATATAGCTGGAAAGGAACTCTTTGTGTGCTCTTTGTAGTATCTCTTGCTTAAGCTTGGAGGCTTGAGACAAGAATAATTTACCAAGATGATAGATGACCCCTTCATGGACCAAATAGCCTCCCCCTTGCTTCATGTCATCTAATATCATCCCAGTGTGAAGAAATTTGGAGTACTCCACAAGGAGTTGAAATCTCCAATATGGATCTACACAACTCAACAAGGACAACGCTGCTGATGCATCTATGGTGGTGCTTGCCTTGTTGCTGATTGCTTCTTTGACATGAAACATGCCAAAATTGTTTGTGGGAAGGCTGATCCTCCCCTTTCCTTCCTCCCACAGCGCTGTAGCTTTCTCTCCAACCCTTGCTTGATCTATTTTTGGAGCAGCACTTTGTGAGGCTTTCCCCACAAGATCAGGATCTAATGACATTCCAAGTGGCTTTCCATGAGGTAGGAATGTTCCTTGTAGCATTCTCATAAACATGAGAGAAGGAACTGTGAGATCCTTTCTTCCACTACACAAATCCATCTCTGTTGTTTGTGTGGAAGCATTAGGTGTGGGGTAAGTGTGCATGCCTTGAATAATTTGTGGTTTCCCACTCTTCAAGTCCACCCACTCCATTTGCAAGGCCTTCCAATCAGTGGTAACCTTTCCCAAGGTAATCAACCACTGGTCACCCAAGATGACATTAGTGTCTGGTATGTCCACTACAAATAAGTGATCCACCAAAGTGTAGGATCCCATAGTGACAGAAAGTGATGGAACATATTGCATGCACTGCATAGTTCTATCTCCTGGGACCAAAACAAAGAACCCATCAAATGTATCAGTGCGGATCCCTCTCCTTTGCACAAGGTGAGCATCAATAAAGTTGTGGGTTGCCCCACTGTCAATCAGAATAGACACTCTCTGGTTCATAACGGAACCTTGTACTCTGAGGGTCAAGTACTTGGGCACTCCTCTCAAAGAAGCAAGAGTCCCACTTGTTGGAGCAAAGGTCCCTTCTTCGTTCCTGGATGGTGTTTGGCCTTCCTCCTCATCTTCACTAGCGCTGCGACCCCTCCTAGGTCCTTCACTCCCATATTCCTCTTCAAAGTCTAAAAATACCTCTATGTAGTGTGCCCTTCTAGCAGCACATCTATGTCCCGGTACCCATGGCTCTTGACAAGTGAAACACAATCTCTTTTTCCTCAACTCCCTCCGGAGATCAATGTCAAGAGGTTTCTTCAGTGAGCTCTCCTTAGGTGGAGCAAATTTCCCTTCTTTCCCCTTAGAAGAGTGAGGGGCTTTACTTTGGAAATTTTCCTTTGCTCTTGGCAAGGCATCTTAGAGATCGCTATCTCTCTCAATGGCATCATGCAAGGTGATGGGCTTGGTAGACTTAACCAACCCATGCAAAGGTTCCTCCAAGCCATCAATGAACATGTAGACCCTCCTTTCTACCGATAGATCAGGGACCATTATTGACAATCTCAGGAATTCAGAGATATAGGCCTCTGCATCTTCTGTTTGCTTCAGCTTTTCTAGGCTTATAAAAGGTGCCTTGGGATCTTTTCGATCAGATATCTCCACTAGTATTCTAGTGAACTCAACATAGGTAGACACATTGCTATGTCCCAGTTTAGATAGTCCATGGAACCACCAGTTGTGGGCTTCACCATCAAAGTGCAGTGCAACAATCTTGATGGCTTCTACTTCGGGGACTTTATTCAACTGGAAATAGATATCCAGCTTCTCCACCCATGCTTTGGTAGAACAAGAGGATGATCCATCGAACTTAGGCAAAAAGAACCTGCCCATAGTATGGTTTATCCCATGAAAGAAACCACCATCTCTATATTGCTGCCATGGTCTCCTTCGGTCCTTGAGATGGAAAAAGTCTTGGAAGCTCAAGTTATCCTTGAACCTCTGACTTTGGGAATCATATTCTACAAAGTAACCTTCCAGGGAGGTTGGCTCTTGCAGTCCTTCATTCTCTACAGCCAAGAAGGTAGGCATATTAGAGAGTTGTGAGGCCTGCGGAGTTTGTGGCAAGCTCACAGGTTGACCAGTCCCATAATGAGACATATCAGAACTTTCTCCTTGGTGGAAACTCCCAAGGGATTCCCTCATTCTATCCACCCTCATCTCTTTATCTCCTTGGAAAGGTCTTGCATAGCCTCCAAGAGATTTTTTTCAAACTCCTCTGCTTCCTTATCCTTATCATTCACAGATTCAGGGGCTTTCCCCTTGTCTTGACCCTTATCAAGATCAACAGTGGTGTAGTCATAATTTATATGACTTCTATTTTGGTACCTCCTCTCCCTCTCAGTGGGAGGATCCTCTTCTTCAGAATGTAGCATGACTGGTGTTCCAATGGCAAGCATAGGCTGTGCCAAGAGTGGAGCTCCGATACCACTGTAATATTCCTTTTTCAGGAATTTCAACAAGGTGCTCAACAGAAACTCTGTATAAGTAAAACTGTGAAAAAATAACGCAGATCGGGACTTGGTTCCCATTATTTATACTGTATGAGACTTATATATGGAGTTTCATAAAAAAAAATTAGTTTAGACTCATTAAATAGATCTCCCAAAAACTTGACTAGCTAAAAAGCACCCAAAGAGGAAGGCTGTAGCCAAATGCAAGCACTGCTTCAGGAATTGTGCAGTTTTAGCATATTTTAAAAGGAGATCAGAAAGGAGACTTATATTTCAGTCATACAACTGTAAATCAGCATTTTGATAAAGCCCTTTCATTATATAGTAGAATGAATGAGTCAATACAACTATAAATCTCCAGAAAAGAAGGCAGGAACACATGTATATTTGCAGAATTGCTTCAACAACGTTATTTTTTAGGAGCTTCAGCAGCTGGAAGATAAAACTCAGATCTAGGACAGATCTGTGGATAAAACATCAGATCTATATAAGATCTGGAAACTATACAGTTTTCTCTTCAAGATCCACTTGGAATTTTGACAAAAGCATGCATAAATAAGAGTAGATCTGAGAAACAAGTTACAGATCTGGAAATTGCTGCAGTAAATTTCTGAATATAAAATTTCATTACAATGGATCAGATCTGAACAACACATAAATCAGAAAGCTAATCCATGGATCACCAAGTGGAATGCAAAGCCCAGTACAATAGATCTCTGATCAAAACTATGTGCAAGACACCATGAAAACCCTCATACAAAAATAATGCAATATAATCATGGGAACAACGCTGTAGCACACATTTCATTACAATGGATCAGATATGAACAACACATAGATCATAAATCTAATCCATGGATCACCAAGTGGGAGGAAAAGCCCAGCACAATAGATCTCTGATCTAAACTATGAGCAAGACACCATGAAAACCCTCATACAGAAATAATGCAGTCTACTCATGGGAACAACACTGTAGCTCAAATGACATAGAAAAATACAGTAGAATTGTAGATCTGAAGTACAAGAAGAAGATACACTCTTCTAGGAGGTCAAAGAACACACTCCATGAGAAAGAGGCTCCAAAAATACACTAGATCTCTGTAGATCTAGACTCCCACTTGCTGCAGCTCACAAGACAGCTCAGCCCTCAAGATGAGCAGTGCTATAGTGTAATATGGAGCTTGGCCTCAAGCCTGATAGTGGTTCAATTCAACAAAATTTCCTCCTTGAATCCTCAAAGGAAGAGGTGAAATCCCTGCATAGGAATTCCAGATACAATCCTCCACTAAACAACAGAGAATGGTATTTGTCTAAGCAGACAAATACTCAGAAATATGATCAATCAACAACCTTCTCTTGCTGCCCTCCTTTTCCTTTTATAAGATGAGAAAGCCTTTGCAAACCCTAAACCATCTTGATGAGTTATCCCTTTTCACATGAGAGACTTCCTTCTAGAACTACGCTGTCCCTTTTGGAGATGCAATGAACCTAGACAGCGCTGTTGATTTGGTCAAGGTTGACCCAGTATTTAGCTGAAGCCTCTTTCACACCTGCAAGTGATTATTTACATGGACCTGATTTGTCTTTGTTCACATGGGCATTGATTTATTCAGACTTTTTAGGAGTTTTACATGTCCTCCTTTATTCATTTATTCATGAAACATAAATTAAAACAAAATTGAATGCCCCTCTTAGCTAAGGCTAAGTGGGAACATTATAGAGCTCCTGCTACCTTCAAGAGTTCAGCTTCAAAATTTCGGGAAAAGTATATCTTCAGGTTCTTGACAGATGCACCAAAATGTTATCAAAAAATTACACTTGATTAGCTGTTGATCAGACAATTCTATGTAACTGTTTCAAACCAGCTTTTGACTGAAACTTCCCCTCTTCAGTCTGAGAGGGCTCTCTCAAAGGGGTTTATGATATTAGATAATGATAGTACTAGATGGCTAACTCTATTTGAAAAGTAACTTTATTTTTGTGTATGTAGGTTGAAAAGAATGCATGCTTACTACCATTGGGCTTATGGAGTCAAAAAATTAGTAGATTCAATGGCAAGGTTTCTTGACATGGAAGCTGAGGCAGATAAGAGTTTTTAAAAAAGGAAAATCACACATAGAAAATAGGGAAACACAGTCATTTCATCAATAAAGGAAGTCAGAGCATAAACATATGAATTTTGAGTAATAAATATGAAATCTACTGCAAATGGTACACATAAAGATATAGATAATAAAGACATTAAAAACTCCATGAGAATCTCAGTTTTGTTAAGAAGAAGTCCTCTGTATTACTGATATAAGTCAAATTACATAAAGCAACAGTATGGTGCAAAAAATCTCCAACCCTTTACAAATTCGATAATTTACCTTTAAATAGACATTATTACACCTGGGATGATATACCTCTTGGCTATATTCATCTAAATCTTCCTATGACACCTCATATAATAGAAAAAACATGTCTTTTAATAAGAAAATGACAGTTACACCCTAAAGATGACATTTCCTAATAGGACTCAAACTCCTATTTATTACATCATTCTACCTTATATTTGAAACAATTACTTGTTAGTTACAACTAAGAATCACATGCTTGAATAGGCTATGACATAGTTCATCACTACTTGACATATTAAAACTCTCCTAAACATATGGAACCAAACCCTATTTTTCAGGAAAACAGGACCTGTATCTTCAATGAAAGCTTTAGCTGATGAGATGTCTCCATAAAAGCGTTCTCAAGTCATAAATATTTGATGGTAAGGTCCCTTGACCTGTTGGATGTATCCACCTATCCAAAAATTCCACTAGGATGCTTCAAAACCTTAAGAAACAATTCACTATGAAAACATGATAGTTTCGTAGCGTCAAAAAAATAGCTTTTGCACCTATAAATTTTGCTCTTTGGCTGTGCCAAGGTGTCAACCAAGACATGACACATCATATCCACAATTCTCCCTCCTTGAAAGCTGCAAAAAATGATTTTATAGGCAAAAAGACAGCTACAGAAATTTTCGTAGCGTTTGCCTGGCTTTAGGCCTAGGAAACGCTACAAAACAGTGAAAAAATGCAGAATTTCCATATTTTAACCTTGTCTCAAAAAGGTAACCTCTTGCTATAAAAAAATGGTTTTTAACATGCCATGAACCTTATAAAACATAATCAAACTTAACTTAAGACCCTTGAGGTGTTTCCTCTTCATTAATGATTATTTGAGTAATGCGCTCCTCAAACATAGTCATCATCAAACCCTTCTTCTCAAATTCTTCATGAATCAATTCTAACTACTCTTGGAGGTATTTGACTTGGTATTTTAGTGTCTTGTTCTTAGATTTCAAGTGCAGGTTCATTTTTTTGATATGCTTCACTTCTCCTCTCAATGGATGAGTTCATTTGATCAATTGCTGTGTGTTATCTAAGGTCTTTGACACACTATTAACCTGCTCTTCCCAAATTTCTTTCATTTTTTATAACTGTACCTTATGTATCTTGTACTTCCTTGCCTCTTTCTTCAAGACTACTATTTCTTCATTTGATAGCTTCAACTCCTCCTTAAGAATCTCAGTCTCTATTTTTTCAATGATTTTCTCTTTTCCTTTCCTTTGTTGAATGACTGATTCTTCTTTTGCAGGTGAGGAAAGGTCAATGATGTTTGGTGGTGGTTGGACAGTTTCAGTGACCTTATGAGTTTCTTTACTGCTTTCCAAGAGTTTTCTAGCATGTCTTGTCATGAGTTTCCTAGCTTGAAACATGAATCCTGCATCCTCACCCTCAAACTCTAACTTCTTGGCTGTTTTGGCTTTCTTGAGCTTCTTTCCTCCCTCATCTATGTATTCAACTTGGACTATGGGGGTTTCCTCAATATCAATAGCATGCCGAATGTCTTCTAAATTTCCCTTAGCCACTGTTTGGATTCTTATAACTCTCTTGCTACCATGTTTTCTCATTGCTGGATTTTGTTTTGCAGGTGTAACAATAGGTGTATCAACTTTCTGCAATGGCTCTTTCTCCATGATTACTGGTTTTTTTTGCTCTGTCACTAAAGGCTCACTTTGATCTGCCACTGAAGATGATGGTATACCTCTAGGTTTATTAGTTCTTTTAGGAGTGATGGCATCTAATTCAAAACCACTGACAAACAGAAAAGATGACCCGTCTCTGCCTTATCTCTTTAACTCCTCTAAAAACAACAACTATATTAAACCATGATGAAAGAGTGAGGTTTCATTTCCTTCAGATTTATCTTGAACTTTGTCATACATTTTAGCTAAGCTTCTGTATAAGTAAAAAGGTAAATCCAGAGACTTCTTACCAAAAAAATGTAGCATAAGCCTAAAATGGTATGAGTAAAGCATGTGGTACCTCCCTTCACAAGTGAAGTATTTCTGAATGATTAGAAACAACTTTGTGAAGTTGTCTTTCATGTATCTCCTTGGAATGGCATTTGTGAGATCAATCTCACTATGCTTTGTCTTGATAAATTCCTTGCATTCCTTCATGGTGAAATTGAAACCTTTCAAGCATTGCTCTCCTCCTATAGGAATTCCTGTTGCTGCTGCAATAGTCTCTGGTGTTATAGTGAGGTTCAACATCCCCACCTTTGAAGCTGTCCCATTGAAACTAATAGCAAAATCCTTAGAAATCTGCACATGGCATCCTTGCAATATTTGGAAAAACTAAAAACACCATGTTCTTCTGAAAACTTCTAAGGCAGTTGGGTCTTAATTCAACAAATTCATGTCTGATGGCTCATATCTGAGACAGTGGCCTCCATTTTTGGTCTTCCTCTTTGTAGCCATGGTGCTTTTATACCTTCTCTGCCTCGCTTGACTAATGACACCTGCAATTGCTTGAAGATGCCAGCAAACAACTTGGCTTGGTGAAACATCTCTCCAGAGCTCAATAGCATGAAAAGATGAAGCAAGGAATGAAAAATACCTAATTGGGAAATATTTTAAAGTTTCGATGACAACTCATGCCTTCATCATGACTCATACATGCTAAAAACAGAAGTGATGACCTTAGACATGACCATTGTACTTTTATTTAACCGTAACCGACTCGAATGACATTCACCTTGACACTTCTAATCATTAACTGACACCTAGAACCTGATTTGAAAAGGCAGACATGAATACCTCTTTTCGTAGCGTACTTAATGTATTTCCTGGCAGTTTCGCTACGAAAGTATTAGCAGTTTCGTAGCGAAAACTGCGTTTTTACTGTGCAATTCGCTATGAAATAGGAAATCTTGGCTAAAATGACATTTTCGGATTTATAAGCTTGGGAAATGGAATATGTTAGGAAATAATGACTGATGTGACATGAAAAGACTTGAATGGGGGTGGGTTTGGACCTTAGGATAGGCTAATAAGAAAAAAATTAAAATTTTCCTTTACCAACTAATGCCAAATGAACTCTATGACCATACCTTTGACAAATGAACCCCTAAGACTATGTTAAATAATGTTTCACCTTTTATGAGTGATAAAAAGTTCTTCAAATTATTCCAATGTAACTCAAGATGAAGATACGAGAATTGCACTTTTCCATAGTAGAGCTATTTATAAACATACCAATATAGATACACTATTTGATAGTGGTTCTAAGTATAATTTGATTTCCGAAGACTTAGTTAAGGAGCTAAACCTTGAAACTGTTATACATCCAAGACCTTATCCTTTAGGGTGGATATGAAAGAATGAAAATTTGCAGGTAATAAGGAAGTGCATAGTAAGGTTTACCATCAATTCAAACTTTCTTGATGAATTTGAACTTGATGTAGTACTGCTTGAGATTTCAGGTATTGTTTTGGGAAGTCCTTATCTTTATTATAGGAAAACATTATTTCATCGCCATGAGAATAAGTATCACTTGTTTAAATATGTAATTGAGTACATAGTTAGAGTGCATAAAAAAAAGACAAGTTTGTCTCTTATACATGCTGGAGAAATGAAGAGAATGGTGAATGCAAGTCAAAATTTGACTTTGTTAATGTTCAAGCATAGAGATGTTTTGAATGAAGACTTTAAAAAAGATGCATCAAATTAACAAGTTTATTTCATTAAAGTTCCTTATGCTTGTAATGAGATGTTTCAAGACTCTAACATGTTGCCTTTGAAAGGGGGTAAACAAGATGTGAAATGTTTGCAGCAGTCAACATCAGTGTTGGAAACAAGATGCTAGTGCAAGAGAGTGCAAAGGTAAAGAGAAAGCACCAAAGAAAATTTGACAAAGAAGGCATAGGTTCCAAAAGTGCTGGTTTTTGGTTTCCAAACGGTACATGGAAATGGCAAAAATACTTGGTCAAAATTCGACGTAAGTACAAAGCAAGAGCAATTAAGAATCACCATGACGACATTGTGCGAGGTGAGATAGTTTTTAAGTTTCCTTTGATTGATGAACGAGGTGGGAACAAGTTTGTTTCTGCAAGAACAACTTGCTTCTCTAAAAATTCAGGGAAATTTCAGTATTATGGTGTCTACACCAGAAAGAGAGGGTCTCCAGAGTCAAGGAAAAAGATTAGTTTTTGTGAAAATCTAAAGCTGATGAAAATGGGAAAATTTCAGTGGATTGAGACTCGAAGGGCGAGGGAACTGTACCCTCATCCACATGATCAGTAACCAAAGATATTTTGGGGTCCAAAATGCTTCTAGTGGGGAAGAATGATGAAGTGATCAGTGTTAAAGCTAAAAAATGTAAGTGTTCAAAATCGATTGGAAACCGAATGACAACGAAGAGCTCATCGCCAAGAATCCGACACAATTCGTTTCATCGAAAACTCACTCCGGATGGGGAAGATAGAGCCTGCTGTTCATTTTCCTAAACTACTAATGTTTTTGTAGAAGTGACAGATTGGTGACATGTCAGCCTAGTGAGAAAATAAAAGGATATTATGGGAATATTCTATCATTTTTTCCTAATTACACTATGACAAGTGTCATTGCAGGATTCGCTGGAAAGTTTGGATGTTATCCTAAGGTCGAAATTATTATATGGAGGCGCATTTTATTTTATTAAATGGTTGGGATAGTCCAAACAGAGGCAGACACATGGTGCAGCTAGGGGCCGCCACGTGCCCCCTTTGGTGGACCAAGGTCAAGCCGAATTGCAATTTATCAATGGTCGAATTTTAAGTTTCAAAGGTTGAATTATAAGTCCGAATTTCAACATATACAATGGTCAAAATATTAATATTTCAAAGGTAAAATTATATGTGAATTTTAGGTGGCAAAATATTATACCAACGGAAGGGCGGAGGTTGGGGCTCGACTCCGTGACCTCCCCCGCACCAACACATCCGAATACCACTATACCAGAACTTTAATTGTTAACTATATATGCTTGTGGATTATATTTGTTATCATATGGTTGAACTGGCGGGGATAAGGAGGGGGCCAGACTCGTGGGACAACCCCCTCCCCACAGGACCTTTATGCTACGATCGAGTGGAGCGCTAATTGCAATGGGTGGAAGATTAGTATTAAACATGTTTAATTACTCATAATCACTGTTAACAAGCACTAATCCTATGCTAATGTAGATTATGTGAAAGATCACCTTTAGCACTAATCCTCCGTTAAAGAACCACTTAAAATTTAATTAATATCCAGTTAAATATGGAATTTAAAATGACGTAGCCCCAAAATTCGACGTTTCCCAAAAATTTAGCAGCCCTAACTGGAGTTTCTCCAGATTTAGTGGGGTTTTCCTAGGCCAGAATTGAGGAGACCATAACTTTTGCAAAATTCAACCAAATTGGGAGCAAGACAAGTCTATTCTGGATGATTTGGACATTATGAACACATTGAAGTAGGTTTCAAGAGCAGTAAATGATTTTAAACAACACTTTTACAATTTGAGCTAATACAGAGGCCTAAGCCATGGAAGCTAGACCAAGGGGATGTAGCCTAGGAGGGGTGAAATCGTTTATCAAAACACTATGTTAATGGATAATTTGATGGTTTTCTATACATTTTATTAATACTATTTATTACTTTATTTTTAAGTTAAAATTCTCATGAATTTAACTTAAAACTTGATACATTTACATGTTTAACACTCATAAACTCCTCAAGTAACCTATGCACATGAAGCAAGTGATCAGAAAATTGTTTATAATTCTGAAGATGAAATTAGCACAACAAAACTAACATTTAGATTCAGATCACTAACTTCTGCCAAACCATTTTTGACATGATACATGTGGATGCTCCTTCATCCATGATGAAATTATGAATGGTGATGTTCTGGATTTAAACCAGGATTTGAAAGGCGACTAGAGAAGGGAGTCGTGGGTTCATTTTATCAAGGTAAAAAACCATTAAGAGGGAATCAAAAGGGTCGATTGCACCTAATGCACAAAGTAAGGATTTCCATTGGTATGGGAAAGATTGCAGGACTTCTAATGCCGACATAGCCGAGGAGGATTAAGCCAAGTTGTCCAATATGATGTAGCTATGAGAAAATTTTGAATTATGTCTTGTGTGCCTCATGGGAACTTTTACAATTTTTGGCATAGGTTCAATAGGTACCCTATAAATGGTTAATAGTTCTATGTGTATGATTTTTCTTGAGGAATATTGGTTGGTGTCTGGGGGAGCTTCATAATTTCTATTTAGCGTTTGCATGAGAATGTATTCTCCTAATATCTAGATATCATGGTGATAATTTTTATTAGTGTTTCCGTTGGAACTGTTTTGCTAGGGTGGTTGATGTTGCTGAGTATTAACCACTAATTGATGGGGAAAAGGTTCATGCATTAAAGCAGGTTGCTAGTTATGCCCCCCTTACCCCCTATTTCCTTGGATTATTTTTAACTCCAGGAGCTCAGGGTAGTGGTGAGTGTAATGACCATGCTCCCCACATATGGCACAAGAATGATTTTTCCTTAGACTGGTCGTCTTGTTTTTCCTTTTAGAGTTGTTGTTGGCTGGATCCTGGTTCTGATTTGGGTTGGGGTTACCCCCAACCTGTGTTTGCAGGGGGCGTTGCTGATTTCTGCCCCCGTGTCCAGGATCTCCTTTTGGTGTTTATTAGAAAAATGCATATGGTTGTTAGTATTCTCCTGGTCATATGACGATTTTCGTTGAGCTTGGGAGGGTTGCACTAAATTAACCCCAATTTTATTGTGCGTTGGTATTATATTTTGTTATTATGCAGGGAAAGGAGAGTACTGGTTTCATTTTCCTTGATTGGCGTACACATTCTGGGACAACTCTCCTACGTCAATATTCCTATATGGGTACTAATTTCCCTGCTGGGGAGGGTATGGTCCTCCTTGCGGGGGATGATATTGGTTAACCCTGTTAGTTGTGTTTTTCAACAGTGTAGGATGACTAGGGTAGTATCCTGGGTGCGATAAATTCTGAGTAGTATTGAATATTTGACTAGCGAATAAATATGCATGATATTTGTAAATGTTGTTGGGTTGAGTTTGGGTTAAGTACCCTATCACTCCATCAATAGTATTGGATGCGCTTGGTAATTATTTATAAGTTTGCAGGCATGGGGAGTTTGGAAGAGCATGATAGATGTATTTGGACTGGGTGTATATGAGCTCTAGATTTTGGGCTTTACTAATGGCTTCTTCCTCATTGCAAGGGGAATAATTTTCCACATATTTTTAGATTTCCGATATGAGGGATATTAAAAACAAGTCTAGGAGAACTTGGCCGTCAAATTGTGATTTGCATAAGATACAAAGTTTTCACCATTCATGGATATGGTCTGACATGTGAATGATGAGTGCTTTTTTGAAATGGGTGAGGAGTTCCAGTACTGAGCCACGCCGAATAAGGAGCTGAAAGAATGTAAGGAGTGAAGTAGCTAGGGAGTTAAAGCTTCCATGTGACGCAACAGGGTAGTCAACATACCATTTCATTGCAGGGCCTGTAAGGGTGCGTTGAAATAGTCACAACTGAATAGTATGATCTATGATACTATTCTATGAACACCATAGGTGAAAAGTCATGACATTGTTTCTTGGGTCTTCACCTTGCTTTCCTACAAATTTGGGAATGTATGAAGGGAGCTTGGTGGTCATGGTTGGCTAATTAGGGCCATATGAAATTGGGTAATTTGTTAAATTACTTAGATCTGGCAGACTCAAATATGCTAAAAAAGGTATTTGTGGGTTATCCACGATCTCGAAAAGATTTTGGATAGCTATATAAAAAGGGGTCCTCTGTGGGGAGGATCGAGGAAGACTACCCTGGTGAGTGCTCCTGGGGATATCTAGAGGAGTCGTATGAGGGCTCTCTAAAGGGTTAGCGATTGGTGACCCTTGTGGGGTTGTGAAGGTGTATTTTTTCAGGGAAGGGTCCCAACCAAAGTCTCCCCAATAAAGGATGATCCTACAATGGTGGTTGTGTGACGTCCTCTTCGCCTAAATGGCGAGAGGCCTGGAACACCTCCCAATAATGGGGGGAGGGTTAAGAAACACCTAGATCGACGGGGTGCCATGGGGTCCCCTATGGTGTCAATTAGTGTGACTTAATTTTTAAATTTGGAGGGAATAAGATCATTATAAATGCAATATAATCACATATATAAAACAAAGCGCAAATGGAAAGGTCATTTTCCTTTAGATTAAGCTATGTGATCAATCAAACAAAAAATGATTTTTTGTTTGTTTGCGTATGATACAAATATTATGTCGACCTGATTGTCCTTATCACTTTCAAAATAACTGGGCCTTGCAGAGATATCTTCTGATGGGTACTAGAGCCAACGTCTCAAAAGAATTGGAGACACCTTTCAGTAGCCTAATAATCAACCAAGATAATGGAAATGAGGATCGAGTGCTACCTGCACCATTACCTATACAAAAATGATGCCCTATATTTTGGTCACTAAAGTACCTTATTTTGGTTAGAAAAGGTAAGCTAAGCGCAAAAATATTTGAATACTAGATGCCTTCTTATGAAAAGCTTAAAAATTCTTAGTGTGTGTCTAAGTGAACATACAAAGTGTGATAAGATGAGGATATACGATGATCCTTTATTATATCCATTTAATTACACTAAGTGTTTTTATTGTTCCTTGCATGAAATAGAAATGATTTGCGGGTAATGAGATGTTTACAGTTCTCCTAATTAAACTATGTGGAACTAAAGGGAGATGGGGAATTCAAATTCTTTGTGAAAGTGTTCATATGCAAGTCTAGGTTCACTTAGAGGTGGAATGGAAGCATAGATTACTTGCTTTCTTTACTAACATTTGAATCTAGTCCCAAACTTAATGAAAAAAACGAGAAAATATCTTGTTTAGTAGCAATAATTGTGGATAATGTGCCACTCACTCCTTTACTATTTAAACTATGTGATGTGCATAAAATTCAGAAAAATAGTTTGAAAAATATGTGTGGAATTTGGCCACTTACTCTTATTCCTAATTAAACTGTGTGTTTGTTGCGAATATAAAAAATAAACAAAAATCTAATTGCTCTACTAATAATGGTTAGCATAGCAACTAGGAAAAATAAAAAAAAAGAATAACACAGTGCAGTGGTGAAGGAAATTCACTAAAGGTTGCTAATCATGTGAAAAAGTGGAAAACATAAGTTTTTTTTTGGATTTAGGGAACACAATGCATATTTTTCCAACACAGACGTGGAGCGACGCGTTTGTTAGAGAAAAAAGCGCGCGATTGAGAATAGAGAGATTTTTTTTTGCTTTCTGAAGCTCAGAACAAGTACAAAAGGTCCTGAAAAAAATGACGATGGTGCATGGGATGCCATGGATATTCAGGTTCCGTCATGGCCTTCAGAATATCTTCGTCGGATTTAAAAATATTATCTAAGGGGGAATTGGTTTGTGTAAGGCCGTGAGGAGGGAATTTAGGCCTAGCAGTGCTGGTCAACAAACAAGAATATGATTCAGTGGTTGATGCCGTATAACTAGATGAGGCTGAAAAAGCGCAGATAGGGTGGGTCTGCACTGTTGATGGTACTACTACAGGTATGGTAGTTGTAGCAGTATCAACACCAAAAAATGATGAGAACACAATAAGAATCATGGTTCCCACAGATGATGAGATGAATCATATGTGATGTTGCGTGTTGTCAACATTAAGTGGCAGAGGAATTTACGTAATGATTGGTTTGTGTTGGGTGAGGGGGGGGGGGGGGGGTTCATGTTACCTAGTTGGTGTACAAGGGGAAAATGAATCCTCTTCTATTGGAAAATGGAGCTGAATCCTAATATGACAAAATGTTTGTATCATAAGGCATGCTTCTATACTGTGAGAGTGACTGGTGCAAATGTCGCACACAGGGCACGTACTTACAGAGTAAATGGTATGCGAGCTAGTACTACTCATGACGTAAAACAAATATGCTTGGTTGGGTTTGTGAGATGGGGAATTTCTATGTGCTTGCCAAATCCAGGTCTTAGTTTTAGTGTGATGTGTCTTCCTTGTGTGGTTTTTGTTTAACGCTACTCTAGATGCTCGCAATCATGGAATATATTGATAGTTCTTCATATGATGAAATTGGGGGCATATGTGACAATAATAACGGGCGATTTTCTCTTGATTGGAGAGATTTTTTTTGGGGATAGGGGTTAATATGTGGAAAATATCAGTGAACCTGGTCAAATCCCGACATTGGTTAACTAGGTGGTTGGGTTTATCACATAGGGAACACATGAAGTTTAGGTTAGACCATGCCTTGTTGGGGCATTTGGTCTTCCTCCCATATCTAGGCCGGTGACGGTGAAAAGAGGGCGGCGGGATTTCTACTGGTTTTCTCTCTTCAAACACACACAAGATGGACCTAGATGCTTCATTCCCTTGAGTTGTGGTAATTTCTGAAGGTTCCAAGTCTGAACTAACCAAGTCATAATTTTCAGCGATGAATCGACGCATAAAATCTAACATAGAGAGGAATCAAGGGAGGTGTGGACAATGTTTCACGTGATGGTTACTTCTACATATCTTACAAGTATGCCTTATGTGTCTAGATAAGTTGGTTTGGGGGCCATCGACGATTGGGTACCAACGATTATATTCCCTTAATTTGCGACATTGAGTGATCAAATGATCAGGTTCGTCACACAAAATGCATACTGAGACATGAGGTGTAGCCTCTATTTTCCTTCTTGGTTCTTGCGAGGTTGGGCATGTTGGGTAGGATCATGACACTAGTTCTTATCGTATGTATAAGATGGTTTTAGATCCATCCTCCCCTATCTGCATGGTTTTTGTTAGCCACCTATAAATTTGTTATAGCAAAAGGTGGCTAAAACGTTTTTGAGCCTTCAAGGAACAAATTTTATTGCTAAAAAGTGTTGGCTCTTGAAGACTCTTGAAGGCCTCCTGCCTCATGCCTCTGTCCATAATCTTCACTACTGTGCCTATTCTACATTCAGAAATCCTGCAGGTTTCCAAGACAGATTACTGCTGCAAGCACCATTTTCTTTTTTTTTCCTTCTTCCAAAACTGACCTCATTCTAACCCCTTCATCCTCCATAAAAAACTCTCACTTTCACGTTTCTCCCTTTTCCCTTATTCAAAATCCATTGATAAGGTTTAAAGACTCCTTCTTTGCCTTATCGGAACCCCTCTATTCCTTTGAAAATCATTCAAAAATCCATAAAAATCATATTTTTATGTATTGTGGACTTAAGCCCCCTTGGGCTAAGTTTTTACCCCCCCCTCCATATGCCCTGGTGCTTGGAACCGAGCGCCAGCCTTCCCAGCGCTTGTCGCATTGACAGATCGCGATTAGCCCCTCCTCTTAAAAACCCCGGTCAAATTATTCTCCATGCGCCCAAAGGCCCCGCAGCCGGGCGTCTGATCATATTATATATATACCCCGCCCCCCGAAAATATTAAAACCATATGTTATTTTCAAACTTTGGGTTTTTAATTATTTTCTAAGTTTTTCCGCCGGTTCAAAGTTTCAGTCAATCCCCACCGTCGATCTGATCTGCAGATCGATGACGCGGAGTCCATCACCTCGGTGGTCCCTATCATCCACTCACCGATTGCAAAACTGGCCGGTTTTCATCGCACCACTTCCAAGCGCGCGGCAGTTTCTTCCATTTCGCAGCGATTCCATACGCTGGCCGACACGTGTCTAAGGCACTGTTCATGAAATCGCCTTCCATCGCGCATTAAAGTTCGAACGTGGACCCGACGCGATATGGATGTCCACCGTCCGATCTGAGGCCGCCCATCGGACGACGGTCGCTCACCGAATATGCCCACGCGATAACCAGGCTACGGCGCAGCGGTAACAGCATTTTCGCCGTCGATATGATCTGCAGATCGACGACTCAAAATTCATTGCCTGTTTTCTCCGTTTTGACTTTCCACCTGCGCTCTCGACCGTCGATTTCGCGCGATCGACGGCCCACGATCGTCCCTTCACCTCTGCTCCTCGTCGTCGATCTCTGCGCGATCGACGACCCCGATTCAAAGTCTTCTACTACCCTCCCTTTGGCTCCTCTAATCAAATCCTGACCGTTGGATGATTCCATCCAACGGCCACACTCTCTCCACGTGCCTTCTGAAGCAGTAAACCTATATATGCATGGCTTTTATAATTTTTGTTCGTATTTTGCAGGGTTTTAATGGTTTTTCCGCTGTGTTTAAAGAAAATTCAAAGGCAGAGGGTGACGATCCTCCCGCCTTCGATCCATCAAAGAAAATCATTTGCAGGTTTCAAATTCACGTATCATCAATGGTTCATGAGGCATTGATGCCATATCGCCCCTACGCAGCCCTACACACTAGAAAAACATAGCAAGTCAATCACAAATCAAAGAGTATCAATGTCAACAACAAAAATATACCAGAGCAAAGGATTGAAGACAGGTTTTATGGGGATTACGTCTAAGATGGTTTATCAAAAGCCTAATCCCCAATTTAAACACAGTTTGGAGAAAATCTTAAGTGTTTTATCAAAGGGAAAGCCTCCACCACCACATTTGAGGCAAATTGATTCCTCCCATCTACTGAAATGCCACCTGTGCCTCAAAGTATTCAATCAGAGGCTGAAGTTATTGATCAAATGAAGATATTCGCCTCAGCGCAGCTAGAGAGTTAATTCTGCAGGGAAAATTAATGCAAACAATATCTGCGGAGTAACCCCGACATCACACAGAACCTCCAAGGTGTTAGCACAAGCAAGCAAGGGGCTAATCTGTTTTATAAGCCTGCAAGGAATGCATTTCCCTTGAAAACACATCATCCTTGCAGCCTTTTCTTGTTCCCTGCCTTGTGACTGTTTCTCTCTACTATTCTGAGTCAATAGGCCTTGATGATAAGGAATCATGCTCCTTAGGGCTTTATTCTGCCCTTTATACCCTTGCAAAATGCTTCATTTTCACCCCTTTGTGCATTTTCTCAAAGCCCCCTTTCCATCCCAGAAATCCCCTCTAATTCCACCCACTCCCTTTGTTTATGCCTAAATCCCCCTCATTCCCCTATCATTAACCTTGGCTGGCCTTAAAATGCTTAAAAATGAGCCAAAAATCATGTTTCTACATAGTCTGGGCCTAGCCCCTTTTCGGCCTAAGCTCCCGCACCTTCCCCCCATAGAACCCTGCGCTATGATCAAACGCTGGCCCGAAAGGCGCCAATCTCCAACGTATATCGAGAACGTTCCTGGCCATTGATCTTTATAGATCGGAAGACGATCATTAAAACCCGCGGCGTTCGTGTTTCCCCTGTTCAAACCCCCGATCGCGCCATCGCCGTTCGTTTACCCGCCAGATCGACGGTTCGGAGTGTACCCGCCCCTGTGGTCCCCGCCGCGCACTATCCATAAACCCGGTGGTATCTATCGCACCGCGTTTGGGTGGTAGGCGGTATTCTCCCGTTTTCCAGCGATTCCACTCAGTGTGCGACGCGTGGCTCCTGTACGATTCCAAAACTGCCTGCCCATCGCACGTTATCTTTTGGTATAGGACGCACAACGATATTCATATCATCCGTCGGATCTGCCCTTGTCCATTTGACGGTCATCGCTCAACGAAGCTGCACGGGGTTTAATCCATGGTCTCCGTACTCCTGGCCCACCATTCATCGTCCTCCGCCGCATGTTCAGCCGTCGATCTCCTCCCAGATCCAACGGTCCAGATTTGTTTCCCCGCTGTTGACTCTTCCGTCGTCACCCGATTTGGCCACGTCACCTCCGCGTGTCTCACCGTAAATTCACCCCTCCCGTTTTATATATTCATTCAAAGGGTCAATTTTAAGGTTTTTATGTTAATTTTCCTCTGCGCTCCGCCAACCTTCCACCGGAGCACTTCTCCATCACTCCTTTGCGTTTTTTCGCCATTCTTATGTAGTCCCACTGTCGTCCCACATCATCCGACCCCCCATTGTTTTCTTAACCTGTGTTCATATTTTTCAGGGTTATCAGAGGCGAAAACCCACCATGGTTCATATGTACTACTTCAATGGCATGCTGTGCAGACAGAATTAAATCTGGAAGCTGGTACTACAATAGAAAAACTCAGAAAGGTAGCGGCGTCATAAATATTACCCAAGGACAGTTCAACCTCCGCGAAGAAACCTATCCAGTGCCATTAAAGCCCAGATTCTGCAGCCAGAATTTGAATTAAGAAGAAGAGAGCTCAAGGCACGCAAATGAAGACATACAAGCTTTAGGTTCAAAGATTTTGAGGCAAAGTACCGGATTGAAGACCCAGGGACCACGCAGAAGGTACAACACGCAGAAATCAATACATATCAGGGGTTTCTACAACAGCAGAATATTTTTCCTCCATAAAGGAAAAAGCGCCCATGTAGTGTTCAATCTATGCCGTGTTCTGGAGAGATTTTCTACCCTGAAACAGCTCCGGTACTATCAGAAGCATTTATTTCATCAGTATGGCGACTTCTTAATCATTCATTTATCTTTTGTTTATTCACCAATAGCACCACAGAGTCATGCAGATCAAAGTACATCAAGAGGCATACCTGGAATTAATGAAAACCTGAAGAAGACCACTCTTCCATCCAAAGAGTGACAGGAATTGAATGCTCAGAATTTTAACAGAATGGGTTTCGGCCCTCTTTCTTTCATAAGTTCTAATACTGCATTTAGTTTCTCACCTACCTTCTCTGCTCCACTAGAGATATAAATTCATGAAGAAACTCATTGTAAAAGGTTGTTGATTAGTTATCAGAGAACTGCAAGTAGTTTCTTTTGAGACACAGTCTCTGTGTAGAGTTGTAAGATAGGCTGAGGAATATGATTTCAGACTAATTATTCAGCTATTGGCAACATTGTACTTGATTGGTATTTCTATCTAATATGACAAGCACATTTCTTTGGATCGTGATCTGAAGCAGCGGTGATGTTTTCCTATCTTTGTGTTTACATTCATTTCATTTCGTTTCTACTGGCTTGCATCAGAATATTGGCATAGGATTTACCCTTGTTAGGTACCCTATGTTTCTGCTCTCCTTGCCATTGATGTTTATCTTCTGAATGTATTATCTAAGAAATGATTTCAGTTGGTTTAACCAGTGTAGTGGATGTTATTTCCTGCTCTCTGATGTATGAATTAAATGAATTCAGTTCTTAGATGTTTCTTGTTATGGATTTAGTTGGAAGATTTGGGCACACTGGGGATTAGAGTTTTCCCTGTCCACTAGGATCCTTGTGCGACCAGCTGGTCTTTAACTTAGTGCTCTGAAACTGTGTTGTCTCCTCCTCTCTTATCATTCCATATCACACAATCATCTTTAAGATCCTATGTTTTAGATGACTAGCCCAATTGAAAGCCTACCTATTGATTAGCAAGAAAATCCTTTCCTGACTCCATTGCCCAATGGTTTTGAATATTTCTTGGAATACTTCACCTCTGCCCTTTTTACTCTTTTCTCATCCTTGTCTTACATTGAACCCTTCTTTCCTGATAACCAGCAACCAAATCAAAACAAATCAAACAAACAACCCTTGTGTCTATAACTAGCCTAACACCTTAACATTCGAGCTTCAAAGACATATACA
Organism: Pinus albicaulis; assembly: GCA_034641835.2. NCBI lineage: Eukaryota > Viridiplantae > Streptophyta > Pinopsida > Pinales > Pinaceae > Pinus > Pinus albicaulis. The sequence goes on from CM076574.1 coordinate 1,081,381,738, forward strand.
CCTTTGATATAACATAGAGAGATCCCTCTCTGGACCCCAGGAGGGCTAGATCCTGAGGTCTGAAAGTGGTTTGATGTTGTCTCATCTTTTGGTATTACCAACCTTGCCAAAACATGGGAACCCCAACATAATGACGACTCCATTGGGGAAAACCTACAATCTCTAGTTAGGTTGGTAGTTAAACACTCCTATTCTCACATCAACCTCTATACCATTTGTTGTGTTCTCCCATACTCTTGGACAGAGTCTGGAAAGGGCCAAGTAGCCTCCAGATCTCACACTCTTTCAGAGGTGACATATCTGGTAAATGCCCTTCAAGTCCATCTTTGGTTAGAGTTTGCTGTGTTTGGAAGATATCCTTGAAAGGGGATATTTCACAAGCACTGTGGTGGACAGTGTACCCTCCAAAACATCCTAAACCTTTCCACCTGGTGACTCCATATTCCCTAAACGTTTCAAAGACTCCATTGGTGATCAGTAGGCCTGCTGATTGTCTTGGTTTCACATAAGACTCCATTGGAAGACCAGCCTCCATCACAACATCAACCACAACAGTAGTAGCAAGTAGGGTTAAGCTACTTGGTCAGAAAACAACATTCTGGCTTCTAGAACCATTCATACAAGAGCTTACCCTAACCCAGACCCACCTGAAATAGTTGAAAACCTTGAGAGCATCCTCAAAGGATCTCATACACATAAACAACCAACTATTTCCAATCACCTCCATAGAGCTAACTCTGCACCAGAAGATCTTACAGCTCTATCACACTTTCACCTTGACCTAGACCTACCTAATAGATTACCTAGAACTAGGTCTTTCGGTATCTTAGACCAGCCAGACCCTGAGCTTCCTGGTTCACCACCCCAAAGTGGTAGACACCTTGGAAATAGACATACCCCTCCTTCTACACCTACTGATATACATTTCATACAAAACTTGGGGTTCGGCCACCCTAGATCTGCTCATCAGTTTTCTGCTGGTCATAATATCCCTATCATCCATATACCTGCTGCCCAAGTCAATCCTTTACCTCATAAAAACATCATCATGGCAGCTTGGTATGCACCTCTAGTTTTACCTCAACCTCTAGTACCCTTACCAAATGATTATCAGTCAAAGATCCCACACTTCACTGCAAAGGAGTCCATCATAGCCCAACGTCATGTAGATAAGATGGAAGATTCTTTTGACTACATGGAAATAGATGATGATATAGTCAAAATGAGAATATTTTCCCAGAGCTTAGGGGTGATGTGAAGAAATGGTTTAAAGGCCTACCTCCAGGTAGCATCAATGATCTTCTAGCTTTATATCAGACTTTCATAAAAAAATGGGAAGCTATGGATAACCCTCGCCAACTCTTAGCTGAATACATGAGCCTTAAAAGAAACATAGAAGAGAGTGTCCATGATTACACAACAAGATTTAACAGCATTTACAATGCCCTCCCTCCACATATGAAACCTCCACAAGGCATGGATTTAGCAAAATACCCCGAAGGCTTTGATGCTGACATGGCCTATGAGCTTAGGGATAAAGAGTAAAACACATTGGAGGACATGCAGAAAGGAGCAGTGAACATAAAGGCAAATCTAATTGAGAAAAGAGCAAGACTGAGATCTGAAGAGGGTAACATACATAGATGACAATGTAGCTTCCTCATCTGACCAAAATTATGATAAATTGTCTAAAAATGTGGAAAAGTTATAGCAAATGATGGAAAAAATGGTTGTCACAGTCAGTAACCAACATAGAAACCAAAACCAGAACCAAAACTTCAGAAGAAACCATGCCACTCCCAACAGACAAAGAGATTCAGATCAGCAAGTTATTCCCCCATTCCAAGAGAAATTTCTTGATGAAGATGAGGGAATCATAGAAGAGTCTGAGGGAAACACAATAAACATGTTTGAAATGGAAGATTCAATCCATAACTGTTACTCAGAAGAAGGTTAGCCCTCACCCTCTAGTTGGGAGGAGGAATGGTTGGAATCTGAAGATTACAGGTTAGGGTTTGAAAATGCCATGATGCAGGTCAGAGAGCAATATGAACTTAGAAGCAAAAGGAGCCAAGAAACTGCCAAACCAAAGGCTTCTGAGATCATCATCAAGAAGAGACTTGAGAAAACTTCTAAAGCAATTGCTGAAAGTAACAAATTAGCAGCTGAGAGTTTTGGAAAGAATAGAGAAAGGGACAACCAAAACGCTAACACACAAGGTAAACCAGCTAGCAGCACTGACACTACAGTTAGTGCTCCTGATAAAACAGTCTCAAACACTGTACATAACGAAAATCAACACACTGATTCAGCCACTAAAGCAGTGGCTAACAAAACAGAGTTGAACATTCCGAAGAGTCAGTCCACTTTCAATCCAGAGAGTGAGATTGCAAAAATTAAAATCTCTGTCCCACTCTCTGAGCTGGCCACTCAGGATGTATATAAAGGCCAAATTTTGAAAGCATTAAATTTAGGCGAGAACAATGACACTGTAAATCTGAGTGATGATCAACCTGCCCTTCTGTTTGGTCCAAATATAGAAGGAAAGTTTTAGGAAGGGGTAGTACCCCCTTTTTATATCAGTCTTAATATCCATGATAAGATTCTCCACAATGCAATGCATGATTCTGGGGCATCACACAACCTGATGCCTAAAGTAGTAATGGAAAGATTAGGCCTAGAGATAACCCGTCCCTATAAAGACCTATACTCATTTGACTCTGGTAGAGTAAAGTGTCTTGGCCTGATCAAAGATTTGTGTGCGAGCCTTACTCAGATTCCTGCCAAGTGTATGGTCATGGATGTTGTTGTGGCAGATGTGCCACCCAAGTATGGCATGTTATTATCAAGATCATGGGGAGCCAAGCTGCAAGGAACAATGCAGATGGATGGGGCTTATGCCACAATCCCAATATTTGGCCAACTCAGAAGACTATACATGGAAGCACAAATGAAATTCCTGGTTAGTAGCCCTGAAAAACCTGAAAATTCTCCTCTATACTCCGTACATACAGACCTGGATTCCTTTATCTTCTGCAGTGATGAATCTTTAGGAGGACCAGAATCTGAAAACGTAGATACAAGAAAAGGTGCACAGGATGAAACAGAGCCAATGGATTTTAACATAATGGCTACCCTAGACTCAGAAGATGAAGACGTAGAAAACCTTGAACAGTGCACTGAAACAACAACGCAAAGTGAACCAGAAACAAAATGCAATCAGCCAACTAGTCACCTCTCTGACTTCCACATCCATAACAAAAAACTAAACATCCCACAGCCTAGTGCAGACCCTATAACGCAACATAATGGCAAACCCAGCTGTAGGGAAAGGAATGATAACAAAAACGAGTTTGAACCCCTGTGGGAAATGAGTTTCGATGGGTCCTGCACAAGAAGAACTGTTGGGGCAGGAGTGTGGATACATAACATAATGAGTGATTACACAGAGAGCCATGCCTGCAACCTACACTTCAAATGTACAAAAAACGTTGCAGAATACGAGGCCCTTATCCTGGGCTTGAACCTATTGAGAAAATTAGGGGCCCGTAGGATAACTGTGCATGGGGACTCTGAGACGATTATTAAACAGGTGAATGGTGAATACACAACAAAACATCCTAGATTGAGAGCTTATAGGAATGACACTATGGATTTATTGAAAAAATTTGTTGAATACGAATTAGTGTTTGTTCCTAGAAGTCAGAATGTCATTGCAAATGGATTAGCTTGCCTAGCTAGTTCATACCCTAAGACTCCAATCGATCAACGAATCATCATACAGAACAAATTCAGACCTGCAGTGTCAGATAATGATAAATACTGGCAGGTCTTTGAGGGCGATAAACAAATCAAAGATTTCCTGATAGGCAGGAATGAGTTTGAATTTCTTGATTCAGAATCTAAATCTGACAGTAGCTGCCTGAGTGAAGAATCCTCTGACGAAGAAACCCCACCCTGTAACATAGAAATAAACACTTTAAACGAAGAAACTAGAAATTCAAACGGGAATTGTGAAAACACAAAAAATGAGGAGATGGAGGTGCTACAGGCCAAAGATAAGAATATACCCAGAGGCCTGGCACCCTTAGAGGACCTTTTTGACTTTGATGATGTAGCTAAAAATCCCACTATAGAACATGCAGACTCTGATGTGGAAGAATGCAACATAGGCACTGAAGATAAGCCCAAAATGATTAAACTGGCTAAGTCTTTACCTGCAGACATGCAGAAAAAATACATTGACCTTTTCAAGGAATTCATTGATGTGTTTGCCTGGGGCTATGAAGACTTAAAGGCCTATGACACAAACATCATTCAGCACAAAATACCCTTGAAAGAAAATCAGAAGCCCTTCAGGAAAAAACTGCGTAGGATAAACCCAAAACAATTTCCTGCAGTTGAAAAAGAAATTAAAAAGATGTATGGGGCAGGCATAATTGTTCCCATAAGGTTCTCTGATTGGGTTTCAAATTTAGTGGTTGTGAGAAAGAAAACAGGGGAGATTAGATTATGTATTGACTTCATAAATCTTAATAGAGCATCACTCAAAGATAACTACCCATTGCCAAAAATGGAACATATTCTTCAGAAAGTAGTAGGTTCCAAAAGAATCTCCCTGCTAGATGGTTTCTCAGGCTACAACCAAGTCCTAGTTCTTCCAAAAGATCAACTCAAAACAGCCTTTGCCACTCCATGGGGCACTTTTATATATGTAAATATGCCTTTTGGGTTGATGAACGCTGGTGCAACCTTCCAAAGAGTGATGGATATATCTTTTTCAGATGAGATAGGGCACTTTATTGTGATCTACTTGGATGACATAACAGTCTTTTCCAAAACTGAAGAAGAACACCTTAAACATCTGAGGAAAGTGTTTGAAAAATGTAGAAGGTTTGGTCTGTCCTTGAATCCTAAAAAGACTGTTTTTGGGCTGCAAGAAGGAAAGCTTCTTGGCCACATTATATCCGAAAGGGGAATCAGGATAGACCCACAATGAGTTGAGGGAATACTACAAATCACGCACCCGAGAAACATCAAAGAATTACATTCTTTCATTGGGAAAATCAACTTCCTCAGGAGATTTATCCCCAACCTGGATGAACACCTTAGGAATATGACTAACATGCTAAAGAAAGGTGAAGGAGTTAAATGGAATGTTGGAGCTAGACAATCTTTTGAATCAGTAAAACTTGCACTCACCCAAGCTCCTGTTCTGATCAACCCAGATTTCTCTAAAGATTTCCTGATTTTTTCATTTGCCTTTGAGCATACAGTGGCTGCAGTCTTATTGCAGAAAAACACAGAGGGAATGGAACAACCCATTTCTTTTTTCAGCAAAGCACTAAGGGATGCACCCTTGAAATACAACATAATGGAAAAACAGGCCTATGCTCTGATTAAGGCCTTGAAAGACTTCAGGGTGTACATATTGCATTCTCACACCATAGCTTATGTGCCCAACATCATAGTCAAAGATATATTGTCCCAAGATCCTGATGGAAAGAGGGGCAAATGGATTGCTGTGATAATATGACCTTGAGATAAAACCCACCAAACTGATTAAAGGTCAGGGCTTAGCTCGACTCATGGCTGAATCAAACTTACAAGCCCTAGACATCAACATGGTAAATACCTTGGATGAGCAACAAGAATTGCCTGATCACACTGTTGAGGAAAATTTTCAGAGCTCTCCTTGGTATTCTGACATTCTGTATGTGCTTACACACCCCAATGCCCCACCTGAATTGTCAAAGACTAAGGCTAGATTCTTAAAGCTAAAAGCCAGGAGCTATTGCATATTGAATAACTGCTTATACTGGAAGAACCCAAATGGCCTATTTCTTAAATGTTTTCCTGAAGACGAGGCAGAGGGGATCAAACAAGAATTCCATGCCGGAGAATGTGGAGGCCACCTGAATTGGAAAGCAACTGCAAACAAAATACTTAGAGCTGGCTACTATTGGCCCACACTCTTCAATGATGTCCATAGGATGATAATTGCCTGCCATAAATGCCAGATATTTGAAGGCAAAAGAAAACTCCTTCCCTTACCTCTACAACCCATCACTGTAGGAGGTCCCTTTCTGCAATGGGGCCTAGATTTTATAGGAGAAATTCATCCTGCTTCTTCTGCACAGCACAAATGGATCCTAACAGCCACAAAATACTTCACTAAATGGATATAGGCCATACCTACTAGGAATGCCACATTTTCAGTCATCATTAGTTTCCTAGAAGGTCATATCCTCTCTCGGTTTGGCTGCCCAAGGAAAATAATCACTGATAATGCTACTGCTTTCGGATCCAAGAAAATGGTTGATTTTTGTCACAGGTATCAAATAACACTCGGTCATTCAACTGCCTATTACCCTCAAGGTAATGGATTAGCTAAATCATCAAACAAGAGCCTGGTGATCATCATCAAGAAACTGTTGGAAGAGAACAAAAAGTCATGGCATAACAAGCTAGTACATGCCTTGTGGGATGACAGGCTTACAACAAAGAAGTCCATTGGCATGTCACCATTTCAGCTTGTCTATGGTATAGAAGAAATATTTCCTACCAGCCTTGGGATACCAGTGATTAAGCTGGTCCAGGAGATTCAAACAGAAGAAGACAATATGGTGAGGAGAATAAACCAGACAATTCATCTCCAACAAACAAGGGAAGAAGTTTATAACAGAGCTGTCAAAGTTCAGGAGATTATAAAGAAATTGTTTGACAAAAGAACCAAAGATGCTGATTTCAAAATTGGGGATAAAGTTCTGAAGTGGGACTCAATAAGAGAGGATAAAGGAAAGCACAACAAGTTTGACTATTTGTGGCAAGGTCCATATATCATCCAGGCCACTGTGGGTCCAAATGCCTTCTTCCTACAGGAATTAGATGGTACAGAGCTGTTTGGGGGTCCTGTCAATGGTAGGATGCTCAAACACTACTTCTGCTGATTTTCAATTTCCAGTTTCATTTCCATTGTACATACCATTGCAGTTTTTATTTTCAAGAAAAAATAGAAAATGTTTCAAAAAACAGAGGAAAGGAGAGGTTCAGACATGCTCAAAACATGAACCTCAGAAGTGCAAAGGATTGGCTCTAACATGATCAAAATCTGAGCCAAAAGAAAGCAAAGTAGCTGTTCCTAACACGCTCAAATTCTGGACCAGCAAGGAAGAAAGAAGCATCAGCTCCAACATGCCCAAAACCAGAGCTGAAATGAAGAACAAAAGTGACTCTAACGTGCTCAAAACTCAAGTCACAAATAGAATAAGGATACTTCCAAGTTTCAGATCTCAAGCCTTCACAGTTTTGTTTTCAGTTTCCTGCAAATTTTGTCCATGTGCAACTGTCTTTATGCCTTGCACCCACAGCAAGTCAGACAGTCTAATCCTAGCTTGACTGTTTTTCAATTTCTGTCATAGAATATAGAGAAGAAATCTGCTGGACAGTTTAATCCCAGCAGGTATTAGATTAGGTAGAGAAACATATGAGACCAACAGTCTAATCTGGTCTCATGGAGAAATAAGGGTAGATTTAGAATAGGTTTATTTTCTGTTATAAAAAAAAATTATGTAAAGGGTCTGCCAGCTCAAATGCACCCTAGAAGATAAAAAATGCTAGGATTGTAGTGTGGGTAGGTAGTTTGTTGGGAAATTTTTTCTGCTAATGTAATGTCTTCATAGTTGTGGCAGTTGAAAATGAAAGAAAGGGATGTGTCAAGCAGCAGGCACCTGGCCTACACCAAAGATCTACTCTCTGAATTCTTGACTCCTTCAAGAAGAAGCCATCCCCCTGTGGAGCCACTGTTAGCCCCTTATAATTTCCTTGACAAGCAAGCAAGGGGCTAATCTGTTTTATAAGCCTGCAAGGAATGCATTTCCCTTGAAAACACATCATCCTTGCAGCCTTTTCCTGTTCCCTGCCTTGTGACTGTTTCTCTCTGCTGTTCTGAGTCAATAGGCCTTGCTGATAAGGAATCATGCTCCTTAGGGCTTTATTCTGCCCTTTATACCCTTGCAAAATGCTTCATTTTCACCCCTTTTTTCCTTTTCTCAAAGCCCCCTTTCCATCCCAGAAATCCCCTCTAATTCCACCCACTCCCTTTGTTTATGCCTAAATCCCCCTCATTCCCCTATTGTTGCCCTTGGCTGGCCTTAAAATGCTTAAAAATGAGCCAAAAATCATGTTTCTACATAGTTTGGGCCTAGCCCCTTTTCGGCCTAAGCCCCCGCACCTTCCCCCACAGAACCCTGTGCTATGATCGAACGCTGGCCCGAAAGGTGCCAATCTCCAACGTATATCGGGAACGTTCCTGGCCGTTGATCTTTATAGATCGGACGATGATCATTAAACCCCGAGGCGTTCGTGTTTCCCTCGTTCAAACCCCCGATCGCACCATCGCCGTTCGTTTACCCGCCAGATCAACGGTTCGGAGTGTACCCGCCCCTGTGGTCCCCGCCGTGCACTATCCATAAACCCGGTGGTATCTATCGCACCGCCTTTGGGCGGTAGGCGGTATTCTCCCATTGCCCAGCGATTCCACTCAGCTTGCGACGCGTGGCTCCCGTACGATTCCAAAACCGCTTGCCCATCGCACGTTATCTTTCGGTACAGGACGCGCAACGATATTCATATCAGCTGTCGGATATGCCCTTGTCCATCCAACGGTCATCGCTCAACGAAGCTGCGCGGGGTTTAATCCATGGTCGCCGTACTCCTGGCCCACCGTTCGTCGTCCTTTGCTGCATGTTCAGCCGTCGATCTCCTCCCAGATCCAATGGTCCAGATTTGTTTCCCCGCTGTTGACTCTTCTGTCGTCACCTGGTTCTGCCACGTCACCTCCGCGTGTCTCACCGTACATTTTCCCCTCCCATTTTATATATTCATTCAAAGGGTCAATTTTAAGGTTTTTACATTAATTTCCTCTACGCTCCGCCAACCTTCCACTGGAGCACTTCTCCACCACTCCTTTGCGTTTTTTCGCCATTCGTCTGCAGTCCCACTGTCGTCCCCACAGTCATCCACATCATCCAACCCCCCATTGTTTTCTTAACCTGTGTTCGTATTTTGCAGGGTTATCAGAGGCAGAAACCCACCATGGTTCATATGTACTACTTCAATGGTATGCTGCGCAGACAAAATTAAATCTGGAAGCTTGTACTACAATAGAAAAACTCAGAAAGGTAGCGGCGTCATAAATATTACCCAGGGATAGTTCAACCTTCGCGAAGAAACCTATCCAGCGCCATTAAAGCCCAGATTCTGTAGCCAAAATTTGAATTAAGAAGCAGAGAGCTTAAGGCACGCAAATGAAGACATACAAGCTTTAGGTTCAAAGATTTAGAGGCAAAGTACCGGATTGAAGACTTAGTGACCATGCAGAAGGTACAACACGTGGAAATCAATACATATCAGGGGTTTCTACAACAGCAGAATATTTTTCCTCCATAAAGGACAAAGCGCCCATGCAGTGTTCAATCTATGCCGTGTTCTGGAGAGATTTTCTACCCTGAAACAACTCCGGTACTATCAGAAGCATTTATTTCATCAATATGGCAGACTTCTTAATCATTCATTTATCTTTTGTTTATTCACCAATAGCACCACAGAGTCATGCAGATCAAAGTACATCAAGAGGCATACCTGGAATTAATGAAAACCTGAAGAAGACCACTCTTCCATCCAAAGAGTGACAGGAATTGAATGCTCAGAATTTTAACAGAATGGGTTTCGGCCCTCTTTATTTCAAAAGTTCTAATATTGCATTTAGTTTCTCACCTACCTTCTCTGCTCCACTGGAGCTATAAATTCATGAAGAAACTCATTGTAAAAGGTTGTTGATTAGTTATCAGAGAACTGCAAGTAGTTTCTTTTGAGACACAGTCTCTGTGTAGAGTTGTAAGATAGGCTGAGGAATATGATTTCAGACTAAGTATTCAGCTATTGGCAACGTTGTACTTGATTGGTATTGCTATCTAATATGACAAGAACATTTCTTTGGATCCTGATCTGAAGCAGCGGTGATGTTTTCCTATCTTTGTGTTTACATTCATTTCATTTCGTTTCTACTGGCTTGCATCAGAATATTGGCATAGGATTTACCCTTGTTAGGTACCCCATGTTTCTGCTCTCCTTGCCATTGATGTTTCTCTTGAATGTATTATCACGAAATGATTTGATTGGTTTAACTTGATGTAGTGGATATTGTACCTATAAATTATATGAATTAAATGGTCAGTTCTTAGATGTTTCTTGTTATGGTTGAATTTGGAAGATTTGGGAACAGAGTTAGAGTTTTCCCTGTCACTAGGATCCTTATGCGACCATTTGATTTTAACTTAATTACTATGAAAAATATGTTGCTCTCTCCTCTCTTATCATTCCATATCACACAATCATCTTTAAGATCCTATGTCTTAGATGACTAGCCCAATTGAAAGCTTTCACATTGGATAGTAAGAAAATCCTTTCCTGACTCCATTTCCCAATGTTTTGAATATTTCCTGGGACATTTCACCTCTGCCTTATCCCTCTTTGCTCAGCTTTGTCTTACATTGAGGCCTTCTTTCCTGATAACCAGCAACCAAATCAAACAAATCAAACAAACAAACGCATGCTATACTTCAGCCTAACACATAACATTAGAACTTCTGAGAACTACACCTTTGATATAACATAGAATCCCCTCTCACCGGACCCTAGGGAAGACTAGATCACGAAGATGCAGCAATGGTTTGTTGTCTCATCTTTGGTATTACCAACCTTGCCAAAACAGCAGAACTGACCTAAGGTGGACAAAAAGATTGCAGGCTTATAAAAATTTAAGTAAATCATTTAATACACAAGACACCTATTGTAAGTTTCTTCATTGAGCCCCCCAAAGGCCAAGAAGCCATTAAGTCTGTATTAATTGTAATTTGAGATCTTTTATCAGATCTCACCTCCTCATTCTTCTATATATACTTCTGCAGAAGATGAGAGAGGGGTTGGTTGATTAGGTTGCTGAACGGTGTAATGTAATTGTGCTTGAGAATTCTATCTGTAAATAGTGTTCACTGGCCCTTGAAGCTCTGTTTGTGTTAGGTTAGTTAGGCTGGATAGTGAAGATGATTACTGAACTGAAACATTGGACCTGAGTACTGTAACTGGTTTGACATCAATAACAAGCTGTTTCTTGGGATCCTGGTCTATATCGCTGGTGAAGTGCCTCTTTCTTCGTTATTGTTTTCCTTATATGTATGTCATATTGTTCACTATTCTCTGATAAAGAGCAGAAATTACAGAGTTAGGATTTACTATTTACCAGTACCCTTCTCTTACTGATAAGCTTTATCTTAATGTTTTCCTCCAATTTGTTTATTTAAGAATGATTTAATACAGTCTAAACAGTTAGGAATGCTGGAGTTCCCTCGTCCTACTGTTTGCTTTAAACATTGTTCTTAAAGGTTATTTTCCTTATTTGCTTATTAAAGTTAGACTAGAAAAGTGATGGTTTGCCCTGTTTCTAGCTTCTATTCTCCAAAGGCAGATTCTGAAAGTTTCCCTTGGTGTTGACTGAAAGCAGACTAGGTTTAAAAGTACTTTATCTGATCTTAAGTTACATTTTGTCTTCTCTTATATGTTTTCATACTTTCTGAAGGTAATTATGTGGATTACTGGATTGTTTGTCAATTAAGCTGCTTTAATACAAACCTGCCCAAGAAGTCAATGGTTAGCCCTGTCCTTGGTTGGTTTTAAACAGTTACTTAAGAGGTTTTTCTTGTTTGGACTGACTATAAATCCTTTGTGAAATTATTGTCAGTTTCCACCTCTCCAACACTTTATTGTTTCCATTCCATCATTTTAATCTCAATAATCTTGTGATGTAGATGACTTGCCCCTTGGATCACTCTTGATGGTGTTGCTCAATTAAAGCCCTGTTATGACTCCATAGCCCAATGGACTAAAAACCAACGTTATATCTATCTTTTTAGCCTAGCTGTTCTATTCACTTGCAACTTCTCACCTTTGAAACTCCTTGCACTTAGGAATTTCCACCTCAAACGGTATTCATACTCAACCATCCAAAAACAAAAAAAACCCTTGGCCTTCATAACTAGCTTAATATTATTACCCCAAAACTTCAAAGACAAATCCATCTTTGCACTTATTGGAGAGATCCCTCTTCGGATTCAGGAGGGCTAGATCCTAGAATCCCAAATTGGTTGAAATGATGTTTTTTCTGTGATCGGACTTTGCCAATCTTGCTGATTACAGATCCTTAACATTTCTGGCGACTTCGCTGGGGAAGAAACCAAGAAACATTTTCATTTGAGGGTAACCATGGGATATCAGGGATTTGGTTCAAGAACATTTGCTATATTAACCAGCTGAGCCACCAACAACTAACATTTCTGGCGACTCCGCTGGGGAATCAGTTGAATTTTCACCTTAGGTTCCCTTTAACACTTCATAAAACTTGTGAGTAAAAAGCAGCCTTTTCAAGCACTAGCAAAGAATGGTAATCATGATAAAACTTGTTTGAATAAGTGACAAACTAGGTAAACCCTAGGATTTTCTTAAGACTTTATCTAACCTTGAAAGATCAGCTGGCTTAGCCATAAGAGTAGACTGTCTTTGTCTAATAACCGCAGCTAAGTTTTGAAACAGATTCAGGACTTCTTAGAAACCACACAACATAAAAATAACTCAGAAAACCTAAAATATTTCAGATTGGTATCAAATAAACATGGTGGTGGACCATAAAACTTGTTACCTCCTTAGGAGCTAAAAACTTCCACTTGGCGACTCCACAATCCTGAACAGACCTTAAGACTCCACTGGGAAGAACCCTTATCCTTATAAAATCATTCAAACTCAGTTAGAGGACTGTAGGATTAAAATCTCTGTAAACAGTTTAGTTAACCTCTCAAATATTGTCATACCTGGTAAAATTTTTCTTGTTTATTTGAGTCTGAAAAACACAACATAGTGGCTCCTAGAAAGATTCACACTAGATCCTATCCTGACCCTGATCAACCTGAGTTAGTTGATAACCCAGAAAGTATCCTTAGGAAGTCTCCTAGGATTAAATTATCAATTGTTTTCAGATCACCCTTGAGAGCTAATTCAGTCCCTGAAAATATTTCAGCTCTACAACAATCACAAGTTGAATTAGTAAATCCCTTTAGAACTAGGTCTCTTGGTGATTTAGATCAGTTAGATTTTGAGTCTTCACTTTCATCTCCCGAAACAAGTGAACATCCTGGCAGCAGAGAAACAACACCTCCTGATTTGCATTTCCTTCACAATTTAGGTGTTTCTCATCCAAGATTAGCTCAGCAATCTATTCCTGGTCCATCCAATTCTGCTCACCCTACATCCACTGTTCAAACCACTTCACTTCAGCCCACTTTCCCTTTTGTTAATCCACCTCTTGTAAATCCACCCCCACCACATATCATGGCAACATGGTATGCTCCCTTAGTCCTTCCTGCACCATTAGTCAATCTTCCACAAGACTATCAGTCCAAAATTCCACTATATGATGCTAGTAATGCTACAACTACATCACAACATGTGGATAAGATGAATGACTACTTTGACAGAAATGAAATTGATGATGATTCTGTCAAGCTTAGATTGTTTTCTCAGAGCTTAGGGGGAGAAGTAAGAAAATGGTTCAAAGCTTTAACCCCCCACAGTATTAATAATCTCCAAGCCTTCCATCAAAATTTCTTAAACAAATGGGAAGTAAAGAAGAATCCTCTCCAAGTCCTTTCTGATCACAATAACCTCCATAGAAACACTGGGGAAAGTGTACAAGCTTATTTCACTAGATTTAACAGTGTGTATAATGCACTTTCCCCAGAACTAAAACCTCCACAAGGCTCAGCTTTAAACAAGTTTCCTGAAGGGTTTGACCCTAAGATGTCCTATCAGCTGAGAGAGAGAGATTTTTCAACTCTTGAAGATATGCAAAGAGGCGCTCTTTCTGTGGAGGTCAACTTAATGGAAAAGAGAGCAAGAATGAAAAATGAAAAGAGAGTGTCCTTTAGAGAGGAATCCACACCCTCTACTTCCAATTCGAAAATGGAGAAAATGATGGAAGAGATGATGAAAGATATCAGCATAATTAAGAGAGAACAAGCAAGCCAAAATCAAACTGCTCCTCAAAATAGAAACCAGAACCAAAACCAAAATTTTAGAAGGAATCAACCTCCAAACAGACCTACGGAAGATGATCAACAGATCACTCCTCCCTTTCATCAAAACTATGTAAGTGAGGTTGAGGAAACGGATGAAATAACAGAGGAAGATGATATCAACATGTTTGGGGTAGAGGATGATGACTTTGAAGCTCATTATAATAGAAAACAAGGTCTTTATACACCTTATGATGACAGAAGAAATGATGATGAAAATTATTATCAAGAAATGGAAAATGTCATCATAGAATCTCAAAGAGAATATGACCTTAGAAGAAAAACCAGTCAATAAACTCCCAACACCAAAACCTCTGATAAATCTTCACAAAACAGCACTGCAAACAAGCCTAAAGTTGTCAAACAAAAGGATAAAACAATGGTTGTAAATTCTGATAATGGTAAAGAGAAAGGCACTCAAAACAATGAAAAACAGAGTGCAGACATTAGTAGTACTAACACTTCAGCTAGTACTCCTGTGAAAACAACTTTGTCAAATGTAAATAAAACAAATCAGCAAGTTGATGTTGCTGATAGAGTGGCATCTAATAAGGCTGAAACAAGTACTTCAAAGAGTCAAATTCCTTTCAGCCTGGAGCAGGAAATTTCAAAAATCAAAATCTCTATTCCCTTGACTGAGTTAGCTTTCCAACATGTATATAAGACCCCAATTTTGAAGGCTTTAAGAATAGAAGAAAATGAGGACACAGTCAATCTTAATGATGACCAACCAGAGCTGATTTTTGGTCCTAAGATTGAAGGTAGATATCAAGAAGGACCTGTTCCTCCTTTTTATGTAAGCTTAAACGTTCATGACAAGATCTTGCACAATGTTATGCACGACTCAAGAGCTTCTCATAATTTAATGCCAAAAGCTGTAATGAAGAGCCTGGGTCTAGAAATCACCAGACCTTACAAAGACCTTTACTCCTTTGATTCCAGCAGAGTAAAATGTTTAGGATTAATCAAAGACCTCTGTGTTAACTTAGCCCAAATTCCAGCCAAATGTTTAGTCATGGATATTGTGGTGGCTGATGTGCCCCCAAAGTATGGAATTTTACTATCAAGATCTTGGGGGATTGAGTTACAAGGGACTATGCAAATGGACATGACCTATGCGACTATCCCTGTTTTCAATCAGAATAGAAGACTTTACAGGGAGTCCCATATGAAATTCACAGTTACAAGTCAAGACAGACCACAAAACTCTCCCCTGTATTCTGTAAATACAGGCCTTGATTCTCTTATTATGTTTAATGATGAAACACTTGGTGAACAAGTCACTTTAACATGATTAATGGCCGATAGGGAGGAAGAGGAACACAACGCAAAAGTGTCAAAACAGTTTGCTGCATTTAAAGACAATAGCAAACCAAACAAAGGTCTTGAGCTACAAGGCAGGTGTCCATTTCTTTTAAACATTCGCCATCAAGAAAACAACCCTCAAATAAATGAAAAACTTTGGAAATCAAAACAAATACAACTAAGCGCTGAGATTCCACAACAACCCTTGAGCACATTAGTTAAAGAGGACACTAACCAAGGAGAAACCAAAAATAGTCCTCTGTGGAATATGTATTTTGATGGATCATGCACTAAGAACAATGCCGGTGCAGGTGTCTGGATTACTAACACTGAAAACAACCACATAGAAAGCATTTCCCGCAAACTAAACTTTCAGTGTTCCAATAACATAGCAGAATATGAATCCCTTCTCTTAGGCTTACATTTATTGAAAAAGTTAGGAGCCACAAGAATCAATGTGTATGGGGATTCAGAGTTAGTCATTAGGCAAGTCAATGGGGAGTATAACGAAAATCATCCCAGACTTAGAGCCTACCGAAACGATGTCATGGACCTTTTGAAAACATTCGAGGAGTCCAAACTGTTTTTTTTCCCAAGAAAAAGAAATATTTCCACCCACAATTTAGCCTTTGTAGCTAGAACATGCTTAACGCCATATAACACCAAAGACTACACAACTCAGATAAAATTTAGACCAGCAGTGCCTGATAATTAAAAGTATTGGCAGGTGTTTGACAATGACAAACAAATAGAAGACTTCATGCAATTCAGAAATGAATTCGAACTAAACAGTTCGGACTCAGATTATGATACAGACTGCAGTGAAGAAAATTTCCTTGATCAAGAAGAACCGTCTCCTGAACTTGCTAATATAAACCTGTTATCTAGCAAACTTAAAAACAAAACAGAAACGACTGTAGAGTTAGAAACAAAGGAGTTAGAAACTCTGCACTCTAAAGATGAAAGTTTGCCTAAGGGCCTGGCCCCTTTAGAAGAGTTGTTGGATTTTAACGATGTGGAAAATAAACCAAAGCTGGAACCTGTAGAGACTGAAGTGGAAGAGTGCAATATAGGCAGTGAGGAAAAACCGAAAATTATTAAACTGTCTAAGACTTTATCAACTCACATTAAAATCAAATACATAGAGCTGTTTAAAGAGTTTTATGATGTTTTTGCATGGAGTTACGAAGATCTTAAATCCTATGACACTGAAATAATACAACACAAAATTCCCCTAAAAGAAAACCAAAAGCCATTCAAACAGAATCTGCACAGAATAAACCCTGTTCAACTCCCTTTGGTTCAGAAGGAGATCATGAAAATGTATGAAGCTGGTATTATTGTCCCTATTAGATACTCTGAGTGGGTGTCTAATCTGGTGTCTGTTAGGAAGAAAATTGGAGAGATCAGGATTTGTATAGACTTTAGAGACTTAAACAAAGCCTCATTGAAAGACAACTACCCTTTACCTAAGATGGACCATATTTTACAAAGGGTGGTAGGGTCTAAAAGAATTTCTTTGCTGGATGGCTTTTCAGGGTACAATCAGATCTTAGTTCACCCTGCTGATCAATTAAAGACAACCTTTACTACACCATGGGGCACTTTCATGTATGTGAAAATGCCCTTTGGTCTAATGAATGCTGGAGCAACTTTTCAAAGAGCCATGGACATAGCATTCTTGGAATAACTGGGCTTCTTCATCATTATATACCTTGATGATGTCACTGTGTTTTAAAAAACAGATGAAGAACACTTATCACATTTAAGAAAGGTTTTCGAGAAATGCAGAAAGTTTGGGATATCTTTAAACCCTAAGAAGACACTATTCGGTCTCCAAGAAGGTAAACTTCTTGGGCACATTATTTCTGAGGAGGGTATAAAGATAGATCCAAAGAGGATTGAGGCCATATTGCAAATCTCTCATCCTTGGAACATCAAGGAGTTGCAATCTTTCATTGGGAAGATTAACTTTTTGAGAAGGTTCATTCCCAACTTGGCCGAGCTCCTTAGGAATATCACAAACATGTTGAAGAAAGAGCAAGGGGTAAAATGGAACTTGGAATCAAAGGAGTCCTTTGAGCTGGTGAAACAAGCGTTAACCAAAACAACGGTTCTTATAAGTCCTGATTTTTCAAAATATTTTTATATTTTTTCATTTGCATCAAAACATACCATAGCTGCTGTCCTTCTACAGAAAAATCTACAAAGACAAGAGTAGCCTATTGCATTCTTTAGCAAGGAATTGAGGGATGCCCCTTTGAAGTATAACATTATGGAAAAGCAAGCCTTTGCTTTGGTCAAAGCTTTGAAAGACTTCAGAGTGTACATCCTTCACTCACACATAATTGCCTTTGTCCCAAACTCAGTTGTTAAAGACATTCTAACACAGGACCCAGATGGTAAGAGAGGTAAGTGGATTGCTGTTATCCTTGAATATGATTTAGAGATAAAACCCAATAAACTCATTAAAGGCCAAGGTCTGGCTAGATTAATGGCTGAATCCAATTTTTAAGTTCTTGATATTAATATGATTAATGCTTTAGACGATCAAGAGGAAGTCTCAACTCCCATTGTTGAAAACCATTTTATGAATTCCTCTTGGTATGCTGATATTGTTTATGTTTTGATTAATTTGAATAAACCCCCTGGTTTGACAAAAACAAAGGCAAGATTCCTCAAATTGAAAGCTGTAAACTATTGCATTATTGATAGATGTATTTATTGGAAAAATGAGAGTGGTGTGTTGCTTAAATATTTGCCTGAGTTTGATGCAGAAAAGGTTAAATACCAGTTCCATGAAGGAGAGTGTGGAGGTGATTTGTACTGGAAGACAAAAGCCAAAAAAATCTTGAGGGCTGGTTTCTATTGGCCTACTCTTTTCCATGATGTGCACAAGATGATTATAGCCTGTCACAAATGTCAACTTTTTGAAGGAAAAATAAAACTGCTACCCCTGCCTCTGCATCCAATCACTGTTGAAGCCCCATTTCAACAGTGGGGACTTGAATTCATAGGAGAAATCCATCCCCCATATTCTGCCCAGCATAGATGGATTCTCACTGCCACAGACTATTTCACTAAGTGGATAGAAGCCATACCTTGTAGGCATGCCAATGATTCAGTTATCATAAAATTTATGGAGACTAACATTCTCTCTAGATTTGGCTGTCCTACCAAGATTATCACTGATAATGCAACAACATTTGGATCAAACAAGATGGTTGATTTTTGTCATAGATATCAGATAACATTGGGGAATTCCATGGCCTATTACCCTCAAGGTAATGGACTTGTAGAATCCTCAAACAAGATTTTAGTGAACATAATCAAGAAACTGTTGGAGGAAAACAAAAAGTCTTGGCACACAAAGCTAGTTCATGCACTGTGGGCTGACAGATTGACTTTGAAGAAATCTATTGGTATGTCACCTTTCCAGCTTGTGTATGGTACTGATGCAATTTTTCCAAACAGCCTTGGTGTACCAGTAATGAAGTTGATTCAAGAGTTGCAAACTGAAGATAATGACATGATCAGAAGAATAAATCAAACCATTCACCTTCAGCAAACTAGAGAGGAAGTTTATAACAAAGCATTACAGAAACAAATCAGCATTAAATTTTTTTTTAACAGAAGAACAAAGGCCAATAATTTCAAAATTGGGGACAAAGTTTTAAAGTGGGACTCAAAAAGGGAAGAGAAGGGCAAGCATGGAAAATTTGACAACTTATGGCTTGGCCCTTACTCTATTCATTCAGATGCTGGTAACAATGCATTTTTCTTGCAGGAGTTGAATGGAGCAGAACTGTTTGGGGGTCCTGTCAATGGAAGGATGCTTAAGCATTACTTCTCTTGATCCATGTTATGCTCCGAAAGCCTTTTTATCTTTCTCTCATTATAAATAATTCACCCACCATTTCATTCAAAGTTATAAAAATCAAAAAATACAAAAACAGTGAAAGAAAGAAAAAAGGGCAGATTGTCAAAACAAGAAAGGTACAACCCCATACCAAAAAAGAGAAATAAATTATGAAAGTGTGCAAAATTAAATGCCACTCCTGCAAAACACCCTTCTAGTTAGTCAAACTACCCAATCTTGACTAATTAGTTTTAAATTTTCTGCTGATAGGATAGTGAATTCGATTTGCCAAACTGTTTAATCTTGGCTTATCAGTAGATAGTTTAGGATAGAAATTAAAGGTTCAAACAAGATCAAAATCTGAACCTAAGGTTTCAAAAAGAAAATGACTCAAATCTGCTTCAAATTCTGAGTCAAAAGATGTAAAAATATGGTTCTAATCAGATTAAATTCTGAACCAAAAGAAAAGCAAAAACAGCTCAAAACCAAGATCAAAACAGAGTTGTAGAAAAGAGGGAGGAAATGTTTTCAAATTTCAGATCTCAAGCCTTCCATTTTTGTTTTAAATTTTGTGCAAAATAATGTCTATGTGCAGTTTTTTCTTATGCCATAGACCAGCATCAAGTTAGACTGTTCAATCTTGACTTGAGTGCGTTTAAGTTTCTGTTGTAGAATTTAGAGAATGAATGTCTGTTGGACAGTTTAATCCCAACAGACAGTAGATTAGGTAGAGAATCATATGGGCTCAACTGTTTAATATGGGTCCATGAAGAAATAAGGAGTAGAAATAGATTATAATTCTTGCTTTCAAAAGAATAAATGTTGTAAAAAGAGTTTGCCAATCCAAGTGCACTCTAATGAAGAGAAAATATTAGATCAGTAGGATTGGGTAGGTAGAAGCTTGTATTGATGAAGATCCATTGTTTGTGACTTCTAATATGTTTTCAGAACAAATAACATCATCCACAGAAAGAAAGACAACCCGATGGATCAGGCACAGGTCAACCTCCCAGAGAATGCAAGTCTGAAGTTCTTGATGCCTTCAAGAAGGCACCATCCCCAAGTGGAGCCACTGTTAGCTACCTATAAATTTGTTATAGCAAAAGGTGGCTAAAACTTTTTTGAGCCTTCAAGGAACAAATTTTATTGCTAAAAGGAGTTGGCTCTTGAAGACTCTTGAAGGCCTCCTGCCTCATGCCTTTGTCCATAATATTCACTACTGTGCCTATTCTACATTCAGAAATCCTGCAGGTTTCCAAGACAGATTACTGTTGCAAGCACCATTTTCCTTTTTTTTCCTTCTTCCAAAATTGACCTCATTTTAACCCCTTCATCCTCCATAAAAAACCCTCACTTTCATGTTTATCCCTTTTCCCTTATTCAAAATCCATTGATAAGGTTTAAAGACTCCTTCTTTTCCTTATCGGAACCCCTCTATTCTTTTGAAAATCATTCAAAAATCCATAAAAATCATATTTTTATGTATTGTGGACTTAAGCCCCCTTGGGCTAAGTTTTTACCCCCCCCCTCCATACGCCCTGGTGCTTGGAACCGAGTGCCAGCCTTCCTAGCGCTTGTCACATTGCCCGATCGCGATTAGCCCCTCCTCTTAAAAACCCCGGTCACATTATTCTCCATGCGCTCAAAGGCCCCGCAGCCGGGCGCCTGATCATATTATATATATATCCCGCCCCCCCCGAAAATATTAAAACTGTATGTTATTTTCAAACTTTGGGTTTTTAATTATTTTCTAAGTTTTTCCACCGGTTCAAAGTTTCAGTCAATCCCCACCGTCGATCTGATCTGCAGATTGACGACGCGGAGTCCATCACCCCAGTGGTCCCCGCCATCCACTCACCGATTGCAAAACCGGCCGGTTTTCATCGCACCACTTCCAAGCGCGTGACTTTCTTCCATTTCATAGCGATTCCATACGCTGGTCAACACGTGTCTTGGGCACTGTTCATGAAACCGCCGTCCATCACGCGTTAAATTTCGGATGTGGACCTGGCGCGATATGGACATCCACCGTCCGATCTGAGGCCACCCATCGGACGACGGTCGCTCACTGAAGATGCCCAAAATTCATCGCCAGTTTTCTCCGTTTTGACTTTCCACTTGCGCTCCCGACCGTCGATTTCGCGCGATCGACATCCCACGATCATCCCTTCACCTCTGCTCCTTGCTGTCGATCTCTGCACGATCGAAGACCCCGATTCAAAGTCTTCTACCAGCCTCCCTTTGAATCCTCTAATCAAATCCCGACTGTTGGATGATGCCATCCAACGACCACGCTCTCTCCACGTGCCTTCTAAAGCAATAAACCTATATATGCATGGATTTTATAATTTTTGTTCATATTTTTCAGGGTTTTAATGGTTTTTCCGCTGTGTTTAAAGAAAATTCAAAGGCAGAGGGTGACGATCCTCCCGCCTTCGATCCATCAAAGAAAATAATTTGCAGGTTTCAAATTCACGTATCATCAGTGGTTCATGAGGCATTGATGCCATATCGTCCCTGCGCAGCCCTGCACACTAGAAAAACACAGGAAGTCAATCACAAATCAAAGAGTATCAATGTCAACAACAAA
This sequence comes from Pinus albicaulis, assembly GCA_034641835.2. Taxonomy (NCBI): domain Eukaryota; kingdom Viridiplantae; phylum Streptophyta; class Pinopsida; order Pinales; family Pinaceae; genus Pinus; species Pinus albicaulis. Next base: position 1,081,403,675 of record CM076574.1, read on the forward strand.
AATATACCAGAGCAAAGGATTGAAGATAGGTTCTATGGGGATTACGTCTAAGATGGTTTATCAAAAGCCTAATCCCCAATTTAAACACATTTTGGAGAAAATCTTAAGTGTTTTATCAAAGGGAAAGCCTCCACCACCACATCTGAGGCAAATTGATTCCTCCCATCTACTGAAATGCCACCTGTGCCTCAAAGTATTCAATCAGAGGCCGAAGTTATTGATCAAATGAAGATATTCGCGTCAGCGTAGCTAGAGAGTTACTTCTGCAGGGAAAATTAATGCAAACAATATCGGCGGAGTAACCCCGACATCACACATAACCTCCAAGGTCAACAAAAGCTCCCACCGAGCTTAAAAATTTATGTAAATAATTTAATACACAAGACACCTATTGTAATTTTCTTCATTGAGCCCCCCAAAGGCCAAGAAGCCATTAAGTCTATATTAATTGTAATTGGAGATCTTTTATCAGATCTCACCTCCTCATTCTTCTATATATAATTCTGCAGAAGATGAGAGAGGGGTTGTTGATTAGGTTGCTGAACAGTGTAATGTAATTGAGCTTGAGAATTCTATCTGTAAATAGTGTTCACTGGCCCTTGAAGCTTTGTTTGTGTTAGGTTAGTTAGGCTAGATAGTGAAGATGATTGCTGAACTGAAACATTGAACCTGAGTACTGGAACTGGTTTGACATCAATAACAAGCTGTTTCTTGGGATCCTGGTCTATATCGCTAGTGAAGTGCCTCTTTCTTCGTTATTGTTTTGCTTCTATGTATGTCATATTTTTCACTATTCTCTGATAAAGAGCAACAATAACAGAGTTAGGATTTACTGTTTACCAGTACCCTTCTCTTACTGATAAGCTTTATCTTAATGTTTTCCTCCAATTTGTTTATTTAAGAATGATTTAATACAGTCTAAACAGTTAGGAATGCTGGAGTTCCCTCGTCCTACTGTTTGCTTTAAACATTGTTCTTAAAAGTTATTTTCCTTATTTTCTTATTAAAGTTAGACTAGAAAAGTGATGGTTTTCCCTATTTCTAGCTTCTATTCTCCAAAGGCAGATTCTAAAAGTTTCCCTTGGTGTTGAATGAAAGCAGACTAGGTTTAAAAGTACTTTATCTGATCTTAAGTTACATTTTGTCTTCTCTTATATGTTTTCATACTTTCTGAAGGTAATTATGTGGATTACTAGATTGTTTGTCAATTAACCTGCTTTAATACAAACCTGCCCAAGAAGTCAATGGTTAGCCCTGTCCTTGGTTGGTTTTAAACAGTTACTTAAGAGGCTTTTCTTGTTTGGACTGACTATAAATCCTTTGTGAAATTATTATCATTTTCCACCTCTCCAACACTTTATTATTTCCATTCCATCATTTTAATCTCAATAATATTGTGATGTATATGACTTGCCCCATGGATCACTCTTGATGCTGTTGCTCAATTAAAGCCCTGTTATAACTCCATAGCCCAATGGACTAAAAACCAACGTTATATCTATCTTTTTAGCCTAACTGTTCTATTCACTTGCAACTTCTCACCTTTGAAACTCTTTGCACTTAGGACTTTCCACCTCAAACTGTATTCATACTCAACCATCCAAAAACAAAACAAACCCTTGGCCTTCATAACTAGCCTAATATTATTACCCCAAAACTTCAAAGACAAATCCATCTTTGCACTTATTGGAGAGATCCCTCTCTGGATTCAGGAGGGCTAGATCCTAGAATCCCAAAGTGGTTGAAACGATGTTGTTTCTGTGATCGGACTTTGCCAATCTTGCTGATTACAGATTCTTAACGTTGTTACAGATGGATCTCGGGACTTGGATTACGCTAGTGCATGTAACCCATCTCTATATCGAGGTATTTCTGGGTCATCATGGGTGTAATGCTCATACTCTGCACATATGGAGCATGCATGGTTGGTATGTAATGCCTTACCTTGGATGTTTGTGACCTTTTCTCTTTTGCGCGGAGTTGGGGACACAATTAGTTTTTCGGCATGTAGAAGAGATTTTAACTCTTTTAACTATGGGAAAGTGTTAGTAGGATGGCCAACTCTGTTGCATAATGCACAAGGTGGAGATGTCATGGGAAATCTAGGAGCATCCACCTTCTTCCATTTTTTCTTCTCCTTTTTAGTGGCATCGACTGGTGTCGCTACGTGTGTTTCTCGAGTTATGATAGCCTCCTTAGTGGTGACAGGAATGATACCGATAGAGGTGATACTTGAGTTTCCTGACATTGGCCGGTGGGGCCAAATACCATGTCGACATCACGAGAGCCATGTTTGGTAATGTAAGGGTTGCCATGACTTGTGTAGAAATTATACAAGATGCATGTATATTACCGACCTACCCTGATCTATCAAATTAATCTTATGTTAAATACATAATCCTTCCACTTAATTCTTTTCGGAAATTAAATCGCCAATTGCAAACACATATGAAGAAAATCAATTGCACATAAACATAGTTGTTTAACGGGAAATCTTAAAGCTAAAAACCCCAACTATCATATATTATGTATATCAATGGAACATGTAACAATATCATACAAATATTAGTACATCAAGCTCTCAGTAAAATCAACAATTGTCACACACTGTCATGCAGAAATTTTCATATCGATGCACCAATTTCTTGCCTCCTGACAACCTGCCTCCATTGCGCAATCCCTGCTGAAGAAGACCCCTGAATGAATTTGATCTTGCCTTGCCTTTACTACACAATCCTCATTGGCATCTCCAATGTGTGTTGGATGCATTGAATGCATCACTATAGTCACAATAGATAGTCCATCTCACCCTTTCACCTATCTCTCCACTGGGTCTCCACTGGAACTGACATGCAAGTAGTTAACTGCTGTATTTGTTCAGTTGCAAGTGAGTCTCTAGTTGTGAATTAATTAAATAATTAATTCACTAAACTCTCACTAGTGTATCTTCAGTTAGAAATAGATACAACTAGCACAACTGAGTTAAACTAAATAATAGCTCACATAACTACTCTTCCAACTCTGTCACAAATTGCCACTATCAGTTATAACTGAGTCCTCCATGCATGAGTTACCAACCACCCTAGGAATTGCGTAATTCCTTCAACCCACTGATTTTCCAAATCTGTTCACTAAAATAAAGTGCTCCAAGATAATAAGTTGATATTTATTGTCGGATTATTATTAAGGGCTAATAATAATCGACATGCATCTATTTTTAGATTAGCGATCTATAAATAGACTTCGCCCAATGTTCTAAAAATAGAAATTCATCCAAAGATAGAATTTTCTCAACCATCTAGAATCACCATCCTGCTAACTTTAGAATATGCTCACCATTCTAAAAATAGACATACACCTAAAAATATCCTGTGGGCCCCACTTAGTGAAGGTGCTTAATTTTCACTAAGCTCATCATCTTGTTGAATCTCAACACTCCCTCTCAACAAGATAGGGATTATCCTTCACCCTGATCCTGTCTTTATGGTATTCGAATTTTCTCCTGGTGAGTGCCTTCGTCAGTATCTGCATCCTGATCTTTTGTAGGAATATACTGAAGCAACATGATCTTCCGCTGCACACAATCTCTGATATGATGATACCAGATATCTATATGCTTAGATCTATCATGAAACACATGATCAATCGAGAGTTTAATGCAACTCTGATTATCACAATGTATCACTGTAGCATCTAAATGAGAACCGAACAAACCGACCAGGATCATCCTCATCCAGATAGCCTCACATGCAACTTGACTTGCTGCCATGTATTCTGCTTTTGCGGAACTGAGTTCCACGGATATTTGTTTCCTGCTGTACCAAGAAACTTCTGTAGATCCGATACTGAAAACCTTCCTGATTTTCTCTTTCTTTCTATTGGGCTGCCTGCCCAATCTGCATCTGTGAAGCCATGCAACTTCACCTCATCCATTTTTATGTACCATAAGCCATACTCAGATGTGCCCCTAAGATATCTCAGGACATGCTTACTTGCCTTCCAAAATAGCTTGGTAGGCTTAACCATCGCTTGACTAAGCTGGTTCACCGCATATAATATGTCCGGTCTTGTATTAACTAAATACATGTACGAACCCACCAACTGTCGATAGATAATAGCATCCACTACCTCTGCCGATGTAGCATCCTTTTTCCTCTAATTTCCTGGAAGAGGAGTATCCGTGGGCTTGCAGTCCTGCATTTGAAACTTACCATGTATCTCTTGAGCATACTTGCCTTGAGACACAAACAGTTCACCTTCTCACTGCCATATTTCCAATCCAAGGAAATAATGAAGGAGGCCCAAATCCTTCATCTCAAACTCCTTTGCAAGATCTTCTTTGCATGAGTGTATCAACTGCTCATCACCCGTTAGTATTAAATCATGTTTTTGAGAAAAATGATTAAAAGCTTGCCTCACTGATTTTTATGGAGGTGCATCCACCTCACTCTTGGTGAAGCCAAGTTTAGTGAAATAGCTGTCGATCCATGTGTACCAAGCACAAGGTGCTTGCTTCAGCCTATACATCGCTCTTTTGAGTCTGCACAGATGTGACTCCTTTCCGAAGATCTAAAATCCTTCAGGCTACTCAATGTACACTTCTTCCTCGATGATCCCATTAAGGAATGCAGTATTCACATCCATCTGATGAATGTGACAACCCATTTGCACTGAGAGAGCAAGGATGGTCCTTATGGAATAATACTGTGCAACAGGTGTAAAGGTTTCTTCATAATCAATCCCCTCGATCTGTGAGAAGCACTGGGTAACAAATATTGCCTTATACTTCTTGATGCTCCCATCAACAGCTTGCTTTACCTTGTAGATCCATCTTGAACATACCACTGATTTACAACAAGCCTTGGAACAATCTCCCAAGAAATGTTTTTGATAATGGATTCATACTCCTCCACCATGGCATCTACCCATGTGGGCTCCTGCGCTGCTTCCTCAAAGGAAGATGGCTCTGTCACGATACACTTGCTCATGAGAGCCATCTATCCAGTGAATCGGCCAGGTGACTGTCTTTGTTTGTGCTGTGATGTAGGGACTCCTACATTTTGTGCCGCATCAAGCTTCAGCCTCTCAGCTTCTGTGGTATGCCTTCTACCTATTCTGATATTTAGCTCTACATGAGTGGACTCCTCCACTTCATGATCCTCCTCCTATGGCTGATCCACATCTTGAGGCTCATCTTTGGGAACCAGAATTTCCTCCTCTGCATGCAAGTGTAGCTCTCTCTCAAGAGACACCTTCATGGATTTCTCTTCATTGAATTTTATATCCCGTCACACCACAGTCATCCGACTGTTTGGAAAATACACATGATAATTATGGGGTGTTTCTATGTACCTCACAAATATCCCAACTTCTGCAGTCGGCTCCAGCTTCTTCCTGGCGTCCTTAGTAACATGAATGTAAACTGATGAGCCAAAAATCTTTAAATGAGAAATATCTGATTTCTTACTAGTAAAAGCTTCTTCAGGTGTACTCATGCCAAGTACTCTATGAGAACAACATTTTTACACATAAACCGCAGTGTTGCATGCTTCTGCCCACAAGTGCATCGGTAGGCCCTGGTCTTGCAGCATAGCTCGTGCAACACCCACGATCGTTTTGTTCTTCCTCTCCACGACCCCATTCTGCTATGGGTTACGAGGCGCTATGAGTTCTCTTTGAATTATTTATTTTCTACAAAAGTATTTGAATTCGTTCGAGATATATTCACCACCATTATCTCTTTGTAGAGCCTTCACTTGCTTCCCCGACTCCTTCTCCACCAATGCTTTAAACTCACCGAACTTTGAGAATGTTTGATCCTTCTTCTTCATGAAGTAGATCTAGCATCTACGAGAATAGTCATCAACAAATATAACATAATACCCATGTTTTTCTATCGAAGCAACCGAGAAAGGTCCACACGCGTATGTGTGAATTCTCTCCAGGATCAAGGAAGCACGATTCTCCTTCTCATGAAAGGTTGTCTTCACAAACTTACCCATAGTACATCCCTTGCACTGATCTGACTGCGCAAGAGTACCCTTGGGAAGTCCAGTAGAAATCTATTGCAAAATCTTCAAGGTGCCATGGTGAAGATGGCCCAATCTCCTGTGCCATAATTCGCCCTCATCCCGGATCACCTCTTCTTCTGCTTTGCACATCATTGCAGCGCAGCCATCTACCTCCAGCTTGTAGAGATTCTTAACTCAAATCCCTATCCTGTTGGTTTAAACCATTTCTTTATGTCGAAGGAAAGCTTTTCCCTCGCTGAAAATAACGTCATAACCTCTGTCCTCCAACATCGCGACCAATACCAAGTTCTTCTTCAGATATGGAACATGCATAAGATATTTCAACATAAATGGTTTACCTGACTCCCTCTTAAAGGTAATGGTTCCAATGCCGGTCGCACCGTATCTACCATCGTCACCCATCTATATATGCATTTGGAGATATTTCTCCTCCAAGTCACTAAAAAACTCCTTGTCTCCCGTCATGTGGAAGGAAGCACCACTATCAAGATACCACACTGATCCCATTGTGCTTGAAACCAAGCATGCGATCAAGGAGAAATAAAGTTCAAGATACGAGGCAAGGGTCTCACCAGCTGTAGCTCCAGTAACCTTCTTGTTCTTATTTTTCTGTGGGTAGTTAGTGGCGAGATGCCCATGTTCGTGACAGTGAAAAAACTTCACCTTGGACAAATCCAGCTTCTTACCTTTAGCCTCGTATTTTGGATGGGATTTATTCCCCTTTCCTTTCCTTGATTTGGAAGCCAAAGTGAAATTCTCTTCATCATCATTCTTCGATGAAGAGCCATCCCTGGTACTTCGCTTTATCTCCTCCTGCACTAGATCTGACCAAAGTCACTCCCAATCTGGCAATTTCTCCCGTCCATTGATAGAGTCCTGATAACTGTGCCAAATCTTCGGTATCTCAAGGAGAGCCAAGCTCACCAAGTCATCATCCGCAACAGTGATTCCCACACCCCCCAACTCATCCCTACATTGGACAAACTTCGTGAGATATTTTGGAATACTGTCGCCCTTCTCCATTTTGATTTTTCTGAGCTCATCTTTCAGCACCAACTTCCTATGGTTGCTGCTGCTTTGGAAAAGATTTGTCAAAGCCTTCCACATTGAAAATGGAGTGGCTTTCCCATGAAGGCTTGACACAATATGGTCCTTCACATATTTCAACGGAATCCTTCTTGTCTTCGCTACTTTCTTTTGCCAGACGTCAAGTAATGCAACATCCGTCAAAGTGGGCTTAGGAACATCGCTATCGATGAACTCCTTCAGACCATTATCTTCAAGCACTGCCTCCATCTTGTCCTTCTAGGCTATGTAGTTCGAGCTACCCTCAAGGGCATACTCTAACCGCAACCCATTGAAAGCCATTTAAATGAATACTCAACTATCGCACCAAGAAATTCTTGCAGCAAATTCGAATTGTCCACCAGTACAAAACTCAACACCACTTCAATATTGCAATCTCTAGTGATTAACACTAATCTGATACCATGTATAAATTATACAAGATGCATGTATATTACCAAACTCCCCTGATCTAACAAATTAATATTATGTTAAATAAAGAATCCTTCCACTTAATTCTTTGCGAAAATTAAATCACCAATTGCAAACACATATGAAGCAAATCAATCGCACATAAACATAGTTGTTTAACGAGAAATATTAAATCTAAAAACCCCAACTATCATATATTATGTATATCAATGGAACATGTAACAATCACATACAAAGCTTAGTACATCAAGCTCTCAGTACAATCAATAATAATTACACATTGTCATGCAGAAATTTGCATATATATATGCACAAATTTCTTGCCTCCTGACAACCTGCCTCCATTGCGCAATCCCTGCTGAAGAAGTCCCCTGAATGAATTTGAATTGGCCTTGCCTTGACTGTGCAATCCTCATTATCATATCCAATGTGTGTTGGATGCATTGAATGCATCACTATAGTCACAAAAATTAGTCCATCTCACCCTTTCACCTATCTCTCCACTGGGTCTCCACTGGAACTGACATGCAAGTAGTTAACTGTTGCATTTGTTCAATTGCAAGTGAGTCTCTAGTTGTGAATTAATTGAATAATTAATTCACTAAACTCTCACTAGTGTATCTTCAGTTAGAACTAGATCCAACTAGCACAACTGAGCTTAACTCACTTAACTGAGTTAAACTAAATAATAGCTCACATAACTACTCTTCCAACTCTGTCACAACTTGCCACTATCAATTATAACTAAGTCCTCCATGCATGAGTCACCAACCACCCTAGGAATTGCATAATTCCTTCAGCCCACTGATTTTCCAAATCTGTTCACTGAAATAAAGTGCTCCAAGATAATAAGTTGATATTTATTGTCGGATTATTATTAAGGGCTAATAATAATCGACATGCATCTATTTTTAGATTAGCGATCTATAAATAGAATTTGCCCAATGTTATAAAAATTGAAATTCATCCAAAGATAGAATTTTATCAACCATCTAGAATCACCATCTTGCTAACTTTAGAATATGCTCACCATTCTAAAAAGAGACATACACCTAAAAATAGCCTGCGGGCCCCACTTAGTGAAGGTGCTTAATTTTCACTAAGCTCATCATCTTGTTGAATCTCAACAACTTGGTGCAATAAAAAACCTGGATAGGGATATAAGAAGGGGGTTGATGTGATAAAATATGGAAGAAATGCTGATTTGGTGGCAGTGATATTTGTGGTGTCAAGCTCTGGTTCCTGACTCAGTTTGGTGTTTGATGAACTCATCATGCACACCACAGCTCCCTCAGTTGCTAGAACTTCTCCTAGTAATATGCGAGCTTCTCTGGGGTATGTTCCGAGGAGAGTGAATGGTTTGAATTCACTGGGAGTGAACTCCGTGTATGTTGTGACCAACTTCGCATAAGAATCTATATACGGTAGAACACCATCAAGGTCGGTTATAGGTTTCTTCTTGTAATATGTGAGTTGGTCTATAGTAATGAATTTCCCTTCATGGGGGAACATCACCACTCTGAATATGGATGATGCTACCGTAGTCATTTCATTCATGTAACTCCATCCAAGAAGGATGCTATAGTATAACTGTGCATCCAAGAATTCAATGTTAATGAGTAAAATTTTATTAGCGATATGTACTTGTTGATCTTGAAAAATACCTATAGGGGTGGATGGGCGCCCATCATATGCTCTAAAAATGATGTGAGATGGTTTTAGTTCTGGTGATCCTAACTTCTGCCAAACCTTTTTTGACATGATATATGTGGATTCTCCTTCATCCACGATGCAACGATGAATGGTGATGTTATGGATTTAAATCAGGATTTGAAAGGCAACTAGAGAAGGGAGTCATGGAATCGCTTTATCTAGGTAAAAAACCATTAAGTAGGAATCAGAAGGGTTGACTTACCCTAATGAAGAAAGTAAGGATTTCCATTGGGATGGGAAATATTGCAGGACTTATAATGCTGACATAGCTGAGGGGAACTGAGCTAAGTCATCCACTATGCTGTAGCTATGAGCAAAATTTGAATTATGTCCTATGTGCCTCATGGGACCTTTTACCATTTTTTACAAAGGTTTGATAAGTACCATATAAATGGTTAATGGTGCTATGTGTATGCTTGTGCTTGAGTCATATGGGTTGGCGTCTAGGATAGCTTCATAATTTCTATTTCGCATTTGTAGGAGAATATCTTCTCCTGCCATGTAGATATTGCGATGATGATTTTTATTATTTTTCTCACTAGAACTATTTTACTGGGGTGGTTGATGTTGTTGAGTATTATCCACTCATTATGGGAGAAAGGTTCATGCATTACCGCAGGTTGCTGGTTCTGCCTCCCTTGCACCTTGTTTTTGTTAGTGTCCCGTGATTTAGCAGATTGGTAGACCAAATGCACAGTGTAACATAAAACTAGTCTTTGGAGTCCTATGACCTAGCCTTCCTGGACTCAGAGAGGGCTCTCTCTATTATATTCAAAGGATGTGAACTTGTTTTCTTTAGATGGCTAATTTTAGGCTAGTTGTTAAGTGTAGGGTTTGTTGTTTGTTTTGGTTGGGTAAGATGATCCAACAGAATAAATGGAATGAGGAAATCTTCAAGTCATTGGGCAATGGAGTCTATAAAAGTCATGAAAGGTTCATCAAATAGATTGGGGAGCATCACAGGGAAAATCTAACTTGGTCAATGGATCTTCAAGGTCTTTAATGGCAATGAGATGGACATCAATTATGAGAATAAAAGTAGGATGAAGAGAAATTAAGAATCCTTTATCATGTAATTTTAACAAGAAGGGACTTAAATATCATAAACATAAAGAAGCAATCAATAGACAGGGAAAACCATAAATTATTTGATTCAACTTAAGAAGATAATTATTCAAGACAAACATTCCAATGAAATATAGAAGGCAAGAAACTCATTTTAACTTCTAGTGATTTCACCTTCAAGGACATAAAACATTCAAGACACACCTATAACTATAATCAGAAAAGAGGGAACCCCTAAAAATCATTGATTATAGTTATGAATATCTCCAAAACAATTATTTAAGTAAGTACAAAGGGTATGATCAAAACAAAACCTCTTTGGCAGACCTAAGTAATGGTACTTTAGAGAGAGACTTCAAGAAAAATGTTTAGTGACATCAAACAAGCAGGGATAGCCATAAATCATCTTCGATACCTACTTTATTAAACCATTCATCAAAGAAACAAGCTTATGGGGTCTAGAGAGAAATTAAGAATTCTCTAAAATGTCCTAGCAGAGGAAAACATAAAGACAGTGAAGAAAAAATAGAGCTAAGGTGCCTTTGAAAACATTTCTTAGTCTAAATACTTTTTTCTACTATAGTATAGAAATATGGAAACATAATGAAACAGGGAAAAAAAATAACAGAAAATAATCACTTAACCATAAACCAAGCTCAGGGATCCTGTAAGCAAGCCTCCTCCATCAACAAACAGATCAAGGCATTCATAAGCTCCAAGATATAAATTTCCTTTCAACCTCCAAAATACTATGTATTAATTCAAAAATTCATCAAATTCCAACAATATAATGAGCTCAAATGCATTATTTATCTGCAAATGAGGCGGTGAAGCCGAGTTTAGGGATTGGGTGTGATTTGTTACAGAGTTAATGAATCTTTTACCTTGAAGACCATGCAAGGCTCAAGGAAAAACTATCTGAAGGTACTTCTCGGGAATAATAACTCCCATCTTAACTTCTGAGAGAATATATGTGAAATGTTTGACTTTAAGGCCTATTAATAGCTTCACAATAAGGCTGGTAGATACAAAATATCTCTGACTGAGTGCAATAACTGTTTAATGCTTTATTGAAGGAAAAAAAGCATTAGGTGGCAAAATATATTTGAAAGAAGTAACTTCCTGTAGGTGCAGTTAATTCGAATCTGCTTTGGGTTAATTTGCCTCTTGTTTTGTCTTTATTCTCTATTTTTTAGGCCTTTAAACTTTGTCTTTAAACTCTGACTGGCTGTTTCTTAATCCTTTTGATTAATATTTATTATCTTATGTCTTTATTACTTAACCTTTTAGCTATCTGCCTTTACCCTTTAACCTCTGCTTTAGCTGGCTAATCTTCTGTTTTTTCTTTTTATAAGTGATTAGCCCTTTAATCCTTTAATCTTCCTTTCTTCGCTATGTTCTTTGACTGTGTTTGTTTGCTGTGTGCAGGGGATGATTCATTTTGTGGTGGGAGGGTCTTTTGACCATCGATGATCATGTTTCATCGATGGTTTGTCTTAATATAATGCCTCTGGCCACCTGTGATTTGAATTGAACTCCCGGATCGTCACCCAGAGGCTCATGTGAATGTTTTTGGACCATTAGAATGCTCTTTGGGAATTCTGCCATTAAAAATACACACAAAAACAATTTTTTAATTCGAAAACCTGCGGGGAGGGCTTAGACTGTGTTTTTATGTGGTTTTGGGTTTATGAAAAGGGTTTGTAGAGGAGGAAATTTATTAAGAGGTGGGGTTCCGAAGGCGGAACCAGAAAGAAGTTTGAATAGAGGTGGGAGGGTTTGAAAAATAGTGAGGGATAAGTGGTTTTGAAAACTGGAAGTGGTTTATCACGTGGCTGAAGAGTGGTAAGCGATTTTTAGGAGGGGGCACACGATATGTTTCAGAGAATGACGCGTGGTAGGGCGAAACCTCCCATTTTGCGTGGGTCACAGGATGTTAACTCCGACACAATTATATATGCGATATGCGCCGGGGACCGTCAGATCTCAGGGAAGGAGATCGACAGTTGTCACATGCTCTGGAGGTGGTGAGTGGGTGGTCAAATCGGCGGAGTGGAGGACAAGTGGCGAATTTTCATTGGGTCGCGAGGTTAAATTGAAAATGGGCCCGGGGCGTTTAATAAATTAACGAAAATGCATTAATTTATAGGGTTTTGGACGAGCGCTGGGAAAAGTGGAGAGCGGGGCCCAATTTTAATATATCAAAGGGTTAATGAAGCCTTTTTATAAGGTTTACGGGGGTTTGTAAAATAGAAAGGGTGGAGGTGGAAATTATATAGACCGGGGCTTATGGATAAGTGAGGTCAGGGTTATATGAGCACGAGGGGGCTGGGTTTTTAGGGGAAAAGGGGCTTAGGCCTATATAACAAAAGGGCGGGTTTTTAACATAAAAACATAGTTTTTATATACAAAAAATAAAAACATCCGACAGGCTTAAGTTTTGATTTTAAATAATGTAAAAGGGGAATTTTACATTGTTTAATGTATACAAAGGAAAATAAGGAATAGGGGTTTCCTTTAGGAAGTTTATGAAGGGAAAAATGGGTTTTTTTTCAGAAGAAAAAGGGAGTGAATGAGAGTGTGGGTAGGGGAGTGAAAAATGAAATCTATAGGCCCAGAAATGAAGTCCTTTTGGATCAGTAAGGTGAATTTTAGAAGGCAGAGAGGGAAAAATATAGTGAAACAATTTGATTTAGGATAAGGAAGGCAGTGAGATTTCTAAAACTCACAAAATTTCACAAATTTTGTTTTTAGAAATATATGACCATAACTTAGTCCTCTCTAAAACTGCAAAAATTATTGATGACTAACAGTTTCCCTAGAGTCTTTTTAACTCAGGGAGCTCAGGGAGTGGTGAGTCTAATAACCATACTCCCCACATATGGCACAATAATGATTTGTCCTTAGACTAGTCATCTTGTTTTACTTTTGAGATTTGTTGTTGGTTGGATCCTAGTTCTGATTTCGGTTGGGGTTTCCCCCAACCTGTGTTTGTGGGGGGCGTTGTTGATTTCTACCCCCTGTCCAGGATCTCCCTTTGGTTTTCTCTTTGTTTTTTTCTTAGAAAAAATTGGAGGGTTGTTAGTATTCTCCTGGTCATATGACAGTTTCTGTGTAGCTTGGGAGGGTTGCATTAAATTAACCCATGCGTTATTTTGCGCTGGTGGTATATTTTGTTGTTTTGAAAGGAAAGGAGAGTACTGGTTTCCTTGTCCCTAATTGGCGTACACATTCTGGGAAGACTCTCTTACGTTAGTATTGATAGATGAGTACTGATTTCCCTGCTGGGGAGGGTATGGTAATCGTTGTGGGGGATGGTATTGGTTAACCCTGCTAGTCACGTTTTGCAATGGTGTAGGCTGAATAGGGTAGTATCCTGGGTGCGATACATTCTGAGTAGTATCAAATGTTTGACTAGAGAATGAATACGCAAGATATTGGTAACTTTTGTTGGGTTGAGTTTGGGTTAAGGACCATATCAATCCATCAACAATATTGGATGCACTTGGTATTTATTTATAAGTTTTTAGGCATGGGGCGTATGGAAGAACATGTTAGATGTTTATGGACTGGGTGTATATGAGCTATAGATGTTGGGATTTACTAATGGCTTCTTCCTCATTGCAGGGGGAATAATTTTCGACATATTTTGAGATTTACGATGTGAGGGATCTTAAAAAAAAAGTCTAGGAGAAATAGACCATCAAACTATGATTTTCACAAGCTACGATTTTTTTTCCATTCATGGATATGGTCTGACATGTGACTGACGGGTGTTTGTTTGAAATGGGTGAGGAGTTCCAATCCTGAGTTGTGCCAAATTGGGAGCTGAAAGAATGTAAGGAATGTTATTTCTAGGGAGTTAAATCTTCCATGCGATGCAACAGGCTGGTCAATATACCATTTCGTTGCAGACCCTGTAAGGGTGTTGAAATAGTTGCAACCGAATGGTATCGTCTATGACACTATTTGACGAACACCACAGGTGAAAATTCATGGCATGGTTTCCTGGGTCTTCAACTTGATTTCCTTCGAATTTTGGAATGTCTGAAGGGAGCTTGGTGGGTTTGGATGACCAATTAAGGCCATGTGAAATTGGGTCATTCCTTAGCTTACTTAGATCTGGTAGATTCAAATATGCTAAGAAAGGTATTTGCAAGTTATCCGCCATCTCGAAACGATTTTTGACAACTATATGCAAAGGGGTCCTCTTTGGGAAGGATAGAGGAAGACTACCCTGGTGGGTTCTCCTGGGGCTATCCGAAGGAGTGGTATGAGGGCTTCCTAAAGGGGTAGTGATTGGTGGCCCTAGTGGGGTCATGAAAGGTATATCTTGTCAGGGAAGGGTCCCAAGAATAGTTTCTCCAATAAAGGATGATCTTATCACGGTGGCTGCATGATGTCCTCATCGCCTAAATGGCAGGATGCCTGGCACACATCCCGAGAATGGGGTGAGGTTGAAGAAACAACTAGATCGACAGGGTGCTATGGGGTCCCCTGTGGTATCAATTAGTGTGACTTAGTTTTTAATTTTGGAGGGAATAAGATTACTATCAGTGCAATATAATCACATACATAAAACTAAGAAAAAATGGAAAGGTGATTTTCCTTTAGATTAAGATGATCAATCAAGAAAAAAATGGTTTGTTTGTTTGTTTGTGTATGATAAAAATCTTATGTCGACCTGATCATCCTTACCACTCTCAAAGTAACTGGGACTTGCGAAGATATCTTCTAGTGGGTACTGAGGCCAATGTCCTGAAAGAATTGACGACGCCTTCCAGAAGCCAAAGAATCAACCAAGGTAATGGAAACGAGGATCGAGTGCTACTTGCACCGTCACCTATAGCGAAAGGATGCCATATATTTTGGTCACTAAAGTACCTTCATCCCACGTGAGCATTCGAGTCTTTAGCTTCTTGGTAATCATTGACCAGTACCGAGTACTAGATGGGTCAGATAGCCCCACATTAGAGAAATTTTGAGGTCTAAAATGGGCCTCCTAAGAAAAATGTACACCCAAAATAAAATTTATAAGAACCAATACGATTAAAGATGATGATTTCAACAATGGGGGATGATTCACCATTTTTGGGGTAAAAAAGTAAAAAGATTAAAAAATAATAAAATAATAAAACTATTTTTTCAACTTATCTACTTAAGTTTTTACTTAAATTTCGAGCAAGAGTACTCGTTGGATGAAAAATTCAATTCATTATATAAGGAGTACCCATTTTTCATACTTTCAATGGACCTTGCTACATGAAAAATGAGAAATACACGCACAAATGTGATTGCAATCACATTTTTCATGTATTTCTCATTTTTAGTGTAGTAAGATCCATCAAAAGTATGAAACATGGGTACTCCTTGGATGAGGATTAAAATTATGCATCCAACGAGTTTTCACGCTTTAAATTTGAGTAAACCTATAAGGAGATAACTTGAAAATACCAGTTGAAAAAGAAATTTTTTCCTTTTTCGCTCTAAAATTTGATGATGTAATCAAATATTATTTTATTATTTCCACTATTATTTTATAATTTCCTTAGGATGTCCATTTTATACCTCAAAATTCCCCTAATGAAGAGTATCGCACGCACTGGACCTAAGTCGAACCCCTCTAAATCGAGTCTCTATGATGCTCGGGTAATATTTTCCGTGGGATGATTGAAGTATTTTTAAGCACCCTAGAAGTCAACTTGTATGTTTCATAGATGTAAAATGACCATGGAAGCTTATGGGATGCCTACCCCCAATGGTTTTAAGCTAAAATATTAATTCTTTTATGACCCTTGTGGGGAGAATTAGTTGTTCCCAGTTATGGTTGCTTTTAATTGTCTTGACTTTTCTTAGGGTGTGGATGGTTTAAGAAAAGTTAAGCTAAGAGAAAAAGTATCTGAATACCGGATGACTTCTTATGGAAAGCTTACAAATTCCTAGTGTGTGGCTAAATGAACATAAAAAGTGTTTTAAGATGTGGAAATACGATGATCCTTTACTATATCCCTATAAATACACTAAGTGTTTTGATTGTTCCTTGCATGAAAAAGAAATGATTTGCAGATAATGGGCCGATTACAATTCTCCTAATTAAACTATGTGGAACTAAAGGGAGATGGGGAATTAAAATGGTTTGAGAATGCATTCATATGCAAGCCCAGATTCAACCCAAGTTCACCTAGAGGTGCAAGGGAAGCAAATATTACTTGCTTTCTTTACTAACATTTGACTCTAGTCCAAAAAACAAATGAAAAAAAAATGAAAAAATAGCTTGTTTAGTAGCAAGATTTGTGGATGATGGGCCACTTACTCCTTTTCTATTTAAACTATGTGATGTGCATAAACTTCATAAAAATATTTTGAAAAATATGTGTGGAATTTGGCCACTTACTCTTCTCCCTAATTAATCTATGTGTGTTTTTTGCAAATATAAAAAATAAACAAAACTCTAATTTCTCTACTAATTATGGTTAGCATAGAAACTAGGCAAACTAAAAAAATAATAACACAATGTAGTGGTGAAGGAAATACACTAAAGGCTGCCAATCACCTGAAAAAGTGGAACATACAAGGTTTTTTTATTTTTATTTTTTTTGGAACATCGCGAGTATTTTTCCAACATAGACACGGAGTGACGCATCTATCAGAGCAAAAAGCGCGCGATCAAGAACAAAGAGATTTTTTTTTTCTTTCTGAAACTCAGAATTTGTCCAAAAGGTCTTGAAAAAAATGAACCATGGTGCATGGAGTCCCATGGATATTTAGGTTCCATCATGGCCTCCAAAATATCTTCGTCGGAGTTAAATGTTGAAAATTCAATAAGAAATGTGCGTCTAATTTAATTTTCCCTTCGTTAAATTGGACAATAAAATGTAATCTTATCTCATAGTCACTTGTAATAGTTAACTGAGTGTGATAAACTCTGTTAGCTCATGAATTTCGAGTTGAGGGTGGTTGGTGAGGCATGCAGAGTGATACTATTAGTTATGGAGTTCGAGTTGCAGTTAGTGCATTAGTTTAATGCATGAGAAATCAGTTAACTCAATTAATTGAGTTAAAGTCAATTGAACTAGTTGTAACTGTTTGTTGCACTAGTGAGATATCAAGAAAATTAAATCAGATTTAATTCACATGCAGTTATTTTCCATGCAACTGATGATTTACTATTAATAGCTACATGCATGTCAGTTCTAGTGGAGACCCATTTGAGACAAAGGTTAAAGGGATGTTAACTATCAGTTGTATCATTAGTAGGATGCCCGCATGCAGTAATACAACCATAGGATTTCCCATGAGAATTGGGCAGTTTTGGAAGTCTAAATTTCCTAAAGAGTAGGGATTTCATTCCACATGAATTGCGTAAGCAAGGAAGGCTTATTAGAGGCAGGAAATTGGCTAAGTGTTGGTCAATTTTGTCTAGGTCATGTGAGACAGTTGTGAGAGTGCAGGAAACTATTGTGAGAAGAGTGCATCATAATTGTTTCATGATTCCTTGGTGAATATACAATAGAAGATAGAGGGGTTTTTAGCAGTAAGATTTCCCATGGAAAATATCTGTGTTGTGGTTTGATTTTCTTCTTTCTTTACTTCTTGTGATTGGCAACTGTGTTTATTTTACGTAATTGATTTGTATAAAGATTCAATATCTTGCTTTAGTATATCTCATGATCGTATTTAATCCATTGATATACATATTTTTTGTATAATTTCTACATGGTATCAGAGCATAGGAAATCACTACAGTGAAGAAGAAATTGAGTTTGTGACTGAATACAATTCGAATTTTCAAAAATATTCTTGGTGCGATAGGCGGATCAGGATCAAGATGGATTTCAATGGCTTGAGATTGGAGCATGCACTCGGGGGTAGTTCCAATTAAATTGCGTGGAAAGATAGGATGGAGGTAGTTCTGGAGGAAAATGGGTTGAAATAATTCATTGATAATGACATTCCCAAACCCGCTGCAACAGATGCCACTCTTCTTGATGCTTGGAAAAAGAAGGTTGCAAAGGCGAGGAGGATCTTACTGGAGGGAGTACGAGACAAAATTGTCTCAAGTCTCCATGGAAAAGTGACTCCATATGCAATGTGGAAGGCTTTGACATATCTATTTTAGTGTAGCAGTGACCACAAAAAATTGCCACTGAAGGACAAGCTTAGGAAAATCAAAGTAGAGAAAGGCGACACTATTTCAAAATATTTAACCAAGTTTTTCCAATGTTGAGATGAGCTTGGGAGCATCGGAATTACTGTCACAGATGATGAATTTGTGAGCTTGGATCTTCTAGGCCTTCCCAAGAGTTGGCATAGTTATTAAGACTCTGTTAATGGGAGGGAGAAGCTGCCAGATTGGCAGCGAGTTTGGTCGGATTTGGTGCAAGAAGAATTCACGAAGAATGCCAGGGATGGATCTTCATCTAAGATAGATGATGAAGAAAAATTCACCTTGGCTGGTGTTGGGGTCCCGTGATTTGGCAGATTGGCATACCAAATGACAAGGCAACATCAGAACCACTTTGGAATCCTAGGATCTAGCCCTCCTAGATTCAGAGAGAGATCTCTCTATATGTTTTTTAGAATGATATGCTTAAAGGCTCATGATATGATATTAGGCTAGTTATGAAGAAAATGTCGATATTGCAACAAGATGATGAGCTTAGTGGAAAGAAGTCGCCTTCACTAAGTGGGCTCGCAGGCTATTTTTGGCGCAAGTCTATTTTTAGACATGTCGATCATATTCTATGAGTTGCAGGATGCTATTTGTGGATGGTTGGTCAAGTTGGAAAAATATATGGACTTCTATTTTTAGACATATTAGGCGGAATCTATTTTTAGATTGCTAGTCTAAAAATAGATATGTCGAATATTATTAGCTCTTAATAATATTTGGACTATAAACATTATCTTATTCTCTTGGAGCACTTCAGTTAAGTGCACAGATGTGGCACAGGAGCTGACAGAAGGAATTACGCTATTCCCGAGGGTTAAGTGGAGCTATTGCATGGATACTTCAGTTAGAACTCATGTGACAGAGTTTGGTGGAGTTATTGAGGTAGTTGATGGAGTTGTGTTCAGTTTAATTGAGTTAAACATAGTTGAGCTAGTTGTATCTAGTCTAACTGATTGATACACTAGTGAGAGTGGTGTGAATTAATTATTAATTAATTCAATAATTATTAAATCATTAATCAACTAAAGAATACATCAGTTAACTACAGTGCATGGACAGTTTCAGTGGAGACCAGTGAAGAGGTAGGTGAAAGAGCAGTGTGACTATCAGTTGTGACTATAGTGTTGCATGATTTGCAACACACAATGGTTGGAGATGCCAATGAGGATTGCGTGAGAAAGGATGGACAAATTCGAGTTCATTCAGAGCCATTCTTCAGCAGTGATTGCGCAGTAGAGGCATGCTAGCAGGTGGCAGAGATTGGAGCATGGGATTTGCTAGATCGGACATGATTAGTGTGTAGCAATTGGAGATTGTACTGAGAGCTTGTGAGGAGATTTTTATAATGATTGTTACATGATATATATGGTATATAATATACAGATAGTTGGGGGTTTTCAACTTTAAGCTTTCCCATAAATTACTGTGTTCATATGTGTGAATGCTTATGGTTTTAATGTGCGCATGCGATTTTTTTTATTTCCGCAATTAATGATAAATGGTAGAAGAGATTCTATATTGTGCATGAAGTAAAATAGTGTGTGATCAGGAGAATCTTGGATTTATAACATATCAGTTATGTAAATTTATACATGGTATCAGAGCGATATTGATCATTGGAGCAATTGCAAAACATTGAAGCGGTTGAGTTTTGTGCTGGTGGAATTCGAATTTGCAGCAGTGTTTTCTTGGTGTCAAAGTTGAGATGTCTTTCAACGGATTGCCATTGGAGTATTCCATTGAGGGAAACTCAAATTATATTGCATGGAAGGACAGGATGGAGGCGGTGCTGGATGAAAATGGGTTGAAGGAGTTCATAGATGCATAAATTCCAAAACCTGCTTCTAGCGATGCTGCCGCACTTGACGCATGGAAAAAGAAGACATCAAAGTGTCGAAGGATTCTATTGGAAGGTGTGAAGGCTAAAATAGTGTCCAGCCTTCATGGTAAAGCTTCTCCATTCTTGATGTGGAAAGCTTTGACAGATTTATTCCAAAGCAAGAGTGACCAGAGGAAGTTGGTGCTCAAGGATAAACTCAGGAACATAAAAATGGAGAAAGGCGACAGTATACCGAAGTACCTCACAAAGTTTTTCTAGTGCAGGGATGAGCTAGGAAGTGTGGGGGTTACTATAGATGAAGAGGAATTGGTGAGCTTGGCTCTCCCTGGGCTTCCGAAGAGTTGGAATTCCTATCGGGACTCTGTCAATGGTCGAGAGAAATTTCCAGGATGGGAGTGACTTTGGTCAGATCTTGTGCAAGAGGAGATAAGGCGAAGTACCAGAGGCGGATCTTCATCAAAGAATTCAGATGAATAAAATTGCGCTTTGGCTGCCAAAGCAAGGAAGGGGAAGAGCAAGAAGAATGCTTCTAAATCTGGTGCGAAAGGAAAGAAGCAGGACATGTCCAAGGTGAAGTGCTTTCACTATCACCAACATGGACATTACGCCACTAATTGTCCACAGAAGAAGAAAAATAAGTAGGCTGCTGGATTTGCAGCTGGAGAGGCCTTAGCCTCGCAGTTTGAGCTAGATTTTTCACTGATCACATGCTTGGTCTCAAGTATGATGGGTTTAGTGTGGTTTCTTGACAGTGGTGCATCTTTTCACATGACCGGAGACAAAGATTTGTTTACTAATCTGGATGAGAAAGATCTTGGAGTGCACATCGAGATGGGCGATGATGGTAGATACAGTGCGATCGGTATCGGTACCATTTCTTTTGAGAGGGAGTCTGGTAAATCCTTCATATTGAAGGAAGTGATGCATGTTCCAGGATTGAAGAAGAATCTTATCTCTGTGGCTATGTTGGAAGACAAGTGATATGATGTTGTCTTTAGCGAGGGAAAGGCTTTCCTGCGCAGTAAGGAAAATGGTGAAACCCGAAGGATAGGGGTTCGAGTTAAGAACCTTTATCAATTGCAGGTAGATGGCTACGCAGCAATGGCAGGCAAGGCAAAAGGAGTGGTGAGCCGGGATGAGGGCGAGCTATGGCACAGGAGATTGGGCCATCTTCACCATGGTGCTTTGAAAAATTTGTAGTAGATTTCTACCGGGCTTCCCAAAGGTACACTTGCGCAGTCATATTAGTGCAAGGGATGTACTTTGGGAAATTTTTTGAAAGCCACCTTTCAAAAGAAGGATAGTCGCGCCACGACGATCCTTAAGAGAATTCACACAGACGTGTGTGGACATTTCTCAGTAGCTTCGACAGAAAATCGCAGGTACTATGTGATATTTGTTGATGATTTTTCTCGGAAGTGCTGGATCTTCTTCATGTAGAAGAAGAGCGAGACATACTTAAAGTTCTGTGAGTTCAAGGCACTGGTTGAGAAAGAATCAGGGAAGCAGGTGAAGGATCTTAGGAGCGACAATGGTAGTGAATTCATCTCTGGCGAATTCAAGGACTTTTGCAGCACAGAAGGAATTCGAAGAGAGCTCATAGCACCTCATATTTCTTGTGAAATATTTGGTATTCAAAATGACACTTGATCCTATACAGAATCATGCACTTGACTTCAAAATTCATATTCAAAGTGTGCCAGACAATTCTTGCAAAATTTCAAATATTTATGCTGTTTTAAACCATTATCTTTTTCATGTATTGGATGCTGAAAATGTGAAAAAGACTTTGGTATGAAACCAACTGGTGAATAATTTCCAGCAAAACAACCACTTCCAAGACATAATTTAGAAGTAGAACATATGTACTTATGAAGCATAGAAAGATATCCTTGATGCATTGTCAATGTTTGGCTAGGGTTATTTTTGGAGAAAATAACTCCTTATTCCTAGAATAGTGATCTTCAATACAAGTAAATTCCAGAGAAGAGAGATCATCGTGTGACATAAACCTATTAACAAAAGTGAACAGGGAATGATTATTAATTATGGCATACTAAGTTGTCGGTGATTTTGACTATTTGTCTTTAACATGTAAAAATGTTAAATTCCAAACTTACATCATCATGGTTTGGCATCATGAGCTTGACTAATTGTCCACCATGCTCATAATTTCATTGTTGTCTTCATATCTATAAACAACGTTTCAAATAATAATAAAAAAGTTCTATAAGAAAAATCTAGACCTCCATGCTGCTGCTCCTTGTGAGACAAAGTCAAAATTGCATTACACAATCTGACACATAAGAATATCCTATATCCCGATGGTATGTATCCAAATTATTATAATAGTGTCTTCAAGACTTATGTTGACATTGCCAATGAGATATTTAAGCAATGAAAGATGGAGCCTTCTTCATTTTTGTATATGTAACAATCTTTTATTACTATAAAGATTGATAGTTTTGTCTTTCTGAAAATGAAATGTAAAAATAATTTATTGTGGTCAAATTTTTTTTTTTTTTTTTAAAGCTTTTCATTATGGAAGGGTAACATAGATATATGCCCATCTAATTGAAATTTGGACCTGCCCTTCAAATTTGATCATTGTGTGGGACCTTAACAAACAATAAAACTATTCCTCCGCACGTTATATAAAAAATGTAACAAAACCTTTGTCAAAACTTCAAACGAACCCTTTAGCCGTGGGTATTTCATCATGAATTGATCATTTTACCATGTACCTTCTTCTAGAGGAATATTCTTCCACTTGATTAGGTACTTCATAATGGTTATATGTCAAAGAGATACATAATGTTTATCTATAACTTTTTGTGGTTCAAGAATAAACTTTCATTCTTCATCTAATTTTGGAAGTTCTATTTACATTGGCATTTTTTTTTCCCAAAACCTTTTTAAGGCAAGATACATGAAAAACCTTATGAATGCAAGAAGAAGGAAAATATAAATTCTATACCACTTGTGCAATCCTATGAATAATTATTTAAGGCCATAACATTTTTGAGCTAATTCTTTATTCTTCTTTTTCTTGAATGAAGATTGCTTATAATGCTATAATCTAAAAAATACCCAATTACCCTCCTCAAATTATCTTTCACTTCAATGTTGTTCCCCTTGTTGTTTTATAATATTTCATGTCATTTGAAGGTTTTCCATAATAATTTTCAAATTTTCTTTAGTATTTTCCATATGTGACTCTGTTTCCTATACTTTGGACTTATCTTGCAAAAAGTATGAGATACTAGGAGTTGGATATCCATAAAGGGCCTTAAATGGGGGAATTTTACTAGATGTGTGATAGGTAGTATCATATTACCATTCTTCCTTGACGAACCCACTTCATCCATTAAGATTGCTTTTCTAAAGAGTAACATTGTAGATAACCTTAAAAACATTTGTTAACTATTTTTGTTTGACCATTTGATTGTGTTTGATATGTAGAACGAATGGAAGCTAGTGTTTCTCCACTCATATTAAATAATTATTTCCAAAAGTTTCTTGTTACTATTACTTTAGGAAAACCATGAAGACTATGAATTTATTTCACGAACACTTCTGCCACTTGGCTTGTTGTTTATGTACTTTGAGCACTACAAAAAAAATCTACAAAATTTGTCTATATAAATGACCACAAAAATGTAATACTTACCTTTATATTTTAGTAACCCTGTAATAAAGTCTATTGATATATCTTCTAGTCTTTGAATATGTATGTGGAATGGTTGAAGTAACCCTATAGATTTTACTATCTCTCTTTTATTTATTATTCAAACCTGACCTTCTCTTACAAAATTTTGAATATCTTTCTTCATTCCTTCCAAAAATATATTTTTCGATCCTTTGAGATGTTTTAAGGAACCCTGCGTCCTACCATCAGAGAGACATGGGACTCCCTTAATATTTGTTTATTCAAATATGCTTGCGTGCAGAAAAATATTCTACATTTGCACCAAAGTATATCTCTCTTTCACTCCCAATGCTCCATAGAGTTCATCCCATCCTTTATAAATTTTAGTTTTTGTTTAGTACTATTGTAATTTTTCCATTATGGCAAGCTTCTTCTAGCTACCTAGGAATAGAAAATGTAATTGGATATAAATTTGAGGCCTCTTCTATTTTAGAAAGAGCATCATGTACTAAATTTTCCTTACCCTTTTTGTAGATTATCTCAAATTTAAAACCTTCCATTTTTTCTCCTAATTTTTGTTAATCTTCTAATGAAAATCATAGCTTCAAAAAATACTTTATGCTATCATGGTATATCTTGACTGTAAAGTACCTCCCAATGATATACTATCCCCATTTTTGATTGCATGTAATATTGCTTCCATTTATTTTTCATACGTAGATTTCACCAAATATTTTCTTTGAATTCCTTGCTTTTAAAAGCCAATGATATTCCTTATTGTGTTAATGTTATGTAAATTCCTTGTCCTAGTGCCTCACACTCTACTATGAATGTTTTACCAAAAGTAGGTGCAACCGATGTTGGTGTAGAAGACATGGCATCCATTGAAAGAGAGAATGCCAAAGTAGCCTCATCATTCCATATAAATGATATTTTCTTCAAGAGATATGTGAGTGGACTTTAAATGCATGCATAATTCTTAACAAATTATCAATAATATCATGTAAGTCTAAAAAATCTTCTAAGAACCTTGATTTTCTTAGGAATAGGTCATTTTGTAATAGCTTGCATCTTTTGAGGCTCTAACTTCACTCCTTCCTTTAAAACAATATGAACCAAATACTCGAATTCTTATTTCCCAAAAGCACATTCGGATATTTTTACATAAAAATGATTGTTCTCAATAATTTATATAACTTTTCCACATGTTTAGTGTGTTATTCCCATGATTTATTATAAATATGTGTATTATCAAAGAAAACCAACACAAATTTTATAATATGGGATCAAACAAAATTGTTCTTAAGTCGAGCCCGCTGGACTTCAAACAGTGATAAACCATAATTCAAACCAAATTCGCGTTCCAAAATAGCCTGCTGACGTCGGCCAATTTTGTGACGCGAAAACCAATTGAATTCTGCCCTGATCTTTTTCGGGTCCAAAGTTGGGCTGGCGTACGGAGGGAGAGTTGTGACGCAAATTTCTTATCAAATTCGCCCTAATCGTTTTCGGGTCCGGATTTCCACTGCGCGAGCGGCCCAAACAAAGATCCGCTCCAATCAATTTCTGCCATGTGTCTTCCATAAAATGTTTCCCTGTTCCCGGATGCGGATGCATTCGATGGCGTTTAAGGCGATGGGACATGGATGTGGCAATTTCATATCAATCACATTAAGTTTTAACGTTGTTCAATTAAGTTCCAAGGTTTTCACATCTAATCGCATTAAGTTTTAACACTGTTCAAGATCGGACCTCCACTCCTGTTAGCGATTCCGCATGCTCCAATATGATCCGGCCTTCGGCTCTCATTAATGATCAGAGATTAATGCAATGAGAATTCTTGATTCAGATGCCGTTGGTCGATAAAATGGCGTTTATTTATGGTTTTAGACAATGGGTTGCTTTGATTCCTGCTACACCTCGCTATGACGAGGAAAGTATGGTGAAGCTGTACTTAGGCGTTGGTCTGTATCTGCATTATCTACGATCAAGTACGTAGCTACGTCTTCTCTGTTTCTTGGAGATTACGCTTCTCGGGTCTTGTCTTGTACCCCATATACTTTAGAAGCTGCACCCATGCCTACGCCTAGCGTCAAAGGATCGTTGTCGCGGGGGGAGCACTAGGTCTCAGCCTGCCACGCTCCCTCTAGCCCTCAATAGTCATCTTCCCAGTCCAGTGATTATCACGCAGGTCGCTATCTAGATACTAGAAGTGGGTGGGGTCAGGTTCTAGGATCTGGCCACCATATGGGCTCCCCTGCTCATCATTTCCCCGCCGCTTCACCTTCTCCCATGACGTGCACTGCGCTTTTTTCCTTTAATTTCTCCGTTGCTGCAAAATCACTTCAATTATTGTAGTTTTCCGCTGAGGGTAAATGGAAGAACAATGCACCAATAAACTGGACGAGCCAGGCACTTGACCCAACATTCGGGCCTTTAGGAAGACGGTGGCATGAATATGGAGATAACTTTGGCGATCTGGACCTTAGAAAGGATAATTGCGAAATCGTCGAGGAACCACCGGAGGAGTAGTTTGGTTAATTTGTTTTTCTTGCTTCGCGGCCCACTTAATTGGGCTGCTTTTAGATTATATTACTGTGCTGGACCTCTGTAATATTTTTGAATTCTGTAAACGTTCAAGACTAGTTTCCTCGTATGAGGGCAATCTTCTTTTTCGATTTTTTGATGACAAATTTGCCATGAATCTGGGCAATGTTTTTGACTTCAGTGTAATTTTATTCCCACTATTAATAGATTAACTTTACTTAGAAAAAAAAATGTTGCCTTGTTTCTATTTTAAACCTGTTTTTTGAAATACAGAGCCATGTTTATACGATTGTTTATAGTCAAAGCGTTGCGGGGTGGTTTATTATATTAATATTTCATGGTCGAATTATGTTCATAACAATTGGAAAAAAAAAATGTTGCCCTGTTTCTATTTTAAACTTATTTTTTGAAATACAGAGCCATGTGTATATGGTCTACGTATTATACTCTTTCTCTGTATATCTACAGGAACCTTTTTGCTATGAACAGGGTGGATCTTTACATGTGAGCTACTAATAGGCTCATGGCTCTTTTATCCACCCATCTCGGATACAACGGATGGTTACCAATTTTGGAATCAAGCGAGCCTAATCTTACAAGCGAGCCTGGGTTTTTGCAGATGGTTTTTATTTCCGGGAACAAGCGAGCCAGAACATACAATCGACCCTGGGTTTATACATATTTTTGCTCTATCATGGATGCTTTTTGTGTGAGGTGTATATCAACAATACATGTCTCTGCACATCTCCTGTATCCGCTTTATGATACTATTTTATGTGTTGTCAGGTTATCACTCTGCCTTCAAAACTAGCGACGCTGGTTTATTGATATGGTCTGATGGTCTTTTTATATTTTGGACATATCACACTCCTCACATGATTAGCGTTTTTCTCTGTTCAAGGATTTTGGGTACTTTAATTTGTATTTGGAACAATGGTCGTCGGTACTCTATCTGTTGCTTTACTATTCTACATACTGCTATTTCACTTTCTTATAGATGCCTCGGGCATATTTGGATGCTTTCTCAGATTGTCGATAATCTCCATGTGGACCATTACTGGGTTTTATATCATGTCCTGTATGTGACATGGGGTATTTTTCTATCATTGTCTGGGGTGGGACTTCCACTTTTCTGGATGGATATTTGGGTTCCAATCTTCAGATGTGAAAATGTAATGACTTCATGGTACATTTTGTATATAATATATTAAAAGCAAATGTTTTTTCTCTTACGAAAAAAATGATTAATGTTTATCACTCTGCCTTCAAAACTAGCGATGCTGGTCTATGTTGCTGGTTTATTGATATGCTCTGATGGTATTTTTATATTTTGGACATATCACACTCCTCACATGATTAGCGTTTTTCTCTGTTGCAGGATTTTGGGTACTTAAATTTATATTTGGAACAATGGACGTCAGTACTCTATCTGTTGCTTTACTATTCTACATACTGCTATTTCACTTTCTTATAGATGCCTTGGGCATATTTGGATGCTTTCTCAGATTGTCGATAATCTCCATGTGGACCGTTACTGGGTTTTATATCAAGTCGCTGTATGTGACATGGGGTATTTTTCTATCATTTTCTGGGGTGGGACTTCCACTTTTCTGGATGGATATTTGGGTTCCAATCTTCAGATGTGAAAATATAATGACTTCATGGACTGTTTTTACTTCATATAATATATTCTTCTGAGCGTTTTCTCTTAATGAAAGAAAGGCGATTAATGTTAATCACTTTGCCTTCAAAACTAGCGATCTTTGGTTTATTGATATGATAAATGGTCTTTTTATATTTTGGACATATCCCCTCCTCACATGATTAAATTTTCTCTGTTCAAGGATTTTGGGTACTTTAATTTTTATTTGGAACAATGGGCGATGGGGTACTCTATCTGTTGCTTTACTATTCTACATCTTTGCTATTTCACTTTCTTATAGATGCCTCGTGAACATATTTGGTCTTTTCTCGGGGGTATGCGATTATCTCTATGTGGGCAATTCTGCGTTTTACTCGTAATCACATGTGACATGGGGTATTTTCTATCATTTTCTGGGGTGGGACTTCCACTTTTTTAGATGGATATTTGGGTTCCAATCTTCAGATGTGAAAATGTAATGACTTCATGGACTGTTTTACTTCATATAATATATTCAAAACAACGTTTTTTCTCTTGTGAAAAAAAAATGATTGTTTATAGT
The DNA here is from genome assembly GCA_034641835.2 of Pinus albicaulis. Classification (NCBI taxonomy): domain Eukaryota; kingdom Viridiplantae; phylum Streptophyta; class Pinopsida; order Pinales; family Pinaceae; genus Pinus; species Pinus albicaulis. The sequence continues at coordinate 1,081,432,395 of CM076574.1, forward strand.
CGAAGCACTGCGGGGTGGTTTATTATATTAATATTTCATGGTCGAATTATGTTCATAACAATTGGAAAAAAAAATGTTGCCCTGTTTCTATTTTAAACCTGTTTTTTGAAATACAAAGCCATGTTTATATGATTGTTTATAGTCGAAGCGCTGCGGGGTGGTTTATTATATTAATATTTCACGATTAAACTAGGCATACAATTCTGCTAAATATTTGGAGATTTGTCTGTTTAAATTTCATTTATTAAATTAGACTTGGCAAATGCCGATCCTCTGCAGCGCCGCATAACCGTCCCAGATGCGCTGACTTAACGCCTCTTTTTATCGAAAAGCGACAATTATAAAAACGCTCGGACGGAAATAGCGTTCAAAACGTCGGACGACATTTAAATTTAAAATTCTGACAGTTAACAAACGTCGGAAGAAGCGATGTTCAAAACGTCGAGACCACATTTCGTTAAATTGCGGCAGTTCATCGGAAGGCGGCGTCGAAAATAATCTGGAACCATTGTGTCAGAATTGTGACAGTTTACAAATGTCGGAAGAGCGACGTTCAAAACGTCGGACCACATTTCGTTGGAATTGCTACAATTTACAAACGTCGGACCACATTTCGTCGGAAGTGCGACAGTTTACAAACGTCGAAAGCGCGATGGTTTGGGAAACGTCGGAAGAGCGACGCTTGTTTGGAAGCGACGGAAAAAATGTCGGTAGTGCGACACTTTGTAAGTGCGTCGGAATTGCGGTTACGAGGGAGCATGTTGGACCTCTCAACATGTAGCCTCATAAGAAGCCTCGACAATTTCTAGAGTAGCCACAATTGGAGAATTAAAAAGGAGGTTGAGTGGAGACATCCACACAATCAGAGACCTCCGGTAGGGGGTATTTTGATTCAAGTGGGTAGAGGGAGCACATGCAACCTTACCTCCAGGTAAGAGGTGGGGTGATGTGAAGCAATAGTCCCAAGTGTGAAAAAATTTGGGCAAGTTCCATTGAGATGTTTTTTGTCTCAAGGATCATTATCTTGATATGGGGGTCCACAGTTGACAGTAGCATGATGGATTAGTCGTAGTTGATGCAACCAAATTCCAGAGTGACATATGTAGAGACTAGTAGCAATCAGGTACTGGGGAGCGCAGTGCAGAGTTGGAAAGAGTGGAGATGTCATAGTGCAGAGTCAACAGAAATGCATATTTTTCTGTAGACAGTGCAGTAGCTAGTAGCAGTAGATACTCGGGTGATAGATGCAATGATACTGATCATAGTCGATTCATTTTTTTTGGGTGCTTTTCAGTTGCAGATGTTGCAGTGAAAACAACAACAAAGAGAAATGTTGCTTGCAAAACATTCCAAAGATACTAGATTGAGATAGAGTTGAATTCCTTCTTTTTAAAAGGGAGTGTTGAAAATGGCAACAAGAAATATTGAAAATGGAACCAAGAAAGATTATAATTTAATTTTCCCTTGAATGAAAATAAGTTAATTTGACATAGTTGGTTCATTTAATTCAATTTGAGGGCATACCCTGAATCATGTAGATAGGTTCATAATTTTTAGGAGCCCTAGTTGAGTTTATTTTGAGTTGTAATTAATAAACTTAGTTTATCTGAGTTAAATTAAGTTTAACTAGTTCCAACTGATGGAGGAACTAGTGAGAGTTCAAAGTGTGGAACTTGAACTTGAACCACACTTAGTGATCAATCAGTGAACTGATGATTTAGTCATAAATAACTCATGCATGTTAGATATGAGAGTTACCAAGTTGAGATTGGAGTTCAAGGGCAGTGTACTATCATTTGTATAATCATCCAAATTGTACAGGTGGTTCATACAACCAGAGGAAGGCCCTATATGGATTGTGGAGTATTAGATGGGGATTTTCCTGATTAATATGGGTTAATTACCCGAGGAAAAAGTGCAAGGAAATAAGGACTCGGGGAACCATAAAATTGGTTAATTATTGGCCTATGCTTGTCTAGGAAGAAATGAGACATATATAAATAATGTAGAGGTTTCTCAGGCATGAGAAAAGCATTGTAATATTCTCATATTTTCTGAATAGTGCAATAAACAAATAGCTAGGGTTTTTAGTTGTGGATTTCCCGAGGAAATCATTATGTAAGGTGTTGATTGGATTATTTCTCTTGTATGCTTTGTGATTTCGCAATCATTTAAATTGGTTTCTGCAATTGGTAGAGTTGATTCCAGTCTATTGTTTTAGAAAATTATAATTATTTGTTTGAATCTAAAAGGAATTTATGCACGGTATCACAAATTAAATCACTATAAAAGAGAAGAATACGAGTTTTTACCTGCAGGAGGAACACATTTTTCATATCTCTTCTCGAGAGCTAGCAGTTGGATCAAGATTGCATTCTATGGTATGAGGCTCAATTATGCCCTTGAGGGTTGCTCGAATTACATTTCTTGGAGAGATCGGATGGAAGCAGTCTTGGTAGAAAATAGATTGAAGGAGTTCATTTATGAGGACACCGTGAAACACGCTCCAACTGATGCACAAGATCTAGAGGAGTGGAAGAAATGCATAGCAAAGGCAAGAAGGATAATACTGGAAAGTGTTTGAGATAATATTGTCTCGAACCTCCATGTAAAGCAAACTCCATATGCAATGTGGAAGGCCTTGAAAATTTTGTTTCACAATAGCAGTGACCACATGAAGGCGTTACTGAAGGACAAGCTCAGAAAAATCAAGATGGAGAAGGGTGACATAATACCACAGTACTTGACCAAATTTACCCAATATTGGGATGAGTTCGGAAGTGTTCGTGTTATAGTTGTTGAAGATATCTGGTCATCCTAGCACTTCTATTCCTTCCCAAAAGCAGGGAAAACTACCAGGATTCGGTAAATGGGAGGGAGAATCTACCAAAGTGGGATCGTTTGTGGTCCAACATGGTGCAAAAAGAGATAAGGCAAAACACCAGAGATGGGACCTCATCCAAAGAAGTGGAAGAGGATTTTTTCATTAGTCAACAAAGAAAATAAATACAAGGGAAATAAGTCCCAATTCGAGGAATGAAAGAATAAATACTTGTCCAACATCAATTTTTTTCACTGTCACGAGTTCGGGCACTCTCCCATGAAATGCCCATGGAAGAAGGAAACTACAGTAGCAATATAAGGTGAAGCTTTAGCTTCACAATTCAAACTTTATTTCACTCTCATTACATGCATGGAAAGCAATTTAATGGGAAGCATGTGGTATCTCAACAGTGGTGCCTCATTCCATATGATGGGGAATAGATATCTCTGTAGTGACTTGGCGGAAAAATACCTCAAGCAGAACATAGATTTTGGAGATGATGGGGGTATAGCGCGACCAATATCAGTACAATTACCTTTCAGAGGGAGTTTGGCTCCCCTCTCAGACTCGCATATGTGATTTTTATTTTGATACTATTGAATAATCTTGTTTCCATCGTGGTATTGGAATACCATGGCTACGATGTGATTTAGCAAAGCGAATGTTTTCCTTAGACACATCACCATGGGGTAGGTGAAGCAGATCGATGTGCGATTCAAGATCATGTATGCACTTGAATATTGAATACGCATGCAAAACCTTGAGGAGAAAGACAAAGGATAGAGACTTGGTGGTTGAGAGGGAGTATGTTATACCTCTCAGCATGCAGCCTCATAAGAAGCCTCAATAAGTTATGGAGCAGCCACAATTGGAGAAGAAAAGAGGAGGCCGAGTGGAGACATCCACTCAAGCAGAGACCTCTAGTAGTGAGAAATTTTGAGCCAAGTGGGTAGAGGGAGCACATGCATCCATACCTCTATGTGAGAGGTGGGAAAATGTGAAGCAATAGTCCCAAGAGTGCAGAAATTTGGGTAGGGTCAATTGAGATGTTTTTTGTCTCATGGATCATTACCTTGCTACGGGAGCTCACAGTATATAGTAGTAGGATGGAGCAATGGCAGTTGATGTAGTTAGATTCTAGAGTGACATATGCAGAGACTAATAGTAGTCAGATACTGGGGAGCGCAATGCAGATTTGAAAGCAATGTAGATGGCACAGTGCAAAGTCAGCAGCAGTGCAGAGTTTTTAGTAGACAACGCAGTAGCTAGTAGCATTCATTATATTGATCACAATTGAATCACAATAAAAAAGAGAAGTTTTGCATGAAAAGGTGATGGATTGCATAGTATTGGATGGGGATTTCCCTATTTGATAGGGACTAATTACCCAAGGTGTAATATCCCCAAATGGGAATAAGCAACAATACTAAACAATATTGAACAAAAATAATGCAGTTCAGCAAAGTAAGAGTAGGAGGCCAATATGGAGGCTCAAAAATAAATTTACATCAGCAAATTAGAGTTATATTGATGCCCATGAGTTATAGACCAGAAAATAGAAGACTTTACATGAAGAAATCCTAAAAAATGAGGTGTTGCAACCATAAATTAAGACTGAACAAGCTTGACAACGTCATTTTATTGGCTGAAAGTAGCTGTAGATTGCACTTCAGATCTAGAGCAGATTTGTGTACAAAAAATTAGATCTATATCATATCTGTACACTAGAAAGGCTCCTCTACAAATACCCCTTGGGGTTTTCAGCAAAAAGTGAAGTACATGGAGTAGATATGAGATCTTATGCAGCAGATCTGCAGAATGATTCAGAAATTCTGAAGAAAATACAATAGTATTAAGATCAGATCTGAATATGACATGGATTAGATCTGTAATCCATGGATCACCATAGTGAAAGGCAAAACCAAAACACTAGAGATCTCTCCTTCAAAAGTCTGCCAAAACACCCTGCAAATATACACTTGCAAATAACGCAGTAATGGAAGGGAAACTACGTTTTAGGCTCTAGAACATATGTGACCTCAAGCCAAGATCTGAAATCAGTGCTCCAATCATCCAATACTCTCTTGCCAAGGGGATAGAAGACTTTCCCACTGAAAATAGGCACTAGAATGGCCTAGATCTGAGTAGATATAACCTCCACTTGCTACAGATTATAAAGAAAACCAAACCCTCAATAGGATCTGCATTGTAGTTGGAATAAGAGCTTGGCCAAATTCCTAGTAGTGGACAAAAAATGCAAGACTCCTCCAAGAGATACTCAAGGAAGGAGGTGGGATTCCCGATCAGGAACACCTAGTGCTAAATAGCACTATTCTCTGCTAAATAGCCAAGAGAATAAGAAATGTCTAAATAGGCAAATTCTTCAGAAATAATATGTTCATCAACAACCTTCTCATGTTTTCCTCCTCTTCCTTTTATAAGATAGAAACCTTGCAAAACCCTAAACCATCTCAATGATTTAGCCTCTTTCACATGTGCCACCTCCAACTAAGACTGTGTTGTGCATCAATGAGGATCACTTCTTCTAGACAACGCTATTGATTTTGGCATGGTTGACCCAGTCAAATGATCCAACCTCTTTCACACCTAAGTGTGCTTATGTAAATATCCCAGATTTAGATTTTTTCACATGTGGCATTGATTTATTTGATGTTTTAGGAGTTTTATTGATCCTCCTTTACAATTTTATTCATGTAACAGAAAAAAAAAAACAAAATTTAATATTCCCATTAGCTTAGGACTAATTTGGAATATTACAGTCCTCCCCTAAAAAATGTTGCTTGTCCTCAAGCAACTGATAAGGTGAGTTTTGCAACACTTCTCCTCCTCCATTGGTGGCACCATCATCAGGTGTTAAGCTCCTTCCATAAGCTAAGTGCTCACCAATCCAACCCTCCATGAATTATTCCTCCAAGGTTCTTATGAGATGTAAGTAATCCATCCCACAAGGAGTCAATAACTCAAATGAAACAAACATGGCTGAACCAATGCTCTCCCTATAACATGTAGCATAAGGCGCATGGAGAAACTCCATCCCATGTGGTACAAACATGCCTCCCATCCTCCCTCCATACATACCCATAAAAAGTACAAGTATATCATCAATGTATGGAAGAAAAACTACATACATACAAATTGAAATTTGAGCATGTGAAGGTGGGTCATAGTCCGACATATGATACCAGTGCAGTACATCTCCTGCTTGCATCAGATCAAGGTATGGTAAGTGGTTTCCCCCCCCACTTACTTGATTCCCATGATATCTCACTATGACTGAAAGTGTGAGATATGTTTGGTGCTTTAGGAAAGCATCCATCATGAAAGAAAATATCCCTTTCCACATCAAGGGAGTGGCCAAATTCAGAAATTTTAGTGGCCCAATGTTTGCCATGAGATTTACATGATACATCACTCCTCCTTGGAGTCATGTCCTGCATAAACATGGTGAAAGAATATGTAAAATAAAAAAATGAAACTTACTTTACATAATCAGATTCTTCATCAATAAGGTTCCTCATACACATGGAGTTGTGCATGGATCTTTCTCCTCTTTCCAAAGAAGGAAGAGATGGCTGAAATAACTCTTGCATAGAGTCACATGGCTACCCCAACTCCACATAGTTCATGCATTCTTGAAAATGTTGATGTAGTTATTCTCTCAAGCCTTCCCAATCAAATCTCCTCATGATGATGTTGTAGATCCTCATGGAATACATATGGTTGAAACAGAACTCTTTATATGCTCCTTGTAGTAACTTCTACTTGAGCTTAGAAGCTCTAGTCAAGAAGATCCTACCATGATTATAGATGACTCCTCCTTGGTCTTATTTTGTCCTTGAGGTGAAAAAATTCTTGAAAACTCAAGTGATCCTTGAATCTCTGATTCTGAGACTCATATTATTCAAAATAGTCCTCAAGGGATGCTTGCTCTTGAAGCCCTTCATTTTCCACAACCAAAAAAGTAGGCATGGTAGAGCGTTGTGGAACTTGTGGTTGGTTCACTGGTTGATCATTCCAGTGATGAGACATGCCAGATATTTCTCCAAGATGAAATCTCTTAGGAGATTCCTTGATTCTATCCAATCTCATCTCTTTGATCTCTCTAGCAAGATCTTGCATGGCTCTCAAAAGGATTTTAGGAAAATCCTTTGGATCTTCATCACTTCCACATTCAGGGGCTTTACCCTTGTCTTTATCATCATTTGTGTAATCAAATTTCTTTTGTCTTCTATTTAGATACCTATTCTCTCTGTCAATAAGAGGCTCCTCTTCTTCTAAAGACATATTGGCTTCTCACAGGCTGTGCCAAGATGATTGCTCCGATACCACTGTAATATCCCCAAATGGGAACAAGCAACAATACTAAACAATATTACACAAAAATAACACAGTTCAGCAAAGTAAGAGCAAGAGGCCAATATGGAGGCTCAAAAATAAATTTACATCAGCAAATCAGAGTTATATTGATGCCCATGAATTATAGAACATAAAATAGAAGACTTTACATGAAGAAATCTTCAAAAATGAGGTGTTGCAACCATAGATTAAGACTGAACAAGCTTGACAACGTTATTTTGTTGGCTGAAAGAAGCTGTAGATTAAACTTCAGATCTATAGTAGATATGTGTACAAAAATTTAGATCTATATCAGATCTATACACTATAAAGGCTCCTCTACAAATGCCCCTTGGGGTTTTCAGCAAAAAGTGAAGTACATGAAGTAGATCTGAGATCTTATGCAGTAGATCTGCAGAATGATTCAGAAATTCTGAAGAAAATAAAATAGTATTCATATCAGATTTGAATATGACATGGATTAGATCTGTAATCCATGGATCACCACAGTGAAGGGAAAAACCCAAACACTAGAGATATCTCCTCCAAAAGTCTGCCAAAACACCCTGCAACTATACACTTGCAAATAATGCAGTACTGGAAGGGAAAATTTGTTGTAGGCTCTAGAAAATATGTGACCTCAAGCCAATATATGAAATCAGTGCTCCAATCATCCAACACTCTCTTTCCAGGGGGATAGAAGACTTTCCCACTGAAAAGAGGCACTAGAATGACCTAGATATGAGTAGATCTAGCCTCCACTTGCTACAGCTTAAAAATACAACCAAACCATCAACATGATCTACGTTGTAGTTGGAATAAGAGCTTGGCCAAATGCCTGGTAGTGGACAAGAAATGCAAGACTCCTCCAAGAGCTACTCAAGGAAGGAGGTGGGATTCCCGATCAGGAACACCTAGTGCTAAACATCACTATTCTCTGCTAAACAGCCAAGACAATAAGAAATGTCTAAACAAAAAAATTCTTCAGAAATAATATGTTCATCAACAACCTTCTCATGTTGTCCTCATCTTCCTTTTATAAGATAGAAACCCTGCAAAACCCTAAACCATCTCAATGATTTAGCCTCTTTCACATGTGCCATCTCCAACTAAGACTATGTTGTGCATCAATGAGGATCACTTCTTCTAGACATCTTTTTTGATTTGGTCATGGTTGACCCAGTCAAATGATCCAGCCTCTTTTACACCTAAGTGTGCTTATGTAAATAGCCCAGATTTAGCTTTGTTCACATGTGGCATTGATTTATTTGTTGTTTTAGGAGTTTTATTGATCCTCCTTTACAATTTTATTCATGAAAAAGAAAAGAAAACAAAATTGAATATTCCCGTTACCTTAGGACTAATTGGGAATATTACACAAGGAAAAAGCGCATGGAAATAGGGACTTGAGAAAGCAAAAAATTGGTTAAGTATTGGGCTAGTCTTGTCTAGGAAGAAGTGAGACAGATATAGATAGTGCAGATGTTTCTTAGGCTTGAGAAAAGCATTTTAATATTCTCATATTTTCTAACTAATGAAATATATAGATATAAAGGGTTTTTAGTTGTGTTGGGCTAGTCTTGTCTAGGAAGAAGTGAGACAGATATAGATAGTGCGGATGTTTCTCAGGCTTGAGAAAAGCATTTTAATATTCTCATATTTTCTAACTAATGAAATATATAGATATAAAGGGTTTTTGGTTGTAGATTTCCCCAGGAAATCATTGTGTAATGTGTTGATTGAATTATTTCTCTTTTATTCTTTGTGATTTCGCAATTGTTTAAATTGGTTTCTGCAATTGGTAAAGTAGATTCAAGTCTATTTTTTTATAAAATTACAATTAGCAGTTTGAATCTACAAGGAATTTCTACAAGGTATCAGAGATGAAATCACTATAAAATAGAAGAATATGAGTTTGTACCTACAGGAGGAACAAGTCTTGAGGATCTCTTCTCTAGATAAAGTTGCAGGATCAAGATGGCGTTTTATGGTCTAAGGCAAAAGTATGCCCATGAGGGTAGCTCGAATTACATTTCTTGGAGAGAATGGATGGAAGCATGTAATATCCCAAATGTAGAAATTATATAACTAATGTGTTATACATCTTAGATTCTCCTGATCACACACTATTTTAACTTCATGCACAATACAGAATCTCTTCTACCATTGATCATTACTTGCGGAAATAAAATCAATTGCTTGCACACATTAAAACCATAAAAAATCACACATATGAACACAGTAATTTATGGGAAAGATTAAAGCTAAAAAACCCCAACTATCTGTATAATATATTTCATAGAGATCATGTAACAATCATCATACAAAGCTCCTCACAAGCTCTCAATACAATCTCCTATTGCTACACACTAATCAGGTCTGATCTAGCAAATCCCATGCACCGATCTCTGCCACCTGCTATCCTGCCTCTATTGCACAATCACTGCTGAAGAATGGCTCTGAATGAACTTGAATTGGTCCAGCCTTGCTCACGCAATCCTCATTGGCATCTCCAACAACTATGTGTTGCAATTCATGCAACACTATAGTCACAACTGATAGTCAACCTGCTCTTTCACCTACCTCGTCACTGGTCTCCACTGAAACTGTCCATGCACTGTAGTTAACTGATGTATTATTCAGTTTATTAATGAGTTAATAATTAGTGAATTAATTAATAATTAATTCACACCACTCTCACTAGTGTATCAATCAGTTAGACTAGTACAACTAGCTCAACTATGTTTAACTAAGTTAAACTGAACACAACTCCACCAACTACCTCAATAAATCCACCAAACTCTATCACATGAGTTCTAACTGAAGTCTCCATGCAATAGCTCCACTTAACCCTCAGGAATAGCGTAATTCCTTCTGTCAGCTCCCGTGCCACATTTGTGCACTTAACTGAAGTGCTCCAAGAGAATAAGATAATGTTTATAGTCCAAATATTATTAAGAGCTAATAATATTTGATATATCTATTTTTAGACTGGCAATCTTAAAATATATTCCGCCCAGTATGTCTAAAAATACAAGTCCATATATTTTTCCAACTTGAGCAACCATCCAAAAATAGCATCCTACAACTCATAGAATATGATCGACATGTCTAAAAATAGACATAGTCTAAAAATAGGCTTTGCGCCAAAATATCCTGCGGGCCCACTTAGTGAAGGCGACTCTTTTCACTAAGCTCATCATCTTGTTGCAATCTCAAAACTCCCTCTCAACAAGATAGGGATTATCTTCCACCCCGATCCTGTATCTGTGGTATTCGAATTTTCTCCTGGTGAGTGCCTTCGTCAAGATATCAGCATCCTGATCCTCCGTACGAATGTATGAAAGTAACATGATCTTTCGCTGCACACAATCTCTGATATGATGATACCAGTTTGTGAAGCCATGCAGCCTCAACTCATCCTCCTGTCTGTACCAAGATCCATATCCTGATGTGCCTCTGAGATATCTCAATACATGCTTCTCCGCCTTCCAAAAGAGCTTGGTAGGCTTAACCATAGCTTGTGAAAGCTGGTTAACAAAGGTGTAGCATATGCTCAGTCGTGTATTGACTAGATACATAAGCGACCCCACCAATTGTCTACAAATGCTGGCATCCACTACCTCTCGTCGATGTAGCATCCTCTTTCCTCCATCCACCAGAAGAGGAGTGCTGATAGGCTTGTAGCCATGCATGTTGAATCTCCCGTATCTCCCGGCATACTTTCCTTGAGACACAAACAAATTCCCATCACCTAATCGCCAAATTTTCAATCCCAGAAATAATGAGGCCCAAGTCCTTCATCTCAAACTCCTTTTGCAAGATCAACCTGCATGAGTGTATCAACAAATACCCACAGAACTAAATCATCTACATAAAGTACAATGATCAACAACTTACCCTCCACCACAATCTGGTATAGGTTCGGATCCGCCTCACTCTTGGAGAATCCAAGTCTGGTGAAATAACTGTCTATCCATGTGTACCAAGCACGAGGTGCTTGTTTCAACCCATACAGCACTCTTTTGAGCCTGCACACATGCGACTCGCTTCTTAAGATCTCGAAACCTTCAAGTTTCTCTATGTACACCTCCTCCTCAATGACTCCATTCAGGAACACAATCTTCACATCCATCTGATGAATGTGCCAACCCATCTGTGCTGAGAGAGAAAGAATCGTCTGTATGGAATAATACCTTGCGAAAAGTGCAAAGGTTTCCTCATAGTCGATCCCCTCAATCTGTGAGAAGCCCCGGGCAAAAAATATTGCCTTGTACTTCTCCACACTCCCATCAGCTGCTTTCTTCACTTTGTAGATCCATCTCGAACCAACCATTGATTTCCCTTCCGGCCTTGGGACAATCTCCCATGCACTGTTTCTGACAATCGAATCATACTCTTCCACCATGGCATCTACCCATGCAGGGTCCTCCACAACTTCCTCGAAAGAGGATGGTTCTGTCACGATACACTTTCTCATCAGAGCCATGTATCCAGTATATCGTTCAGGTGACTTTCTCTGTCTGCACTGTGATGTAGGTGCTCCTACAATCTTCTTTGCATCAAGATTCAGTCGCTCAGCTTCTGTAGTGCACTTCCGCCCTCTGATGGTTAGCGTTGCATGAGTGGTTTATTCCACTCCATTAACCTCCTCTTGTGGCTGATCCACATCCTGAGGCTCATCCTTAGGAACTAATAGCTCCTCATCTGCATGCAAGTGTGGCTCCCTCTCAAGCGAACAATTCATGGCTTTCTCCTCATGAAATTTGATATCCCGTCACACAACAATCTTCTGACTATCTGGAAAATACACACGATAGTTGTGGGGTGTATCAGTGTACCCCACAAATATCCCAACCTCTGTAGTCGGCTCCAGCTTCTTCCTGGCATCCTTCGTCACATGAATGTAAACAAGTGAGCCAAAAATATTCAAATGAGAAATATCAGGCTTCTTACCAGAAAACGCCTCTTCGGGTGTACTCATGCCAAGTACTCTGTGAGGACAACGGTTTTGCACATAAATCACAATATTTCATGCCTCAGCCCACAAGTGTATGGGAAGGCCCTGATCATGCAACATCGCCCGTGCAGCACCCACGATCGTTCTATTATTTCGCTTCGCGACCCCATTCTGCTGTGGGTTATGAGGCGCTATGAGTTGTCTTCGAATTCCTTTTGTGCTGCAAAAATCCTTGAATTCGCCAAAGATGAATTCACCACCATTATCACTCCTAAGAGCCTTCACCTTCTTCCCCGATTCTTTCTCAACCAGTGCCTTGAACTCACAGAACTTTGAGTATGTCTCGCTCTTCTTCTGAATTAAGAAGATCCAACACTTACGAGAAAAATCATCAAAAAATATCACATAATACTTGTGCTTTGCTATCAAAGCTTGAGAAAGGTCCACACACATCTATGTGAATTCTCTCAAGGATCATCGTGGCGCGACTATCCTTCTCACCAAAGGTGGCTTTCACAAATTTTCCCAAAGTACATCCCTTGCACTGATTTGACTGCGCAAGTGTACCTTTGGGAAGCCCGGTAGAAATCTGCTGCAAAATTTTCAAAGCACCATGGTGAAGATGGCCCAATCTCCTGTGCCATAGCTCGCCCTCATCCCAGCTCACCACTCCTTTTGCCTTTCCTGCCATTGCTGCACAACCATCTACCTGCAACTGATAAAGGTTCTTAACTTGAACCCCTATCCTCCGGGTTTCCCCAGTTGCCTTACTGCGCAGGAAAGCCTTTCCCTCGCTAAAGACAACATCATATCCCTTGTCTTCCAACATCGCCACAGAGATAATATTCTTCTTCAATCCTGGAACATGCATGACTTCCTTCAATACGAAGGGTTTACCAGACTCCCTCTCAAAGGAAATGGTCCTGATACTGGTCGCACTGTATCTACCATCATCGCCCATCTCGATGTGCACTCCAAGATCTTTCTCATCCAGATCAGTAAACAAATATTTGTCTCCGGTCATGTGGAATGACGAACCACTCTCAAGAAACCACACTAAACCCATCATGCTTGAGACCAAGCATGCAATCAGTGAAAAATATAGCTCAAACTGTGAGGCTAAGGCCTCTCCAGCTGCAGATCCATCAACCTGGTTATTTTTCTTCTTTTTTGGACAATTAGTGGCGTAATGTCCGTGTTGGTGACAGTGAAAGCACTTCACCTTGGACATGTCCTTCTTATTGCCTTTCGCACCGGATTGAGAAGCATTCTTCTTGCTCTTCCCCTTCCTTTATTTGGTAGCCAAAGCACAGTTTTCTTCATCTTCATTCTTCGATGAAGATCCATCCCTAGTACTCTGCCTTATCTCCTCCTGCACAAGATCCGACCAAAGTCGCTCCCATCCTAGCAGTTTCTCCCGACCATTGACAGAGTCCTGATAGGAATGCCAACTCTTCGGAAGCCCAAGGAGAGCCAAGCTCACCAAGTCCTCATCATCTACAGTAACCCCCACACTTCCCAGCTCATCCCTACACTGGAAAAACTTCGTGAGGTACTTGGGTATACTATCGCCTTTCTCCATTTTTATATTCCTGAGTTTATTCTTGAGCGCCAACTTCCTCTGGTCGCTCTTGCTTTGGAACAATTCTGTCAACGCTTTCCACATCAAAAATGGAGAAGCTTTACCATTAAGGCTGGACACTATGTGATCCTTTACACCTTCCAATAGAATCCTTCGACATTTTTTTGTCTTCTGTATAATATAAGATCTTATATTATACTGTGTTCATATTGTGTGAATTTTTATGGTTTTCAGCAGCAAATAGATACAAGATCTTGAGGAAATAGTCACTCAAGCTAGGCAACACAAGCCTCAAGAGGACATGTATATGAAAAATAAAGTACACTGCTACACAAATATTGCTCAAGGCTATGGCAGCGTATTTTTATTAGAGGTAACTGCTACTAGAAAATGTCAATACATTGATATACAAATTTATAGCTCATACAATGTTGGGAGTGAAGATCGAGACTCCCAAACTCAATTTCAAGACAATCCGGAAAGGATTTCCTGAAATATGCAAAAAGTACATAATGTTGGAGTTGTAGTCCTAGGACTGAGTAGCAGCTACAACTCAAGAACTGGATGGAGATGGATGAAGATGATGCACAAGATAAACAAACCTCCTCCAATGGATCTTCCAAATGAAAGGTTGATCCTAACACTGAATATTTCACCCTCCAAACAACCTGCAAACCCTTACTGCAAATGCTCACTGAAAATAACGCAGTCAAGGAGAGGGGCTGCACTGTAGGAGATATAAAATGTGTTGGCCAAGTGCCTAGATCTGAAATCTGCTCCAAGGGCCTCCTAACTGATCTCCCAAAGGAAAGGAAGCTTCCTCCTCTGAAAAATAAGCTCAGGAAGTGGTGTTGAGAAACCTCCACTGCAACACACTGCAACACAAAGCTATAATTCAGTAGAAATAATGTTGTAGCTGAAGGAGGTGGCTTGGCCTTAAGCCTGAATGTGGAGAAATGAAGTACACTATCCTTCAAGAGGCCCCTCTTGAAAGGAGAAGTAATTCCTAAACAGGAATGCCTTGTGCTAAGCAACACAGCAACTCTGCTAAACAGCAAGAGAATGCACAATAGTCTAACCACACCATAAAATCAATAATCCATAACATGTACTTCTATGTTTTCCTTTCCCTCCTTTTATACAAGTGGAAGCCTTCTCATCTTGGGTCCCACTCATTAGGGTTTCCTCCACCAAGGAATCTTCCTCCCACTATCTTTGTGTTGTCTCAAAAGATGATCTCCACCTCCTATCCCAACATTGTTGACTTGGTCAAACTTGACCTTGTCCACATGCAAATGCCCCTTTTCACACTATGAGGGATTTTATTCATATTTTTATTATGCATGGGCCTCCTCACCTATTTATTAAACTTCTAGGTGTAAAAGACAAAAATCAATATTCCAATTAGCTGCATTCTAAATTTGGAATATTACATCCTCCCCTCCCAAATGTTGCTTGTTCTCAAGTAACTACAAGGATAGAACTAAAGAGCCTCCTCTTCTCCCCGTGTAGCATCTTCATATGATAAAATCCTCCAAAGATCAATATGTTGTCTCATCAATATATCTCCAAGTTGTCCCTCCCAAGTATGCAAGTTGGCTTTTGGTGTGCATCCCAAATAGCTATCATCATGTAAAACATCCATGGGGGCAACAACGGGCTGTATAAATGCATTATTGAGGCATGAGGTCAGATATATATTGGGATCTACCATCCCCATATGAATCTCCCATCCCCAAGCTATCATCCATAAAAAATGAGCCACCCTCCAAAATGGTAACTCATACAAATCAAGGCTCCACCTTGAGCTCTTGTAATGTAGGTGGGCTGAAAATATGATCATGGTAGACAAAATAGCCTACCCCACACTGTCCTCTTCTCCACTTAGGATAAGTGTAGAGTATCTGCTGCTCTTGGGCTGCAAAAGTGTTGCCTCCAAGTGGCAAGAAGGAAAATAGATCTCCAAAGATCTTCCCTCCAACGTTGTGAATCATGCTGGCCAAAACCATCCCATATATGATGAATAGGAAATCACCATCATATGGCATCCAAGTGAGTGGAATACTAAAGGTTTCATGTAGAGCTGAAAGGTACCAACAGTTTCCCAAGTGGTCACAGTGCAGTTTTCCTAATTGTTGTTGCACAACATGACATCGCAACTCATAGAAAATTTTCTCCCAATGATTTAGGAGAGTCATAGCCCAAGTGCTCCAAGAAATCTCATGCCCCACCTCATAAAGGGAAAAGTGTTTTGTTGTGGTGTCCATATCACCTCCCATGCTCCCATTAGAACATGTAATGCAAAAGTGTGGGAATCCTCTTTCCCGAAGGACGCATCCAACCAATGTGTCTCTCCCCCAAACATGCTCCAAAATGAGAACAACAGCAACATAGGGAACCATAATGAGAATCATATTTTCTGCCATATGTAGCAAGGGAGAAGGAAAATGGTCCCTCAAATGCAACCAATGCAGTTTGACTCTCAAATGCAACATAAAATGAAATGATGGGTGGCCTCCCCACCACTTTCTTGCTGCCCCAATCTCCTCACAATTTTGGAGAAAGTGTATGGTGTATGGTGCAAAGTGAGCATGCTTTGTAAAAGATACAATCTCCCCAAGTCCTCCTAGGGAGTGGCCATCACCAATACTTCTTATGGCCTCAAGTAGACCATGAAGTCTAGAAGGAAGAATGCTCCCTCCTTGAGCAATATCATGCACATATATGGTTAAGGGTGGCACATATACATTATACAAATCATTATGAAAACAAAAAGCACCCTTACCATATGCCTTGCCATGCAAATGGAGTGGCTCATAGATGAGTCTCCTCTCATCCTCAAATAGAAAAGAGGTGGTTGTGCTAACTCTTCCAGAGAGTTATGTATCTCCTCCATCTCCATATGATCCATGCATCTCCTCATATGCTGATATATCTCCTCCTCAAAGCCTTCCCAAATTTACCCCTCCATGATGGTGTGGTATGCTGTCATAGAATAAGTGTGGCTGAAGAGGAAATCCTCATGAGCTGCTAGTAGAAACTTCTCCTTGAGCTTGGAAGCTCTAGATAAGAAGATACTACCATGATAGTAGATGACCCCATCTCTGACTGAATATCCCTCCTCATGCAACTAGTCATCCAATATCATACAAGTAGAAAGATCCTTGGAATAATCCACCAACAGCTGGGATTTCCAATATGGATTTATCCTCCATAGTGGCACAATTGATGATCTATCACAAATAACATATGTCATATGGTTTTCCTCCTCTTTGACATCTCCCATGCCAAAGATGCAAGTTGGAAGGTTGCTATCCTTCCCATGCTTCTCCTGCCACAGTGTATAATCTGAGTTGAGAGTGGGTAATGATGATGTTGAGAGAGTGCCTCCCCTCTCCTTGAGTCTACCCAAGACTCTTAGCGTTGTATCAAGCTCTCCCAAGGTCTCCACTCCTCTAGAATCAATGAATGGTACCTCAAAATGTGAAGCATCTCTCATCATCTGCTGATCTGGTGGTCTCCTTGGTGAAATGTCTCCATGCAATGAGACATCAACATCAAGAGTAGACTGCATATATGAATGGACAGATTTTCCCCTGCCTTCACTACACAATCCAGTCCTCCTCTTCTGTGCATCAACCCTCTGAAATATATAGGGATGTGTGCTCCTCATCAATTGATGTTGGTCATCCTCCCTACCTCCTCCTTATGTCTGCATGGTTTCACAATCAATCATCAATGGTACATGTTGATCATGAGTTGTGCATTGATCTCCATATATGAGATCCTGGGGAATTCTTTGCAATGATACAAGAATCCCTCCTGTTGGAGAAAAATCCCCTTCTTCCTCTGCATGAGGTGCTATATAAGCTCTAGACATGACAACGCTATTGCCCTCATCCTCATCAATATGTATGGGCAACCTCCCAATGACTGGATCCTCTTTTGAAAAAGGGATCTCCATACCCTCTTCCTCAAGAATATAAGAAAGAGGTCTTGCATCTACCAGGGTATGATGTAAGATATCAGCCTACTCAATGGTTTTCTGAAGTGGAGTTGAGTTTATGGTTTCCTCCATCACATGTAAGGTTTTTGTTTGTTCATGTTTGTTTAACTTCACCACATGTGTTGCAGAAATTTTTCCATCAAATATTTTCACTAATGTCTTAGTGAAAATTGCATAAGAAGAAGCATTTTCATTTTTCAAAGAAAAATACTCAAATATCCACCATGCATTGGCCTTACCTCAAAAATGCAGTGTGCAACTTTGATGGCCTTATCTTTTGAAATGTGATGTTGCTGCAAATAGGAGTCTAGCTCCTCCACCCAAGCTCTAGCTAAACATGTAGGTGAACCATTAAAAGTAGATAGAAGGAATCTACCCCTATCATGTTTCTTGCTCCTCTTCACCTTGATCTTGCAAAACTCTGGAAAGGTAATATGATCTCTAAACTTCTGAGTTTGAGATTCATACTCTTGCAGAAAATCACTAAGAGTTTCCCTCCTAGCCATTCCTTCTTCTTCCCTTTCTCTCATAGAAAATATGGGCATGTGACTAAGTTGTGCATCATAGTGTGTGGCTGCATGCTCACACTCATCATATGAAAATCTATAGTTTGATTCAGATCCAAACTCTCTTGGAGATTCCCTATACATCTCCCTTTTCATCTTCTTGAGATCTCCATGAATGCTTTGCAAAGTTTGAGAAAGAAACTTTGAGAGTTTCTCCTCTTTTCTTCCTCCAAAGGATGGAGTCTTATTTTTGTCTTTTCCGCTCATATTTTCTTCTTCTTGTCTTCTTGATAGCATATTGGCTGAGATTCCACAGGCTGAGCCAAGATTATGCTCTGATACCACTGTAATATCCCAAAATGGGAATGCAACAATATTTGAACACAATAATGAAAGAGCAGTGATACATCAACACATAAAATGTAAGAAGATCCAAATAGCCATCATATTAATATCTTAGCAGCAAACATATACAAGATCTTGAGGAAATAGTCACTCAAGCTAGGCAACACAAGCCTCAAGAGGACATGCATATGAAAAATAAAGTACACTACTACACAAATATTGCGCAAGGCTATGATAGTGCAGTTTTATTAGAGGTAAGTGCTGCTAGAAAAATTCAATACATGGATATACAAATGTATGGCTCATAAAATGTTTGGAGTGAAGATCTAGACTCCCAAACTCAATTTCATGGGCAATCCGGAAAGGATTTCTTGAAATATGCAAAAAGTACAAAATGCCAGAGTTGCAGTCCTAGGACTGAGTAGCAGCTGCAACTCTAGAACTAGATGGAGATGGCTAAATATGATGCACAAGCTAAACAAACCTCCTCCAGTGGATCTTCCAAGTGAAATGTTGATCCTAACACTGAATATTTTACCCTCCAAACAACCTGCAAACCCTTACTGCAAATGCTCACTAAAAATAACGCAGTCAAGGAGAGGGATTGCACTGTAGGAGATGGAAAATGTGTTGGCCAAGTGCCAAGATCTGAAATCTGCTCCAAGGGCCTTCTAAATGATCTCCCAAAAGAAAGGAAGCTTCCTCCTTTGAAAAATAAGCTCAGGAAATGGTGTTGAGAAACCTCCACTGCAACACCCTGCAACACAACGTTATACTTCAACAGAAATAACATTGTAGCTGAAGGAGGTGGCTTTGCCTTAAGCCTGAATGTGGAGAAATGAAGTACATGATCCTTCAATAGGCCTCTCTTGCAAGGAGAATGAATTATTAAACAGGAATGCCTTGTGCTAAGCAATACAACAACTCTGCTAAACAGCAAGAGAATGCACAATAGTCTAACCAGACCATAAAATCAATCATCCATAACATGTCCTTCTATGGCTGCCTTACCCTCCTTTTATACAAGTGGAAGCCTTCTCATCTTGGGTCCCACTCATTAGGGTTTCCTCCACCAAGGAATCTTCCTCCCACTGTCTCTGCGCTATCTCAAAAGATGATCTCCACCTCCTATCCCAGCGCTGTTGACTTGGTCAAAATTGACCTTGTCCACATGCAAACGCCCCTTTTCATACATGAGGGTGTGAAATCCAGCTCCTATGATGATCCCTTTTCACACTATGAGGGATTTTATTCATATTTTTATTATGCATGGGCCTCCTCACCCATTTATTAAACTTCTAGGTGTAAAAGACAAAAATCAATATTCCAATTAGCTGCATGCTAAATTTGGAATATTACAAAGAAGTCTTGGAAGAAAATGGATTGAATAATTTCATTAATAAGGACATCCTGAAACTAACTCCAACTGATCCATGAGATCTAGTAGAGTGGAAGAAAAATGTAGAAAAGGTGAGAAGGATTATACTAGAAGGTGTTTGAAATAATATTGTCTCGAACCACCACCGAAAATAAAATATATATGAAATGTGGAAGACCTTGACGGACTTGTTTCAGAACAACATTGACCACAAGACGCTGGCACTGAAGGACAAGCTCAGAAAAATCAAGATGGAGAAGGGCGACACAATACCACAGTACTTGACCAAGTTTACCCAATGTCGAGATGAGCTTGGAAGTGTTGGTGTTACAGATGCTGAAGATGATCTGGTTAGCCTAACACTTATAGGCCTTCCCAAAAGCTCGCACAACTACCAGGATTCAGTAAATGGAAAAGATAAACTACCAGAGTGGGAGTGTTTGTGCTCTGACTTGGTGCAATAAGATATACGGCAGAACACCAGAGATGGGACCTCATACAAAGAAGTGGAAGAGTATTTTTCATTAATCAACAAATAAAATAAATCCAAGGAAAATAAGTCCAAATTTGATGATGACATGAATAAATAATTTTCCAACATCAAGTGTTTTCACGGTCACGATTTTGGTCACTATGCCACGAAATGTCCAAGGAAGAAGGAAAGCAAGAAGGAGTCTTCTGAGTAGCAGTAGAAGGTGAAGCTCTAGCTTCATAATTCGAAATTGATTTCACTCTCATTTCATGCATGGAAAGCACTGTAATGGGAAGCATGTGGTATCTCAACGACGGTGCCTTGTTCCACATGATGGGGAATAGAGATCTCTTCCGTGACTTGGAGGAGAAATTCCTCAAGAAGGACATAGAGTTTGGAGATGATGGGGGGTATATCATGACTGATATCGGTACAGTTAATTTTCAAAGGGAGTATGGATCCCCTCTCAAACTTAAAAATGTGATGTTTATTCCAAGACTAAAGAATAATCTTGTTTCTATAGCGGTATTGTAAGATCATGGGTATGATGTGATATTTACCAAGGAGAAGGTTTTCCTTAGACACATCGCCACGAGACATGTGAAGCATATCGGTGGGCGAGTCAAGAACCTGTATGCACTTGAGGTTGAAGATGCTTGTGAATCCTTGAGGAGAAGGAAAAGGTTAGAAATTTGGTGTTTGAGAGGGAGTATGTTATACCTCTCAACATGCAACCTCATAAGAAGCCTCAGCATGTTGTGGTGCAAGCACAATTGGAGAAGAACAGAGGAGTTTGAATGGAGACATCCACTCAAGAATATACCTCCAAAAGGGAGAAATTTCAAGCCAAGTGAGCAGAGGGAGCACATGCATCCATACCTCCAGGTGAGAGGTGGGGAAATGTGAAGAAATAGTCCCAAGAGTGTAGAAATTTGGGCGAGGTCCATTAAGAATTTATTTATTTATTATTTATTTATTATTTTTTTTAATTTATGGATCATTACCTTGCTACGGGGCCCACAATATATAGTAGCATGATGGATCAGTGATGATTGATGTATTCAGATGCCATATTGACATATGCAAAAACTAGCAACAGTCAGATACTGGGGAGCACAATGCAGAGTTGGTAGCATTGCAGATGTCACAATGCAGAGTTAGCAGCAATGCAGAGTTTTCAGTAGACATTCTAGTAGCTAGTAGCAGTCGAGACTCAGGTAATAGATGAATTATATTGATCAGAGTTGATTCAATTTTTGTGTGGGTGTTTTTTAGTTGCAGATGTTGCAATCACGACAACAATAGAGAGAAGTGTTTCATACAGAACATTCCAAAGGTATTGGATCAAGATATAGTTGAATTCCTTTCCCGTTGAGAGGGAGTGTTGAAAATGGCAACAAGAAACGTTGAAAATGGCACTAAGAAAGATTCTAATTTAATTTATCTTGAATTAAATTAGAAGAAATTGTAATTCCACATCTCCTGACAACTTGCACGAGTCAACTAAGTTAGTTTGACTTAGTTGGTTAAGTTACTTCGAGTTGAGGGTCTAAATTGAGTCATGTATAGTAGTTCATACTTTTTAGGAGGCCTAGTTGAGTTTATTTTGAGTTGTAATTAGTTAGCTCAGTTTATCTAAGTTAAATTAAATTTTACTATTTCCAAATGATGGAGGAATTAGTGAGAGGTCAAAGTGTGGAACTTGAACTTGAACCATACTTAGTGATAAATCAGTTAACTAATGATTCGCTCATAAATAACTCATCCATGTCAGATATGAGAATTACCCAGTTGAGATTGGATTTCAAGGGAAGCATACTATTAGTTGTATAATCATCCAAATTGTGCAGGTGGTGCATGCAGTCAGAAAAAGGCCCTAGATGGATTGCGCAATATTGGATGGGGATTTCCCTAATTAATAGGGGCTAATTACCCAAGGGAACAATGCAAGGAAATAGGGACTTGCAAAAGAAGAGAATTGGTTAATTATTTTCCTAGGTCTGTCTAGGAAGATGTGAGACAGATAAAGATAGTGCATATGTTTCTCCAGCTTGAGAAAAGAATTGTAAAATTCTCATATTTTAAGAATAATGAAATATAAAAATAGTGTGCGTTTTTAGTTGTGGCTTTCCCCACGAAATAATTGTGTAATTTGTTGATTGAATTCTTTATCTTATATTCTTTGTGATTTCACGATCATTTAAATTGGTTTCCACAATTGGTAGAGTAGATTCAATTCTATTTTTTTAGCAAATTACAATTATCAGTTTGAATCTACAAGGAATTTATACAACAATTTTGTAGAAGAGGTCTAGAACTATGAGATAAGGGAAACATGAAATTTGGCATATTGGGTTGAAAGGACAACTTCCAGGAAAAGATAGATGGTACACCTGAGATAAGGTGGAGGAATATTTTCCTCACCTCGTTTAGGAGAAGCTTTTAGGGAAAAAAATCCTCCCAAAATGGGTAGGTGTGATCCAGATTGGATCATTACATTATTTTTCATCCATGGTGATGCTTTCAAAGTGGAAATAATGAAGGCATTAGCGCACATGACCAATTTTACTAGTAGGGCTAAGGTTAGGAAATTGAGGTTTGAAACCTTCTTGCAGAATTTTGAGGCATATAATGGAAATTTTTTTGAGAAAAAATTTTCCACTATACTATGGCACTTTTTCCCCTACTGGTGGCGCAAGAATCATCTCAATTAGAGTCCATATGCAAAGGTTATGCCACTTTGAAGTTTACCTTCATGTTTTCACCACCATAATTCAAGAGGATGCCTCACCAACCCCCATAACTCATGGAAAATGGGCTAGACACATTATTATGATGAATAATAATCTATAAGAGTCCATATTGTAACTTTGGTTAAGATTTTATGGAGTCAAGCCTAACCACTAATAGGTTTTCAGGTTGTATTATAACCGAACCACTAGGAGGAACATGGATTCCATTCTTTTCGAGTGCACTTATGCCATAGATGAGAAGAGTAGGTGAGAGGAATAGGGAGGGAGAAAAAAAAGATGATTTTTGCACTCAGAGTAGCCCACAGGCCACAAGCCTTATTTCTTTGTACTCACAGTCATTTTATATTCAGAGAAAGAGAGTAGAGTGACCTCACCTTCTGTTCGTTTTCTCCCAAAATGTTTTCCCAAGCTATCTCTTGTGTCAAATGTGTTTGTGATTTTTTAATGTACTGATCTATATTTTCTACATAAATTTTAATTTTCATGCATACACAACAAACAATAATATATAGATCTAAAAATATAACGAGAAATAAAGCCTAATAGTGTATATTTTATATTTTTAAATATAGTTTTATCAGATCTATTGTGATGAACTATCTAGTGGAATATCCATTACATTTTATGTATCATTTATCCATATACCATAGGACGTTTTCCTTCTTTATCTCCACTCTATGGAACAACAAAACTATTGCACCCACCACTAACAATGTTCCCCCAAAGCTTATACATAGCTCCAATTAAAACTCCCCTTAGTAATACCATTTCTCCTCAAGCCATCCTACAATTATCCTTTCCAAGCATTTTTCTTACCCCTGCGTCACTCATCTTGCCTATGAAAATCAAATTTATTGCTAATTTTGAGATGTACAGAACACTAGGAGTGTTTTAATCCTTCCACCCATGAGCTTCAACTTGAATTTTCCTTGTCCTATGATTTTGGTTGTCAAGTCATCTCCTAAGAAAACATCACTGTAAGGTCCCACCTTACCAAACATCAAGAATGTAGAGAAGTACAGGTTATGTTGAACACTATCACTTTTTTTTTTTTTTTTTTACCTCCTAAAAGATTAGAACCTTTTGCGGGATTACTAACTACTCATAATATGACTAACTTGGTTATCATGAAGATGTTGTTTCTTCATCTATTTCAATATAATAATATAACATAATAATTTAGGGATAACTTCCCCTTAAAACCAATTCCAAAACACATTTTTCAAGGTTTAAAATAAGATTAAATGTGCTATTTTCATACTTGTACATGAGTTCTAAGAAATACTAGAAATAAATTCCATCATAGTTCCATGTGTGAGAATTAAGAATAATAAACCTATTTGATCCCCTGGATTATGCTAAATAGGTTCCACTTATTGACTCTTTACATCATAACCACAAAGTATGCCACACGAACCTAAAATATCATGCTTCTATTAAGTCAAAATACACATATAAGGGCATGATTATTAATCTACCTGTAACAAGGTAACTTAAGGAGGAATATGCCTATATTCACCATAAAATATAATGATATGTTTATGAAATGGAGAAATGGAATCACAAAAGATATTGATTCAACAATCTTTCCAAACTCATCAACTAAAAATTCTCATTCTTGAGTATTAAGGAAAAACAATTATTTTCAGAATGGCATTGCTTCAATCATGAAACTTGTATAATGAATGTTATAGCAAGAGTAGCTATGGTTGCAAATTCATAAACACATTATTCTTCAAAGAGTTCCAAGTAAAGAATTGGACTTGCGAAAATTAGGCACAATTAGTTGTTTGCTACAGCTACTCAAGCATAAGACTACACCCATGAATACATGCAGCTTGGGAAACTTATTATGCTCCTTGCACAAGTAATTAAATCCTACATAATTAGTTACTATAAAATTGCTTCCAACAACACCATTTTTTTATGATAGATTTATATGATAAAAGGAACATTGTCCTGTTGATCTATTCACACTTAAACAACTTTACTAAAATTGACTTTCATATTTATAAAAAAACTTGCTAGAATAGGAAAACACATCTATTGAATAATATATTTAAATTTTTGTTACATAAAATCTACAATGAGTAATACATTTACTCTAAGAATTGATGTGCATAAAAGCTACAACCATTGAGGCCTTGTAACAAATAGTTTGCAAGCATACAATATATAATCATTCAGGAATTTTATCGAACACTTTGCAAGCATGCAATCTACAACAATTGATAATTTAAAACAAAAATTTCAAGTGCATTAACTGGGTTAGTATCATCAATATAGATAACCAAGTAAATCCAAGATATAAAAAAAAATAAGCAAAACCAAACAATAGACAGTCCATACAAGCAGCAATGGATTTGTAAAATAGACCAGATCAGGGAATCAGAGTCTGAAACCCTGTTTTTTGGAATCAAAGTGGGGGTTACATGGTCCAAAGGCATGGATACCCCTTGATATTGAGCTGCATCGCAACAGAAAGTCCCATAAATGCGATTCTTTAAAACAAAAAACAAAAAAAAAAATCCTACCATCTCATTTATCACTTTTATCAAACACTTAGTGTGCAAAATTCATCTACAACAGTACATGGAGAAAGAAAAATCAAATTTATGCTAATATGATATTTTCATCAAACTCATGGCAACCTGTTATGGACAAAAAAAATCATTATAAACTGAACTTAAAAACTTTGGCAACAAATATTTGTTTTAATCCCCCTGCATGTACATTCTCATACATAGCTTCCATGAAACTATTAACTCATTTTTGGTTAGCTCATAAATAATTTTCTAAATATTCATAATTTTGTTATAATTTAAATTAACAATTTCCAATAAATTTAAATTTTCCACAACACTTTAGAACATAATAAGAAACCAAAATTTCAAGAATATTGATAGATATACCTTGCAATGTATAAATATGGCTCCAAAGGATGAGAGTATCATCCAGCTCCAATATCCTTACCAACTCATTGTGAACCATCCGGTTTTCCACCCAACCATATCCACGGAGAACTTCTCCCCCTGAAACTCCGGAGCTATAAGAGCTCACAAACAGTACCAAAATATAGCAATAAAGAGATATCCAAGGCAAGTTGAGGAAGATAAGTTTCACTTCCTCCCAATACCACTCATAGTCAGCTTCACCAGGTATAGCTACTTAGTAATTTAGTTTAGTAATTTCAAATTAATTTCGAAGCAATTGGCTACTCTCCAAGTCTCTCACTCTCATAATGTTCTTCAAATCTCTCAACTCTTGGTATCACAATGCACCTCCCCCAAGTGAGAATACATGAGCCACATATATAGGAGGAGCAACAAATTATTGTCATAAAAGAGGAGTAATATGCATGCCTTGTATTCCTTTTAGAGGAGTCTAACTTATGCCATTAAGGATAGGTATGCATGCCTTAGTTAAGGAGAGTGTAACATATGCATTAAAGAGAGTGTAAGAGGAATATTTTATGACATGTCTTTAATGAGTGTAAGAGGAATATGAAATTCTTTTATGAGTGCATAAAAAAGAGTGTAATGTATAATTAAA
The DNA here is from genome assembly GCA_034641835.2 of Pinus albicaulis. NCBI lineage: Eukaryota > Viridiplantae > Streptophyta > Pinopsida > Pinales > Pinaceae > Pinus > Pinus albicaulis. Next base: position 1,081,459,129 of record CM076574.1, read on the forward strand.
AGAGAGAGAGAGGGAGAGAGAGTTACATAGAGCCAAGATAATCATCAAGGAGAGCGGTGTCAAGTGGTTGAGGAGATATAATTATCTTTTAATAATAATATAATAGTCTCATAAAATATAATAATATTAATAATATTGAGGATTAAGTCAACATTGAACTATTAAGATTGATCAATGATAAGTTAAGTATTTTCCTTCAAGTATACTTTATTACCCATAGATTGGAGGTGATTTACTATTTTTGGAAATTCATACTTGAGATGCTAGACATGACTTTCTATTTTTAGAAAGTCATTCCAAAATTGTGAGGAATGAGATTTTATTAAGTAGATTCATCCTTGAGCTGCCCATGAGTGATATTTTTCTTTCGGAGAATAAGGATTACGCACCCCTATAGTATGCATCTCTGTGCCTTAGTAGATTGAGGACTTCGTGCCCTAATCTACTTTAAAGATCTAAGATTCCACACCTTGATCTTTTTAAATATTCAGGACTTCGTGCCCTAAACATTTCATTATAGATCCAAGACTCCATGTATTTATATTTCATGGATTTAGGACTCCGCACCCTAATTTCCATGGCTTCTCATCTACTCTGCTTTGAAACTCCACGCTTCACCTTAAGGTATTGATTGTGAGCTCATACCCATATGATGGTTCGTCAGTAAGGTCTTCTTCCAAGACCTGCACACATCACAATCTCATAGATCAAAGGAATCAAATGAATTTCATAATTAACTTATTCACATTTTACCAAGGATTGTGCATGACTTCCACAATCATTTTGGTTTTGGAGAAATGACTTCCGCAATCATTTATAAGTTGAGCATCCTTGTTGGCAATGACCAAGTCCCCTGGTACATCATGATTAGTACGAGATTACGCACATATAATCATACAAATCATGTATCGTCCATAAATCATAATTAACCTTATGTTCCACATAGCCATGATCATCCATGGATCTGTGTCTCAATCCTAGATCACCATACATGTCATACACCTATGTCCAAAATAGGATACCAAAAGAGAAAACATCGCTAATATGCTCTTAAGAAAAATCAATTCGTATACACACAACGATGGATATTATTATAAGCACACAACAACCAAGTGACCCAAACCAGGTCTATAGCAAGCATGTACATAAGTCTTTCATGCATAATATTATATCATAATATCAAAATCACCATCTCTAAGTGTCATCAAAGTTATCTCACCAAGAAGGGACACTACAATCACAACCATAAAATATTTCATGCTCACAAAAAAACTCCTTGTGAGGATTCATATGAAAGGATGTGCTCTAGTTGACTAGCCATGCCTCATGATCTACATGTGTACTTTAAAAATCCAAGTACACATCATCCTCCCCCCCCCCTCCCCTTTCATCTAAGGAGGATTTTTCTTCTGCAAGAGGAGCGTCTTCAAATTACTATCCTTTTCTTAGTAATTTTAGATCTACATACTTTCTTGTAATGCCCTTTTTTTCCACATCTCCAACATACCTTAACAAATTTTGTTGGATATTTATATATTCCTCTAGATTTAGATCTCCCACCAGAGTACTTTTTTTATTTCTATTTTGGGTGCATTATCTTACAGATAAGGCATCTCCATTATGGTTTTCCATTTTTTTGTCTCATACCCTCTGATATTAGCAATGATAGTATTTCATTGATGCTTAAAGTTGATGCATTACTACTTATGGGAACAACCAAACTATCCCATGAATTTAGTAGAGAATATAAAAAATTGATGCACTTATCCTCATCTTAAATATTAATATCAATATATAATAGCTAAATTACCATAATATTGAAGGAATTTATATGCTTTTTCATTGAGACACCATCCTTCATCCTCAGGTTATACAACTTTTTCCGCAAGAACAATTTGTTCACTGGGGACTTAGACTGACACAAAGTTCCTAATTTGTTCCACAAAGAATTTTCTATATCTTCCCTTGAAACATTGATTAATAATAAATATAAGAGACACAATCATATTGTGCTATTTTCCTTTCGATCCAAATTGTACCATTCTTCTATTGACATACCTGTTAATGTAGAACTCGGATCCAAAATGATGCATTGATCTTTTTCCACTAGTAAATATTCCATTTTGAGCTTCCATAGCTCAAAGCTCCACCCATTTAATTTTTTTATCTCTATATTTGAAATTCTTTCCATTTCCTTTCACCACTAGAATAACTTCTATAGATTTCCCACTATAATAGAATCTACCATAGGCCCATGCCAAACCCCTTAACCACAAAGGAATCTCCTTGAAGCCATAACTGCTTTGATACCAAATGTAGGTTTTCACCCCGTACAATTAATTGATGCAAACAAATTATTAATAAAATAGAGAAGATGCAATGGAAAACGCACAAATTAACATGGATATTTTAGCCTAGAAACCCAAAACCAGGAAAGTGAAAATTTTTTCCATATATATTTTATATAGTATTATAATACTACTTATATATATATATATATATATATATATATATATATATATATATATATATATATATATATATATATATATATATGTATATATATATATACCACATGAACGAAAAAATAGGTTACCTTCTATTAAATTAAAACCATAGTTTCTTAAATGAAACTATAAAACCACAGGAAAAACCACCATGTACCATAAAACTGCTTTTAGCAAAAAAAAATGTGTCAAAAAACACCAAAAATAGATGCAAAACGCTGCCCAAAAATCATGTGTAGAAATAGTTGTGCAAAGAATATAACACATACTCAATATTTCATATGTTCTTCTCATAGGATAATTTTATAGCCTTTCATGCCTTCTTTTCATAGGATTTTGCAAAAATTCAAAGCTTTGAGAACATTGTATTAATTATGAATTTAACATATCATATAAATTGAAATAGGAAAGATAATACTCCTCTTGAGGATCTAAACCAAACCCAACTAACTCTCTATAATCACTACCTATGCAATAAACCTTAATCATCAATTCAAAGCTTATTGATCAAACTTGTGCATGTTCTTCAACCGAGAATAACTTGCCCCCTGACCATCTCCATGGTACTTTCTACATTATTCTTACAATATAATTGAGATTTGTTTTGTTTTTTAAGACATGGTATAGGAGATATTAGGCATAACAAAGTGTTAATTATTTTCCTTTTTCACCAAACCTTTAATAAAGTTTTTTTTCCCAAATTGGCGGGGTGTTACACTCTAATTTATGCAACTCTTTCACTGGTTGAAATTCTACATCACATTTCAACTAAAACTCTATTGTAAAATACTTGATGGAATAATGATTCATTTGTAAACTATTAGTGTTATCGTAAGCTTTTGTTTTAGAGAGAAAAAATATGGTGTGATTTATGGAGACTTGGTGAAAATATTGATTAGAGATTGTGATTGTTGAAATATTTATGGAGTAATTGAGAGATCATAGGAGATGGAATATTCTCGAGACCTCTCCCTACATGTATAAATGTATGAATTGATAATGAACTTTGTTACAGATGATATGTCCATTATTAATGAATTTTTTGCTAGGTTATTTTTTTTTATTACGTCTTCATTTGGTATCAGAGCCCGTGGCTAGTATAGCATGTGAATTAAGGACACTGCATGGAGTATCAAAAGATGTGTTTTTTTTTTTTTTTTTTAAATTTGGAGAACAATATTTCACTCTATAACGAGAAGTAGAGCCCTACCCATGGGAGCAATATTCCTGCAAGAAATTGGAATCTATGTTGTGCATGCAAGCTAGAGCAGGTAACGTTTCAAGAGACATGTGTTAAACTACGTGGACGCCGCATTAAATATTTGGAGTGCAATGACTGTGTGTAAATTTCGTATGAATAAATTGCATGGATTGGTGCCTAACTGCATTCCTACGTGGAATGCTACTTGGATTGACACCTAAATATGTGCTTACGTGGATTGCTATGTGGATTGGTGCATGGACTATGACACAGAATGAACTTGATGCATGAAGGACCTGCATATTTGTGAGGAGTTATCGTGCGTACAAACCATGTAAACTTGTGTAGCATTTAGGCATATTAAATGGAGTTTGGTTTTACATTGCAAAATGTAAAATGTAAATAAGCATGGAATGAACATGAAATTTTCCCTTTTAATTATTTGTTAATAATTTTAATGTAATATTTCATGGAGCGAACATGAAATTTACCCTTTTAATTATTTGTTAATATTTTTAATGTAATATTTACCAGAGATAATTAGTGGAGAACATTTTTTGACACATGAGAGAGTTCATGGGCCGTAATATGAAGTTTTTGATTGGGTTTAAAATTGAGGTACATTTTTTCTAAATTTCATTTTGTAGTTTCTTTTAAGGGGAATTGTAAGAGTTAAAAATGGAAGGTGGAAGTATTAATAATTTTAGTGGTGATTATTTCATTTCTAAGGAGAAATTGGTTGTAATTTTGCACTTGGTGTGCCATTTTGTACTTTTTATTTAATGAAAAAATATTTTGTGGTGGTGGTTGAGTCCCAATTTATGGGACTTTGGTTCTAGTCTCGGGTCGAAATGAGACACGTTGTACTCTTTTGTGCATTTTATCTCTATGCCTCTCTCTTACTCTCTTCATGGCAACAAACACTATTGTGTTTCATTAACTTGTTGGCAAAAACTATTTTTATTGGAGAAAATGCATGCAACCTATATTCATCATGGAACCCTATAACTAATGGATACACTATAGATTCTTGGTCATTTGAATAAAAATTTGATTATCACATATCAACTGAGTGTGTTTCTCTTATTGCTCATGTAGATCTTCTAGAATTCGTCTCAACCAAATTTCTTCACATGATATTGTCACTACTGCTTTTTACTCGGCTTTTGTTGTGGAGAGAGAAAATATGGGTTGCTTGTTAGTAATTCAAACAATTTTTCTGAACCCATATTGAATGAATACCCTAAATTTGATTTCCTGTCATTCATTCATCTAGCCTAATATGAATCTGTATAACCAATCATCCTGAAATCTTATGTATATTTGTATACCAAACCATAACCAGTCGTTCCAAGCAGAATTGACAACAACATGTGAAGCAGATTGTTTGATATTAATTCTAGAAGATATACATGAGGAGCAAAAGAAACCCACTAAATTGATATGTGATAATCAAAGTGTTATTCAAATGGTGAATTCAAAGCAATGGGTGATGATGATAAGAAATATTTAAAAGAACTTAATAAGAAAGATAATGAATCACTTCACTTATAGGAAGTGTTGTTGAAGAATCTATATTTCCAAGATTCATTGGTGTAGTATCATCTAAAGAAGCATGGGATATTTTAAAGAACACATATGAAGGTGTAGTTGTAGTTAAATTGAAAACATTAAAGAGGAATTTTGAAAATTACCATATGTAAAGTAATGAATCCTGTAGAAATTATATAACTTATGTGTTATATGTCCAAGATTCTTCTGATCGCACAATATTTTAACTTCATGCACAATACAAAATCTATTCCACCATTGATCATCACATGCGGAAATTAAATCAATTGCATGCACACATTGAAACCATAAAAATTCACACACATTAACACAGTTGTTTAACGGGAAAGCCTGAAGCTAAAAACCCCAACTATCTGTATATAATATATGTCATAGAGATCATGTAACAATCCTCATACAAAGTTGATCATATCAATCTCTCAGTACAATACAATCGCTACACACTAATCAGGCCCGATCTTGCAAATCCATGCACCGATCTTTGCCAGCCTTTAGCCTGCCTCTACTGCGCAATCCATGCTGAAGAATGGCTCTGAATGAACTCGAATCCACCCTATATTGAATGTGCAATCCTCATTGGCATCTCCAATAAATGTGTGGTGCAAAAAATGTAACACTATAGTCACAACTAATAGTCACACTTGCTCTTTCACCTACCTCTCCACTGGTCTCCACTGAACTGTCCATGCACTGTAGTTAACTGATGTATTCTTCAGTTGATTAATGAGTTAATATTTAGTGAATTAATTAATAATTAATTCACACCACTCACCTAGTGTATCAATCGGTTAGACTAGATACAACTAGCTCAACTATGTTTAACTAAGTTAAACTGAACACAACTCCACCAACTACTTCTACAACTCTGACCTCTGTCACATGAGTTCCTAGCGGGAAGTCTCCATGCAATAGCTCCAGTAAACCCTTAGAAATAACATAATTCCTTCTGTCAGCTCCTGTTCCACATCTGTGCACTTAACTAAAGTGCTCCAAGAGAATAAGATAATGTTTAGAGTCCAAATATTATTAAGAGCTAATAATATTCGACATATCTATTTTTAGACTGGCAATCTAAAAATAGATTCCGCCCATTATGTCTAAAAATAGAAGCCCATATATTTTTTCCAACTTTACCAACCATCCACAAATGGCATCCTGCAACTCATAGAATATGATCGACATGTCTAAAAATAGACATAGTCTAAAAATAGACTTTGCGACAAAAATCACATTGTGTGGGCCCACCCCAGTTTTAGGTGATCACTTTCCAACTAGGATGGGTGATGGGAATGATGTTTCGGGAGGATATGTACCTCCTTCACTATTTCTTGTTGCAATCTTCAACACTCCCTCTCAACAAGAAAGGAATGTCTTTGCATGCGACATGCAACTCCATGCATTCTCCCTGCAACCTTTGCAAGCGCCATGCAACTCCATGCATCTGCTCTGCAACTCTTCTGAAACTGAATAGGCTCCAAACAACTCAATCAATCTGACGCATCTATCATCAAAGTCTTCAACTTCTGCATAGCTACTGCACATGTCTTCAAGAACCACTGCGTTGTTGAAATTTGCACCCATGCACTCTGCACTTGATGTCAACTCTGAACCACGCTCCAGTATCTGACACTGTCACTTTGATCTGCATGCATCAATCCATCTGATCATGCTATTGCTGCTCTATGTGGGCACCTCGTAGCCAGGTTCAATTCGTGAGATCCACACCATCTCAATGAATCCTGCCCAAAAATCTCCTCTTGGGATTACTCATGCATGGCGCCCCACCTCTCACCTGGTGGTATAGTTGCATGCACTCCCTCTGCCCATCTGGCATGAAATTTCTCTGCATGAGTGGTTTCTCCCACTCCATGATTCTCATCTTGTGGCTACTCCACATCCTGAGGTTCACTCTTACCTACATGCAAATCCTGCTCCCTCTCAAGCTTCAATTGCATGTCTTTCTCACACTTCCCAACAGTAGGAAGCTCCATAGAAATCCCATCTACTTCAATTCTATAGAGATTCTTGGCTCGAATCCCAACCTTCTTGAATTTTCCTGTTGCTTTGTCCCGAAGGAAAAATTTTCCTTCACTAAAGACAACATCATACCCTTTATCCTCTAACATTGCGACTGAGATTAAATTCTTCTTTAAACCTAGAACATGCACTACATCTTGTAAAATAATGAGTTTACCTGCTCCCTCTGAAAGGTAATGGTACCAATGCCGGTCGCATTGTATCGTCCATTGTCGCCCAACTCAACATGCAACTGGAGATCTTTCTCCACCAAGTCACTGAAAATATTCACATCTCCCGTCATGTGAAAGGAAGCGCCACTATCAAAATACCACCCCGATCCTAATGCACTAGACACCATGCATGCGATCAATGAGAAGTCCAGCTCAAATTGCGAGGCAAGAGCCTCACCAACTGCAGCTCCAGCAGCCTGATTGTTCTTCTTCTTTTGTGGACAATTGTGGCGTAATGCCCATGTTCGTGACAGTGAAAACACTCCACTTTGGACATGTCACGCTCTTTGCCATTCGCACCGGATTGAGAAGGATTTTTCTTCCCCTTCCCTTTCCTTGCTTTGTCAGCCAAAGTGCAATCCTCTTCATCATCATTCTTTGATGAAGAGCCATCCCTGGTACTCCGCCTTATCTCCTCCTGCACAAGATCCGACCAAAGTCGCTCCCATCCTAGCAGTTTCTCCCGACCATTAACAGAGTCCTCGTAGCTATGCCAACTCTTTGGAAGCCCAAGGAGAGCTAAGCTCACCAAGTCTTCTTCATCGACACTAACTCCTACACTCCCTAGTTCATCCCTGCAGTGGACAAACTTTGTCAAGTATACCAGAATAGTGTCATTCTTCTCCATTTTTATTTTCCTGAGCTTGTCTTTAATGCCAACTTCCTCTGGTCACTTCTGCTTTGGAACAATTCTGTCAAAGCCTTCCACATCAAGAATGGAGTGGCTTTATCGTGAAGGTCGAACATAATGTGATCCTTCACACCTTCCAACAGAATCCTTCGGCACCTTGCTACCTTATTTTTCCTTGCGTCAAGTGTGGTTGCATCGCTAGAACCCGGTTTAGGAATATCAACATCTATGAACTCCTTCAACCCATTATCCTCCAACACCGCCTCCATCCTGTCCTTCCATGCAATATGATTCGAGATTCCCTCAAGGGCATACTCCAATCGCAATCCATTGAAAGAAATTTCAATGATTTCTCAACTTCGACACCAAGAAAACACTGCAGCAAATTCGAATTCCACCAGCACAAACTCAACTGTTTCAATAATTGCAATCGCCTATGATCAATACTGCTCTGAGACCATGTAGAAATTATATAACTTATGTGTTATATGTCCAATATTCTCCTGATCACACACTATTTTAACTTCATGCACAATACCGAATATATTCAACCATTGATCATCACATGCGAAAATTAAATCAATTGCATGCACACATTGAAACCATAAAAATTCACACACATTAACACAATTGTTTAACGGGAAAGCCTGAAGCTAAAAACCCCAACTATCTGTATATAATATATTTCATAGAGATCATGTAACAATCCTCATACAAAGCTGATCATATCAAGCTCTCAGTAAAATACAATCGCTACACACTAATCAGGCCCGATCTTGCAAATCCATGCACCGATCTTTTCCAGCCTTTAGCCTGCCTCTACTGCGCAATCCCTGCTGAAGAATGGCTCTGAATGAACTCAAATCCACCCTATATTGACTGCGCAATCCTCATTGGCATCTCCAATGAATGTGTGGTGCAAACAATGCAACACTATAGTCACAACTGATAGTCACACTTGCTCTTTCACCTACCTCTCCACTGATCTCCACTGAACTGTCCATGCACTGTAGTTAACTGATGTATTCTTCAGTTGATTAATGAGTTAATATTTAGTGAATTAATTGATAATTAATTCACACCACTCTCACTAGTGTATCAATCAGTTAGACTAGATACAACTAGCTCAACTATGTTTAACAAAGTTAAACTGAACACAACTCCACCAACTACTTCTACAACTCCACCAAACTCTGTCACATGAGTTCTAAATGAAGTCCTCCATGCAATAGCTCCACTAAACCCTCAGGAATAGCGTAATTCCTTCTGTCAGCTCTTGTGCCACATCTGTGCACTTAACTGAAGTGCTCCAAGAGAATAAGATAATGTTTAGAGTCCAAATATTATTAAGAGCTAATAATATTCGACATATCTATTTTTTAGACTGGCAATCTAAAAATAGATTCCGCCCAATATGTCTAAAAATAGAAGTCCATCTATTTTTCCAACTTGACCAACCATCCACAAATAGCATCCTGCAACTCATAGAATATGATCGACATGTCTAAAAACAGACATAGTCTAAAAATAGACTTTGCGACAAAAATCACCTGTGTGGGCCCCACCTAGTTTAGGTGATCACTTTCCAACTAGGATCAGGAATGATGTTTCAGGATGCCTCCTTCACTATTTCTTGTTGCAATCTTCAACAAATCCATTCATAATTACATCACAAAAAATTCAAGATATTGTTAATCATATGAGGTCATTAAGGGAAGATTTTCCATAAAAAGGGTTGATTGAGAAGATTTTAAGAAGTGTTCTCCCAAAGTTTCAAATGGTCACCACCAGTATAATGGTCTCCAAAGATTTGAATACGGTGAAAATTGATTAATTAAGTGGATTCTTACTCATTTTTTAAGAAAATCAACCATCTGAGCAAGTAGAACATGTTTTTTCTACAAAGAATAGAGGAACGTGAAGGAGCAAGTGTCAATATCATAATCAAAATAAAAATAGAAGTTAGCAAAGTTCACAAGGAAATGCATCTCCTTCTAGAGGTAGAGGAAGGAATCCAAATCAATTCAGAGTAAGAGGTAGAAATGGATCTCACGGAAAAGGACAAGGAAGAGATAGAGGCAGAAATATAGGATGAAGTGGAGGACCACATTGTTATTATTGCCAAAAATTTGGCTATATTGAAAGATATTGTTATGAAAAAATGTGAGATATGGAGCATAAGGGTGCCAATACAGTTTTTGGAGAAACTAGAAATGAGAATTTATTCATCTCTAGTTTGATGGCACATAGTGAAGAAAGTGAAGCATGGTATATTGCTTTAGAATTTTCAACTCATATAACATCGCAAGAGGAGTTGTTTACCAAAATTAATGACAATTATTCTAGTAAAGTCATATTTGGTGATGATAGTGTTTCTAAAGTAAAGGGAAAGGGCATAGTTGCAATACTATCATTTCATGGATAAAAGAATTTAATTGAGGACACTTTGTTAACACCAACATTGAAGAAGAACCTATTTTTGTAGGACATATGATGGAGAAAAACTACAACTTAGTGTTTGATAATAAAGAGTGCTTAATCATGAATAAGTTGAATCAAAATGCACTTGTAGAAAGAGGGAAAATGATTGAAGAAAAACATTTCAAGCTCTCCTATGATTTGATTAATTCACAACTTGAATGCAACAGAGGAACCAAATAGTAAGATTTGGAATTTAAGGATGGGACATCTAAATTTTTAGAGTTTATTGTCGCTGAGAAAGAAAAAGATGGCGAATGGTCTTCCTTATATTAATTTGGATGATAAAGTATGTGAAGGGTGTATTTTTGGGAAATGACACAGGGAAATTTTCTCAAATAGAACATGGAAGGCTAGAGAAACTCTAGCATTGGTGTATTCATATTTGTGTGGTACAATGGAGACAATGTCTCTTGGAAAGGCATATTATTTTTCTCACTTTAATTGATGATTATTCTAGAAAGACATGGGTGTATTTTCTGTAGGATAAGTCTTAAGTGTTTTCTCATTTTCTTGAGTTTAAGGCTTTAGTTAAAAAGAAAAGTGGTCTAAAAATTATCGCACTAAGAACAAATAATGGGGGGGAATATGGGTCAAATTATTTTTTGAATTATTGAAAGAAGAATGAACTAAAGTGAGATTTTACCAATTCATACACTCCTCAATAAAATGGAGTCACAGAAAGGAAAAACTGGACCATGGTTGAAATGGCTAGGAGCATGTTAAAAACTAAGTCTCTTGGAAATTAGTTTTGGGTTGAAGAAGTACACACAAAAATATACACTCTTAATCGATGTCCTACTAAATTATTCTTGAATTTGACTCCAGAATAAGCATGGCCAGGATACAAACCAAGTGTTTCACATACGAAAGTTTTTGGTTGTATTGCATATGTGTATGTTCCTAAGGAAAAGAGTGAGAAATTGGATAATAAGAGTGTGAATTGTATCTTTATTGGATACAGTATTGAAATAAGAAGTTATAGGTTGTTTGATCCTAAATCAAAGAAGGTGATAATAAGTATTGATGTTGTGTTTGATGAGCAGGGAATCTATCAGTCAAAACATGCATAGTTTGAATTGAGGAAATATGTAGTGCTAATATTGGTGATGAATCAAATTCTAAGTAAAGATAGATGAAGTTAAGAAGAATCCTAAGTGGCTTGAAAGGGGTCATTCAAAAAGTATTATGTTGGATAGAAATTTTGTAAAGAGGGTTACTAGATCTACACAGGGAAATTTTCTCAAATAGAACATGGAAGGCTAGAGAAACTCTAGCATTGGTGTATTCATATTTGTGTGGTACAATGGAGACAATGTCTCTTGGAAAGGCATATTATTTTTCTCACTTTCATTGATGATTATTCTAGAAAGACATGGGTGTATTTTCTATAGGATAAGTTTGAAGTGTTTTCTCATTTTCTTGAGTTTAAGGCTTTAGTTAAAAATAAAAGTGGTCTAAAAATTATCACACTAAGAAAAAATAATGGGGGGGAATACGGGTCAAATGATTTTTTGAATTATTGCAAGAAGAATGGACTAAAGTGAGATTTTACCAATTCATACACTCAATAAAATGGAGTCATAGAAAGGAAAAATAGGACCACAGTTGAAATGGCTAGGAGCATGTTAAAAACTAAGTCTCTTGGAAATTAGTTTTGGGTTGAAGAAGTACACACAAAAATATACACTCTTAATTGATGTCCTACTAAATTATTCTTGAATTTGACTCCAGAATAAGCATGGCCAGGATACAAACCAAGTGTTTCACATACGGAAGTTTTTGGTTGTATTGCATATGTGTATGTTCCTAAGGAAAAGAGCGAGAAATTGGATAATAAGAGTGTGAAGTGTATCTTTATTGGATACAATATTGAAATAAGAAGTTATAGGTTGTTTGATCCTAAATCAAAGAAGGTGATAATAAGTATTGATGTTTTGTTTGATGAACATGGAATCTATCAGTCAAAACATGCATAGTTTGAATTGTGGAAATATGTAGTGCTAATATTGGTGATGAATCAAATTCTAAGTAAAGATAGATGAAGTTAAGAAGAATCCTAAGTGGCTTGAAAGGGGTCATTCAAAAAGTATTATGTTGGATAGAAATTTTGTAAAGAGGGTTACTAGATATCAAAGTTATCTAGTGAATTATGCACTTATGGGACAAGTAATGAAAATGGATGAACCAAAAAATTATGCAGAAGCATCAAGAAAGAAAGAATAGAATGAAGCTATGGAAGCATAATTGGATTTCTTGGTGAAAAATGATACATGGGACTTGGTCAAGTTACTAAAAGGAAAAGTTGTAATTGGCACTAAATGGGTTTATAAAACCAAGTACGAATCAAATGACACAATTGATAAGTACAAGGATCGTTTTGTTGCAAAGGGATATGCACATAAGGAAGGCATCAAGTATACTAAAACATTTTCCCACTAGAAAAGTTCGATACAGTCAGGATGGTTCCTCCATTAATTTGGATGAAGAAATTTATATGGATCAGCCTAAGGGTTTTGAAGTGTCAGGAATAAAATATTGTTTTTATAAGTTAAAGAAGGCCTTATATGGTATTAATATAGCGCTAAGGGCATGGTATTGAAAATTTGATAAGTATTTTTAGGATCATGGCTTAGTTAAAATTTTATCTGAGCCCAATCTCTATATCTTTCAATCAGGGTAGGACATTCTAATATCTGTCTTATATGTTGATTATTTGATCTACACAGGGAAAAATGATGAACTATTTCAAAAACTTAAGTCACATATGATTGATGAGTTTGAGATGACAGATCTTGGCGAGTTGCATTATTTATTGGTTATTGAATTTTGGCAGAAGGAAGATGGTATTTTCATGTCACAATCCAAGTATACTTGGGACATTCTAAAGAAGTTCAGGATGTTGAGTTTCAAGGCAGCGACAACTCCTTTGGAAGTTGGGTTGAGGTTATACTTACATGATGACTCCAATTTAGTTGATGTTACTTTGAATCATCAATTGGTTGGAAGTTTTATCTATTTAATTAAAACTCGACCAGATGATTCTTTTACAGTCATAATGGTATCAATATTTATGGCAGAACCCCAAGGAATTGCATTGGAAATTAGCAAAGAGGATTTTAAGATATTTGCGTGGAACAAGTGGTTATGGTTTGGTATATAGATCTGCAGAAGATTTCAGATTAATTGGTTATACAAATTCAGATTGGGTTGGATGGATGGATGCATGAAATAAAATTTAGGGTATTCATTCAGCATGGGTTCAACAACATTTGCTTGGATTACTAACAAGAAACCCACAATTTCTCTCTCCACAACAGAAGTAGAGTATAAAGAAACAACAACATGTGAATTCATTTGGTTGAGACGAATTCTCAAATATCAACATGAGTAGTAAGAGAAACCCACTCAGTTGATATGTGATAATAAAAATGTTATTCACATGACCAAGAATCCAATTTTTCATAAGAATACCAAGCATATTGATATTCAATATCATTTTGTTCGATATTTGGTTCAACAAGGAGTGATTGAGATCAAGTATTGTAGAACAAATGAATAGGTAGATGATATATTCACCAAATCCCTATCTAAGGAAAAGTTATGTAAAATAAGAGATGATCTTAGAATACTTCCAAATGATCATTATGGGGGAGAAATGATGGAATAATGATTCATTTGTAAATTATTAGTGTTATTGTAGGTTGTTATTTTTCGTGAAGAAAATATGGAGTGATTTACGGAGAGATTAGTGGAATCATTGATGATAGATTTATGATGTGATATTTATGGAGTGATTGAGAGATTATAGGAGATGGAAAATTCCCAAGATCTGTCCTCACATGTATAAATGTATGAGTTGATAATGAAATTTGTTAGAGTTGGTGTGTCCATTATTATCGAATTTTTTTCTCTGTTATTTTTGTTGGTATTTCTTCTTCAGTAATAGTGATGAAAATTTGGAAAAAAAAAAGTGAAATGTGGGAAGTCTATCCATTATTCAAACCACATTTTTTAATATTTTGTGGATGTATAAGAGAATTTTGATGTTTCTAATTTGATTTTTGATATTTTTTTAAACATTATCAATTTTCTTCCCACATCTCAGATTTGAATTGTGCTCTCCTTTCTCCATTAACATTGCCTTCCTAGTTACACTACCTTGGACTACCATTGAATCCTTAATATATTTCCTCGGGTCCTATAAAACCTCACTCACCTCCTACATGCATACACAAAAACAAAACTAATATACCATCATAAATATAAGAAAATCAAAATTGTTACTTAAATTCCTAGCTCAAAATGAAATGTAGAACATGAAGAGAAAATTTACAATAACTAAAGGAGAGTTGAACAATGAAGGGACTATGCTTGTTATCCTTTTCTATCCCCCTCTACATTAGTTGCTTAGCTCCCATTCAAAATAATAACTAACCCCATAAGATTCTGAAACACTAGGAAAGACATATTTTGCACAAGGATATGTGGTATTAAGAGCCTATGCATCAAGATATGATTACAATAAGGGAGATACCATCTCGGGTCGCCATCTTACTTTATCAAGAAGATTGTTATGAGTGAAGGGAAAAGTGGATAAAGCACACCTTAACATTAATAACCACTAATTTATTGGAAGTGTGTATTTTCTTTTTATTTTTCTTATTATTATTATTATTATTATATATTTTTTAAATGAATATATAGTTTTTTCATTTCAACTTCCAAATTTATCGTTAATACAATTTTTAATATAGATAAAATTATGTAAAATTTTTAATTTACATCAACTCTATATTTATGTAGAGTTATATATATGTTTTTTTTTACGACTCCATATTATCCAATGAACAATTTTATTAGAAATTTGAATGGATTTAATGGTTAAGAATATGTGTTTCCTCCTAAGTCATTAGTTCAAAAGTAGAGGGAAGCAAAGTTCGTACATGTTGATTAATTAATATTGGCCCATTATGATAAGTCTCGATGGGTAGGTATTCCTTTAATGTGGGTCCCCGAAATGATCGTTGATGAGAGTATCTCTAGACGTTTGAGCCCTTGTGAAATCAAAAGTTTGTGCTAGTATTGGCTTGTGTGTTGTCAATACTAACTATACCCAATTCATTATTAAAAAAAGAAAACATCTACTAAAAACAACTATTAAATTACAAAACATTATATATATTTTTATCAATATATTAATATTGGAATTTGAATTCACATATACCCATCATATAAATAATAATAATAATAATAATAATCTAATTTTTAAAGTTAAATTCAAACTACACACCAAATTAGTACGAAATTCTCTTATTTATGGACAAAAGACCCACTTCCATGCAACTATTTGACTACTAAAATCTATAAACACAAATACTCTACCTCTTTTATATTTGGACATATAAAAAAAAAAAAAAACTTAAACTTTTTAACCATTAAACTTTAAAAAATAATAATAATTAAATTTCTTATTTACTCTTTATTTTTTATTTTCTATTTTATCGTAATTTATAATAAATAAATAAACCAGTCGTAATTACCTATTGCATCTGTAACTACTTAGAAATTGCCCTAAAATCTGTATGGAAATCGCTTTGAATAAGATCACTAAGCCCATGATGTATTAAAAATGGTAATGCAATATAAAACTTAAAGACCATAAACATATAAAAACATTAAATAAGGTAACGTGAATCTAGACACCTTAATCTTCATTAATCATATTATTTTAACCTCACTTACGTATAATTTGATAACTTTTGTTATCATCCCTTTCAGCCGCCTTCTCATCCGATAATTGAGAATTTTTATTTCGTTTAAAAAGACATGGTATCCTTGTCAAAATTGGACAAGTTAGGCATACTCAACCCTCAATCATTTTCCCCTTTATAAAATGCACAAACTTTTCTTTAATTATGCCTTTCATATATACAATGAGCTCCAGATTTGACTTTATATATATATAAACATACACAAATTTTATCATGCCGTGGTGGAAATATTAAATTACAAGTGATCAAGTCATTTTATAGTTTTTAATAAGGTCCACTCTTGTTAGATAAAATTTTGTTTTATTAGACCATTTTTCTTATGAGCATATAAAGGCCTTCAATAATACGTTTCTAAAATGGGTAGTTGTTTATGGGTTTTCAACATTATTGCTCTTCATGTGGGATAAAGAATATACTTGTGATGGGATGGAATATATTGATAGATTTGTATGAATTATAATATTTATAATTGAATTGCTTATTTAAGTGTAGAGTAGATGGTGATAGAGTATTTTGTTAAGGTATTTTGGGGTGAAAAGGTCACAGGTATAAAACTTTATGGGAAAAAATCTAGCCATGTTAAGCGCTAGTGCAGCCCAGGCCAGATGTGTTCTTTGAGTAATTTTGATGGCTTAGATGCCCCCAGGTCACAATTACTCAAGTCATAGGTTAGGCATACTAATCATCTAAGGACTCACATTACCTAGCAAACAAGAAAATTATTTATAATCAAATCAAATTAATATTTTCTTTTTTGTCTTTTTTTTTTGTAATTTTAGATTTAGGTTAAATTTAAGTTAGGGCTAGCTCACTATTGGATGGAATAATTACCTATCTAACTATTTGACGTTGTTATCATGATTGTATGAGGCTCAATCGAGCTTGGATACCCCTTGGGATAGTTTTTATCCCCACAATTAGCTCTCACCTCAACCCCTCCCCATGAGGTTTGAACATGAAACCTAATGAAGACTAAGTCCAACACAAATCGATTGATTTACACCTTCAAAGGAAAAGTAACATCAAAGCATAATAAGATGAGAAACATCAAAAGATAGTGTAAGAATAATAACAATGTAAGAGAATATGAATGATTGTATAAGAAAATAATATTTGGTTTTGGAGTAAGATTTAAAGTTACTTTTGCTTCATCAAAAGTTCAACTTTTTTGGAAGTAAAAAGAAATGAGTTAAATAGCATATGGTTAGGGGTATTTGGTAGTGGTGAAAGTTTACCATTTATGAATCATTGTTGGGTTACTTCAAGTCGTATGGTTTTTCTTGATTTATAATGATGAGTCAACCCACTTTCATATATAACATCCAGTGATAGTTGTCCTCACAACTAATTGACAACTAAGTTATAATAGGATTTGTCGCTTAAAAAAAAAGTAACAACAAAAATAATGGAAGAATAATAAGGATGTAATGGAAAAACTGTAACAATATGTATACAAATTTTCAATGTATACATGTGCATAAATTGGGTTGATATCTTATGAAAAATATCCCCATCTAGATCATTTCCTACAAAATTGTCCATTTTCTTTAGGTGACTAGTTTTTTCTATTTGATTGGATCAAACATTTGTTGAAGAAGTTTCCTCTATTCTCATACCATTTTCATGTAACTTACTCTAAATTTTAAAATATGCTAGAAGATTAATATTCAGTTATTCCAACATGGTTTCTCTTAATGGATGCTATAACATGTTGAAAATGCAACAAGAAAATATAGTTTTGACTTTGCCTTGGTCAAATTAGATTAAAATTTCAATTTCAATTTCACCATAATACTTGGAAGTAGTTACCTGAGGTGGAAAACACTTGTCACTCAGTTAACTCAGTTAATTCAAGTTAGAGACACTTGAGTTTAGTTCTTTATGATTGATTGCAAATTTGAGTTGCTGTCAATTAAACTAGTTCCAACTGTTGGAGAAACTAGTGGAAGTTCAAGTTGTGCAGTGTCACTTCCAGTTAACTGATCAATCAACCCAAAATAACTATTGCACGCAAATAATTCAAGTTACCCAGTTGAGATTGGAGTTTAAGGGCAATGTACTATTAGTTGTAAACTATTCCAAGTTATACAGGTGGTGCATGCAGTCAAAGAATTGACCTAAGGTGATTCTGCAATTCCTTGGTATGAAATTCCTAAAAAAATAGGGGTAATTTCCCAAGGGAACAATGCAAGGAAATTGGAGCTTGGAGGCTTGAAAATTTGGCAAAGTGTTGGTCAGGTTCAGTGAGTCAAGCATAGGGATAGACTATACAATTGTAGAGGTTTCTCAGGCTTGAACAAGGATTGTATTTCTTCTCTATACTTTGATTAATGCAATATAGAGAGTAAGGGGTTCTGAGAAGTTTCTTTCACCTAGATAAATCTTTGTGTATGTGTGTGTTGTGCTATACAACAACCCCCTTTAGAAATAAATAGGAAATTTATTTTTAGCTTTAAAACAAAAAAATTTAGGAAATAAAGTCTTCTTTTTGTTTTTCCGCTTTATTCCTTAGTGCGCATCGCAAACCGCATAGCTTACAACCAAAAATACCTTAAATCCATTAAGCTACGCGAGCTATGAAATGCGCTAAGCCTTTTTCCAAAGTTATGTTTAAAACTTGCAACACTTCAATCACCGTTATATTTTCATTATCGCATCGCACCTCGTTTAAAACACTCATCTTATAAAGAAATTTGGCATAAGTTGCGATTATGCAGACCCGACGAGCCAACAAAGCAATAAATATAAAGCCCTAAAGTCCTATTCATTACTTAACCAAAATAAAATTCATTACTCCATAAGAGTTGCGATGTGTGATTTGTGCAGATCGCATTTCGTTGAATTTATGGGTAAACATCCCAAGCGGTAAAATTGATATGAAGTGATATACGAATGAATGGCATTTAATTACTCAAGCATGTGAAATGACTTATGTCGAATCAAACCAAAATCCGAGATCTAACGACTTATGTTGATTGATAGTTATTGTTGGGGTTCCCATGTTTTGGCCAGATTGGCAAGACCAAAAGATGAGACAACATCAAACCACTTTCAGACCTCAGGATCTAGCCCTCCTGGGTCTAGAGAGGGATCTCTCTATGAAATGTCAAAGGTGTATGACTTTAAAGCTTAGTGTTTAAGATGTTAGGCTAGTTATAGGCACAAGGTTTGTTTGTTTGATTTGTTTTGATTTGGTTGTTGGGAATCAGGAATGAAGGGTTCACTATAAGACAAGGCAATGAGCAGAGAGGATTTTAGGCTAAAGTAGATGACTCAGAGAACATCAAGGCCATTGGGAAATGGAGTCAGGAAAGGGTTTACTTGCTGTTCAATGTGCAAGCTTTCAGTTGGGCTAGTCATCTAAAGCATTGGATCCTAAAATGATTGTGTGGCATGGAACATTAAGGATTGAAAGTGAAAAGAGGGAAACCATCCAATTCTGTCTATAGATCAGGTCAGAGGTCATTTAACTCCAGACCTACTTGGACATAATCAAATGCAACTTGAGGGAACTTGGAAAGTTTAATTGAAATGGAAAGATCCTAGTGAGGCAAAGATAGAGTTCTAAACCCCCCAGTGTTCTCAACTCATTTAATTAAATCTAAACAAGAGCATCTAAAGACATATTCCATTAATTCATACATCAGCTAGCAATATATCAGACCACTACACTGGTTAAATTAATTGAAATCAATCATTAGCTAACACAATTAGTAGAAAACATAAAGGCAAGGAGAGCAGAAACATAGGGTGCCTAACAAGGGCAAATCCTATGCCAGATTTCTGATGCAAGCCAGAAGAAGTGTAATGAAATGAAATAAAACACAGATATAGAAAAACATCACCAACTACTTTAGATCAGGATCCAAAGAAATGTGCTTGTCATATTAAAAAACAACACCAGTCATGTACAACATTGCCCACAGCTTGAACATTCAGCCTGAATACATCTTTCTTCAGCCTATCTTACAACTTAAACAGAACTATATCTCACAGAGACAGCTTGCATTTCTCTGATATCTCATCAAAAACCATTTACAATAGTTTTCTCATGATTTTATAACTGAAGAGAAGTGGAGGAGGTAGGTAGAAAATTAAATGAAAAATTAAACTCAGAAAGGAAGGAGAGGGCCGAAGCCCATTCTGTTTTAAATCTCTGCATTTATCCCTAGTAACCTTTGAAATGAAGGGTTGATCCTCTTCAGCTTCCATTTACTTCTGGTATGGCCCTGATGTACTCTGGCTGCAGCGGTACTCTGTGGTACTGTGGGTGAATAAACAAAACAGATTTGAGGTCTGCCATGCTGCATAGCTAATGCTCTGAGAGCTTTGGATTGTGTTCTGGGCGGAAATCTCCTCTGGAGCACGACATATAATCAAAACAGTATGGGCAACCCATCCTTCTTCGGAGGAAAACATTCTGCTGATGGGGAAACCTGTCATACATTAATCCCTCACCTCTGTTAGTGAAAAACTTACTGTTGTATCAACACTGTGCCATTATGGTGGTGTTTCAACTCTTGTACCTTGCGGAACACGCAACTGGACTTAGAAACACAATGCAATGAGAGGGTGGATGAAATGGTGGTGCGATGGCAGCGGAATGGTGGCTTTTCACTAAATAATGGTGACAAAATGCAATGAAATGGTGAAACTATGAATAATAGGGTTTGGTGGTTGAATGCAGCGCAGACCGTTAGATTCATGGTCCGGGAGCGAAGATCAACGGCGGAGATCAATCGGAGGGATGGCCATATGAAATAGAATGAAACACGAGACCTTAATGAAAATATGAGACTTTGGTCAAGAGATGAAAATACAAAGAAAGGGGCGAAATTTTTATGAAAATGCGCGGAAAAGATCGTACATGGTGGGACCCGCCGGAGGTGGTGGGCGATCAACTCTTGACCGTTAGATATTAGATCCAATGGACGGTCAGGATCAACTCAGAGCATCACAATTGGGAGGAGCAAGGGGAACACACTGTATAAGTTTCCAATTTCGATTGGGACAGGGGGAGCGATGAGCTTAGGACCGTTGGATCTGGAGGGAAGATCAACGACGGAGAAATGGATCGGGGGATCGCAATTGGAGGGGGGACAGGGGTGACACACAATAGAACTTCCGATTGCGATTGGCGAAGACGAGCGATAGCCTTTGGATTCAGCGGAGAAATAGATGGTGGGGATTTCTTCGGAGTATCGCAAATCGGAGGGAACAAAGAAATGGCTCATTACTAAGTTCCGATTGCGATCGGCAGAAAACCTTTTTATTAATAAAATAAATGAAATTTTGAACTTTACAAAGGAAACAAGGGTTATTTATATAAATGGCGGAGGTATAAAGTGGTGGGACCGAGTAAGTCAATCACAATCAGAGATCGGGAGGGGAGGCAATCGCAACACGCATTCAAAGTGTTGTGATGCGATCGGGGAAATACTTGCGATCGAGAGATCGGGAAAGGAATGGCGATCGGAGGATCGGAGGTTGGAATGATCGGAGGGGGTTATGCGATTGCGATGATCGGGAAAGGGTTGTGATCAATCGCATCGCAATCACTTGCGATGGATCGATAGGAGGAAATGACAGTTGTGCTGTGATTCGAAATTTTTGCGATATTGCGCGGGCTGTCTGATCGCGATGACAGATCAACGGTTTGTAATGCATCGCGGGACTTATATAATAAACCAATCGCATCGGAACTTTGGAGTTTTACAAAGGAATTCGGCCTTCCGCCAATATTCCGATTGCGATTAGCGCTTAGGACTTAAGCGCTTGGTCCTAGCGCAAGGGCATGTGTGGGAAGTGGTTGAAAGGGGCTGGCGGGAAAGGGGCTAAGCCTTGTTATAATGTTTAAAAGTGGGTTTTAACCCATTTTCAATGAAATTTAAGGTTGGGAAGGGTAATGATAGGAGGACAAAGCGGAGATTTGAGGAAATAAAGGATAAGGGAGGGATTTCATGGGGATTTTGGGAAGATTTAGGAGAGTAAGAGGAAATTTAGGGGAAACAAAGGGGACTTTGACAAAAGGGAAAAAAGGGGTGAAATGAAGCATTTTGCAAGGGATACAAGGGGCGAAAAAAGCCTTTTTGAGCAAAATTTATCATTCAGCAAGGCTCATGGACATCGGTACAGCAGGGGTGAAACAGTCAAAGGTAGGGAATCTAGGAAGGCTTCAAGGATGATGTGTTTTCAAGGGAAATGCATTCCTTGAAGGCTCACAAAACAATATAGCCCCTTGCTTGCATTGTCAAGGAATTCATAAGGGGCTAATAGTGGCTCCACATGGGGATGGCTTCTTCTTGAAGGAGTCAAGAATTCAGAAATTGATCTTTGGTGTAGGCCAGATGCCTGCTGCTTAAGCCATCTTTTTTCTTTGATTTTCAGTTGCCACAAATATGATAGATCAGCAGAAAAATTCCCAAATAATCTACCTACCCATTCTACAATCCTACCATTTCTTCTTCAGGGTGCATTTGAACTAGAAAACCCTTTACATCATTTATTTTTATAACAGAAAATAAACCTATTCTAAATCTACTCTTATCACTCCATGAGACCAGATTAGACTGTTGGTCTCATATGTTTCTCTACCTAATCTAATATCTGCTAGGATTAAACTATCCAGCAGATTTCTTCTCTATATTCTACGACAGAAATTGAAAAACAGTCAAGCCAGGATTAGATTGTCTGACTTGCTGGGGATCCAAGGCATAAAGACAGTTGCACATGGACAAAATTTGCAGAAAAATGAAACAAAACTTAGAAGGCTTGAAATCTGAAATCTTGAAGCATCCTTCTTTCTTTTTTGTGACTCAAGTTTTGAGCATGTTAGAGTCACTTCTTTTCTTCATTTCAGCTCTGGTTTTGGGCATGTTAGAGCTGATTCTTCTTTCTTCTTTGCTAGTCCAGATTTTGGGCATGTTAGGACCAGCTGTTTACTTTCTTTGGCTCAGGTTTTGAGAATATTAGAGCTAATATTTTATACCTCAGAGGTTCATGTTTTGAGCATGTCTGAACCTCTCTTTCTCTCTGTTTTTTGGAACATTTTCTCTTTTTTCTTGAAAAGAAAAAACTGCAATGGTATGTACAATGGAAATGGAAACTGGAAATAGTAAATCAGCATAAGTAGTGTTTGAGCATCCTGCCGTTGACAGGACCCCCAAACAGCTATGTACCATCTAATTCTTGTAGGAAAAAGGCATTTGGACCCACGGTGGCTTGGATGATGTATGGACCTTGCCACAAACTGTCAAACTTGCTATGCTTTCCTTTACCCTCTCTTCTTGAGTCCCACTTCAGAAATTTATCCCCAATTTTGAAATCAGCGGCTTTGGTTCTCTTGTCAAACAACCTCTGTATGTTTTCCTAAAATTTGACAGCTCTGTTATAAACCTCTTCTCTTGTTTGCTAGAGATGAATTATTTGGTTTATTCTTCTCACCATACTGTCTTCTTCTGTTTGAATATCCTGGACCAGCTTGATTACTGGTACCCCAAGGCTGGTAGGAAATACTGCTTCAGCACCATAGACAAGCTGAAATGGTGACATGTCAATGGATTTCTTTGTTGTAAGCCTATCGGCCCACAAGGCATGCACCAACTTGTTATGCCATGACTTTTTGTTCTCTTCTGACAGCTTTTTGATGATGGCCACGAGGCTCTTATTTGATGATTCAGCTAGGCCATTACCTTGTGGGTAATAGGCAGTTGAATGACCAAGCGCTATTTGATACCTATGACAAAAATCAACCATTTTCTTGGACCCAAAAGCAGCAACATTATCGGTGATTATTTTCCTTGAACAACCAAACTGAGAGAGGATATGATCTTCTAGGAACCCAATGATGACTGAATCGGTGGCATTCCTAGTGGGTATGGCCTCTGTCCACTTACTGAAGTAGTCTGTGGCTTTTAGGATCCATTTGTGTTGTGCAAAAGAAGCAGGGTGGATTTCTCCAATAAAATCTAGGCCCCATTGCACGAAAGGACCTTCAACAGTGATGGGTTGTAAAGGGAGGGGAAGGAGTTTTCTCTTGCCTTCAAAAATCTGGCATTTGTGGCAGGCAATTACCATCTTATGGATGTCATTGAAGAGTGTGGGCCAGTAATAGCCAGACCTGAGAATTTTGTTTGCAGTGGCCTTCTAGTTCAGGTGGTCTCCACACTCTCCTGCATGGAATTTTTGTTTAATCTTTTCTGCCTCTGTTTTAGGCAAACATTTAAGCAATAGGCCATTTGGATTTTTCCAATATAAGTTTTCATTCAAAATGCAGTAGTTTCTGGCTTTAAGTTTTATGAATCTGGCCTTGGTTTTTGACAGTTTAGGTGGAGCATTAAGGTTGGTGAGCACATAAAGGATTTCAGAGTACCAAGGGGAGTTCTGAAATTTCTCTTCAACAGTGGGAGCAGACAATCCTTCTTGCTCATCTAAGGCAGCTACCATATTAATGTCGAGGGCTTGCAGATTTGTCTCAGCCATTAACTTAGCTAAGCCCTAGCCTTTGATCAACTTGGTGGGTTTTATCTCAAGATCATACTCTAAAATCACATCAATCCATTTGCCCCTCTTCCCATCTGGGTCCTGCGACAGAATATCTTTGACTATTATGTTAGGCACATAAGCTATGGTGTGGGAATGAAAAATGTATACCCTGAAATCCTTTAAAGCCTTGACAAGAGCGTAAGCCTGTTTTTACATTATATTGTATTTCAAGGGAGCATCCCTCAGTGCTTTGCTAAAAAAAGGCTATTGGCTGTTCCATACCCTCTGGATTTTTCTACAGTAAGACTGCAGCCATTATATGCTCATGGGTAAATGAAAAAATCAGAAAATATTTAGAGAAATCTGGGCTGATTAGGACAGGAGCTTGGGTGAGTGCGAGTTTTACTGATTCAAAAGATTGTTTAGCTCCAACAGTCCATTTAACTCCTTCACCTTTCTTCAACATGTTAGTCATATTCATAAGGTGTTCAGCTAGGTTGGGAATAAATCTCCTAAGGAAGTTTATTTTCCCAATGAAGGACTGTAATTCTTTGATGTTCCTCGGGTGCGTGATTTGTAGTATCCCCTCAACTCTCTATGGGTCTATCCTAATCCCATTTTCAGATATAATGTGGCCGAGAAGATTTCCTTCTTGCAGCCCAAATACAGTCTTTTTAGGATTCAGGGACAGACCAAACCTTCTACATTTTTCAAACACTTTCCTCAGATGTTTCAGGTGTTCTTCTTCAGTCTTAGAATAGACTGTTAGGTCATCCAAGTAAATAACAATGAAATGCCCTATCTCATCTGAAAAAGCTATATCCATTGCTCTTTGGAAGGTTGCACCAGCATTCATAAACCCAAAAGGCATTTTTACATACATAAAGGTGCCCCATGGAGTGGTAAAAGCTGTTTTTAGTTGATCTTCTGGAAGGACTAGGACTTGGTTGTAACCTGAGAAACCATCTAGCAGGGAGATTCTCTTGGAGCCTACTACTTTCTGAAGAATGTGCTCCATTTTTTGCAGAGGGTAGTTGTCTTTGAGTGAGGCTCTATTAAGATTTCTGAAATCTATACATAATCTGATCTCACCTGTTTTCTTTCTCACAGCCACTAAATTCGAAACCCAATCAGAGAACCTTACAGGAACTATTATGCCTGCCTCATACATCTTTTTAATCTCTTTTTCCACTGCAGGAAACTGTTTTGGATTTATTCTACGGAGTTTTTGTCTAAAGGGCTTCTGATTTTCCTTTAAAGGTATTTTGTGCTGTATGATGTTGGTGTCATAAGCCTTTAAGTCTTCGTAACCCCAAGCAAATATGTCAATAAATTCCTTAAATAGGTCAATATATTTCTTTTTCATCTCTATGGGTAGGTATTTTTCCAATTTAATCATTTTGGGCTTATCTCCTGTGCCTATATTGCATTCTTCTACGTCAGAGTCTGCGTGCTCTATGGTGGGATTTTTAGCTACATCATCAAAGTCAAAAAGGTCTTCTAACAGCGCCAGACCTCGAGGTATGTTCTTATCCTTGGCCTGCAGCACCTCTACTTCTTCATTGTCTGTGTTTTCACATTCTGTGGTTGAATTTCCAGTTTCTTCGTTCAAAGCGTTTATCTCTATGTTTAAAGACAGTTTTTCCTCGTCTGGGGGTTCCTCACTCAGGCAGCTATCGCTAGACACAGAGTCTGAGTAAGAGAACTCAAACTCGTTCCTGCCTGTCAGGAAATCCTCAATTTGCCTATCCCCCTTGAAGACCTGCCAGTATTTTTCATTGTCTGGCACCACAGGCATGAATTTGGTCTATATGATGATTTGCTGGTCACCTGGAGTCTTAGGGTAGGAACTGGCCAGGCAAGCCAATCCGTTTGCGATGATGTTTTGACTCCTAGGGATGAACACTAATTTGTATTCAACAAATTTTTTCAATATATCTTCGGCATCGTTCCTATACGCTCTCAACCTGGGGTGCCTGGATGTGTATTCACCGTTCACTTGTTTTATAACCAGCTCAGAGTCTCCCTGCACGGCTATTCTACGAGCTCCTATTTTCTTCAACAGATTTAAACCCGGGCTAAGAGCCTCATACTCTGCAATATTATTGGTACATTTGAAATGCAGATTGTAGGCATGGCTCTTCGCGTAGTCGCTTTCTGTGTTACGTAGCCATACCCCAGCCCCGACAGTTCTTCTTGCGCAGGACCCATCGAAACTCATTTCCCACAGGTGTTCACTATCATTTTTGTTATCAGTTTTTTCCCTACAGCTGGTTTCGCCATTATGTTGCATTATAGGTGCTGCACTAGGCTGTGGGCTGTTTGGTTCTTTGTGTGATGTATGAGTTTGTGGGGGATGACAAGCTAGTTGTTTGCATTCTGTTTCCGGTTCACTTTGCGTCGTTGTTTCAGTGCACTGTTCAAAGTTTTCTACGTCTTCCTCCACTGAGTCTAGGGTAGCCATTATGTTTAAGTCCATTGGCTCTACTTCATCGTGTGTATCTTTGCTTGTATCTACGTTTTCAGATTCTGGCTCCCCCAAAGATTCATCGTTGCAGAAGATAAAGGAGTCCAGGTCTGTATGTACAGAGTATAGAGGAGAATTTTCAGGCTTTTCGGGGCTACTAACCAGGAATTTCATTTGTGCCTCCCTGTACAGTCTTCTAAGTTGGCCAAAGATTGGGATTGTGGCATAAGCCCCATCCATCTGCATTGTCCCTTGCAACTTGGCTCCCCATGATCTTGATAATAACATGCCATACTTGGGTGGCACATCTTCCACCACAACGTCCATGACCATACACTTTGCTGGAATCTGGGCAAGGCTCACACATAAATCTTTGATCAGGCCAAGACACTTTACTCTGCTAGAGTCAAATGAATATAGGTCTTTATAGGGACGGGTTATCTCTAGGCCTAATCTTTCCATTACTACTTTGGGCATTAGGTTGTGTGATGCCCCAGAATCATGCATTGCGTTGTGGAGAATCTTATCATGGATGTTGAGACTGATATAGAAAGGTGGCACTACCCCTTCCTGAAACTTTCCTTCTATCTTTGGACCAAACAGAAGGGCAGGTTGATCATCACTCAAATTTACAGTGTCACTATTCACATCCAAGCTTAATCTTCTTTCACATTTTGGCCTTATATGCTTCCTGAGTGGCCACTTAGAGAGTGGGACAGAGATTTTAATGCCTGTCTCAGCCTCCATCGAAGAAGTGACCGATTCTTTGGAATGTTTGACTTTCTCTTGTTAGCCACTCGCTTAGTGGCTAAATCCAGTGTTGATTCTTGTTTTTCTTGTTATGTACAAGGTTAGGAACTGTTTTATTAGAAGACCAGTCGTTGTGTCAGTTGCTGGTTTTTACCCTGTGCATCAGTGTTTTGGTTTTCCTTTTCTCTGTTCTTTCCAGAACTCTCAGCTGCTGATTTTTTACTTTCAGCAGTCACTTTAGAAGTTTTCTCAGGTATTTTCTTGATGGTAACCTCAGAAGCCTTTGTTTTGGAATTTTCTTGACTCTTCTTGCTTCTGAGTTCATATTGTTCTCTGACCTGCATCATAGCATTCTCAAACCCTAACCTGTAATCCTCAGATTCAAACCATTCCTCATCTCGACCTGAGGGAGAAGGATGATCTTCCTCTGTGGAACAGTTGTGGATTGAGTTTTCTACTTCAAACATGTTTATTGTATTCCCTTCAGATTCTTCTATGATTCCTTCGTCCTCATCAAGAAAATTCTCTTGAAAGGGGGGAATAACTTGCTGGTCTGATTCTCTTTGTCTGTTGGGAGTGTTATTGTTCCTTCTAAAGTTTTGGTTCTGGTTATGATTTTGATTTATGTTTTGGTTACTAACTGTGACAACCATTTTTTTTACCATTTGTTGTAGCTCTTCCACGTTTTTAGATAGACGATCATAATTGGGGTCAGATTTGGAAGCTACATTGTCATCTTTGTATGTTACCCTCCTCTTAGCTCTCAGTCTCGCCCTTTTCTCAATCAAGTTGGCTTCTATATTCACTGCTCCTTTCTGCATTTCCTCCAACGTGTTGTACTCCTTATCCCTAAGCTGATAGGCCATGTCAGCATCAAAGCCTTCGGGGTATTTCGCTAGAGCCATACCTTGTGGAGGTTTCATATGTGGAGGGAGAGCATTGTAAATGTTGTTAAATCTCATTGTGTAATCATGGACACTCTCTCATGCATTTCTTTTAAGGGTCATGTATTCCGCTAGGAGTTGGCGAGGGTTTGCCCTAACTTCCCACTTGTTTATGAAAGTCTGGTATAACGTAGGAAGATCATTAATGCTACACGGAGGTAAGCCTTTATACCATTTCTTCACATCACCTCCTAAACTCTAGGCGAAGATTCTCATCTTGACTGTATCATCATCTATTTTCATGTAGTCAAAAGAATCTTCCATCTTATCTACATGTTGCTGGGCTGTGATGGACTCTTTTGCAGTGAAGTGTGGGATCTTTGATTGATAATCGTTGGGTAAGGGCACTAGAGGCTGAGGTAACACCAAAGGAGCATACTAGGCTGCCATGATGATGTTCTGATGAGGTAAAGGGTTGACTTGAGCAGCTGGTATTTGGATGACAGGGACACTAGGGCCAGCAGAAGTTTGTTGAGCAGATCTAGGATGACTGAGCCCCAAGTTCTGAATAAAGTGTATGTTAGGGGGTGTAGATGGAGGGGTCTCCCTGTCTCTAATGTGTTGTTGACCACTATGGGGTGGTGAACCAGGGAGCTCAAGGTCTGGCTGGTCTAGGGCACTGAGTGACCTAGTTCTTGGTAAACTGTTTTGAGAGCCTAGGTCAAAAAATGAGTCTGATAGAGCTGTGGAGTCTTCTGCTGTAGAGTTGGCTCTATGGATGTGGGTGGAAATAGTTGGTCTTTTAGGTGTAGGAGATCTCTTGAGGATGCTCTCAGGGTTTTCAACTATTTCAGGTGGGTTTGGGTTAGGATAAGCTCTTGTGTGAATGGTTCTGGAAGCCAGAATGCTGTTTTCCACCCAAGCAGCTTGACCCTACTTGTTACTTCTATTGTGGTTGATGTTGTTATGGTGGCTGGTCTTCGAGTGGAGTCTTATGTGAAACCAAGATAATCAGCAAGCCTAATGATCACTAGTGGAGTCTTTGATCTTTTAGGAGCTATGGAGTTGCCAAGTGGAAGGTTTAGGGTGTTTCCAGGGGGTACACTGTCCACCACAGTGCTTGTGAATTATCCCTTTTCAAAGATATCTTCCAAACACAACAAAATCTAACCAGAGATTGAATGGGAGGGCTTTTACCAGATGTGTCACCTCTGAAAGAGTGTGAGATCTGGAGGCTACCTGGCCCTTTCCAGACTCTGTCCAAGAGTTTGGGAAAACACAAAAAATCGTAAAAAAGGTTGATGTGTGAATAGGAATGTTTAACTGCCAACTTAACCAAAGATTGTAGGTTTCTGAAGTTCTTCTAATGTAGTAGGATGGAGAGTATTTCAGAAATTCCCCAGTGGAGTCGCCATTATGTTGGGGTTCCCATGTTTTGGCCAGATTGGCAAGACCAAAAGATGAGACAACATCAAACCACTTTCAAACCTCAGGATCTAGCCCTCCTGGGTCCAGAGAGGGATCTCTCTACGAAATGTCAAAGGTGTATGACTTTAAAGCTCAGTGTTTAAGATTTTAGGCTAGTTATAGGCACAAGGGTTGTTTGTTTGATTGGTTTTGATTTGGTTGTTGGGAATCAGGAATGAAGGATTCAAAATAAGCAAGGCAATGAGTAGAGAGGATTTTAGGCTGTTAAGATGACTCTGCAGAAAATCAAGGCTAAGCGAAATGGAGTCAGGAAAGGGTTTACTTTCTATTCAATGTGCAAGCTTTCAGTTGGGCTAGTCATCTAAAGCATTGGATCCTAAAATGATTGTGTGGCATGGAACATTAAGGATTGAAAGTGAAAAGAGGAAGACCATCCAATCCTATCTATAGATCAGGTCAGAGGTCATTTAACTCCAGACCTACTTGGACATAATCAGAAACTTGAGGGAACTTGGAAAGTTTAATTGAAATGGAAAGATCCTAGTGAGGCAGAGACAGAGTTCTAAACCCCCCAGTGTTCTCAACTCATTTAATTAAATGTAAATAAGAACATCTAAAGACATATTCCATTAATTCATACATCAGCTAGCAATATATCAGACCACTACACTGGTTAAATTAATTGAAATCAATCCTTAGATAACACATTTAGTAGAAAACATAAAGGCAAGGAGAGCAGAAACATAGGGTGCCTAACAAAGGAAAATCCTATGCCAGATTTCTGATGCAAGCCAGAAGAAGTGTAATGAAATGAAATAAAACACAGAGATAGAAAAACATCACCACTGCTTTAGATCAGGAAATGTGCTTGTCATATTAAAAACAACACCAGTCATGTACAACATTTCCCACAGCTTGAACATTCAGCCTAAATACATCCTTCTTCAGCCTATCTTACAACTTTACACAGAGACTGTGTCTCAAAAGAAACTACTTGCAATCTTCTGATAACTGATCAACAACCCTTACAATAATTTCTTCCTGAGTTTTATAGCAGAAGAAGAGCCAAGGAGGTAGGTGAAGCACTAAATGAAACATTAAATCACAGAAAAGAAGGAGAGGGTCGAAGCCCATTCTGTTTTAAATCTCTGCATTTATCCCTGGTACCCTTTGGAACGAATGGTTGATCCTCTTCAACTTCCATTTACTTCTGGTATGGCCCTGATGTACTCTGGCTGCAGCGGTACTCTGTGGTATTGTGGGTGAATAAACAAAACAGATTTGAGGTCTGCCATGCTGCATAACTAATGCTCTAAGAGCTTTGGATTGTGTTCTGGGCGGAAATCTCCTCTGGAGCACGGCATATAATCAAAACAGTATGGGAAACCCATCCTTCTTCGGAGGAAAACATTCTGCTGATGGGGAAACTTGTCATACATTAATCCCCTCGCCTTTGTCAGTGAAAAACTTACTGTTGTATCAACACTATGCCATTATGGTGGCATTTCAACTCTTGTACCTTGCGAAACACGCAACTAGACTCAGAAACACAATGCAATGAGAGGGTGGATGAAATGGTGGCACGGCAGCGGTGGAATGGTGGCTTTTCACTAAATAATGGTGACAAAATGCAATGAAATGGCGAAACTATGAATAATAGGGTTTGGTGGTTGAATGCAGCGCAAACCGTTAGATCATGGTCCGAGAGCGAAGATCAACGGCGAAGATCAATCGGAGAGACGGCCATATGAAATAGCATGAATCACGAGACCTTAATGAAAAATGAGACTTTGGTCAAGAAATGAAAATACAAAGAAAGGGGCGAAATTGTTATGAAAATGCGCGGAAAAGATCGTACATGGTGGGACCTGCCGAAGGTGGTGGGTGATCAACTCTTGACCGTTAGATCTTAGATCCAATGGACGGTCAGGATCAACTCGGAGCATCGCAATCAGGAGGAGCAAGGGGAACACACTGTATAAGTTTCCGATTGCGATTGGGATAGGGAGAGCGATGAGCTTAGGACCGTTGGATCTGGAGGGAAGATCAACGGCGGAGAAATGGATCGGAGGATCGCAATCGGAGGGGGGACAGGGGTGACACACAACAGAACTTCTAATTGTGATTGGCGAAGACGAACGATAGCTGTTGGATTCAGCGGAGAAACGGACGATGGGGAATTCTTCGGATTATCGCAAATCAGAGGGAACAAAGAAATGGCTCATTACTAAGTTCCGATTGCGATCGGCGTAAAACCTTTATATTAATAAAATAAATGAAATTTTGAACTTTACAAAGGAAACAAGGGTTATTTATATAAATGGCGGAGGTATAAAGTGGTGGGACCGGGTAAGCCAATCGCAATCGGAGATCGGGAGGGGAGGCAATCGCAACGCGCATTCAAAGTGTTGCGATGCGATCGAGGAAATACTTGCGATTGGGAGATCGGGAAAGGAATGGCGATCGGAGGATCGGAGGTCAGAGTGATCGGAGGGGGTTATGCGATTGTGATGATCGGGAAAGGGTTGCGATCAATTGCATCGCAATCACTTGCGATGGACCGATCGGAGGAAATGACAGTTGTGCTACGATTCGAAAGTTTTGCGATATTGCGCGGGCCGTTCGATCGCGATGACAGATAAATGGTTTGTAATGCATCGCAGAACTTATATAATAAACCAATCGCATCAGAACTTTGGAGTTTTACAAAGGAATTTGGCCTTCCGCCAATCTTCTGATTGCGATTAGTGCTTAGGACTTAAGCACTTGGTCCTAGCGCAAGGGCATGTGTGGGAAGTGGTTGAAAGGGGTTGGCGAGAAATGGGCTAAGCCCTGTTATAATGTTTAAAATTGGGTTTTAGCCCATTTTCAATGAAATTTAAGGTTGGGAAGGGTAACGATAGGAGGAAAAAGGGGAGATTTGAGGAAACAAAGGATAAGGGAGGGATTTCATGGGGATTTTGGGAAGATTTAGGAGAGTAAGAGGAAGTTTAGGGGAAACAAAGGGGACTTTGACAAAAGGGAAAAAAGGGGTGAAATGAAGCATTCTGCAAGGAATACAAGGGGTGAAAAAGGCCTTTTTGAGCAAAATTTATCATTCAGCAAGGCTCATGGACATCGGTACTGCAGGGGTGAAACAGTCAAAGGTAGGGAATCTAGGAAGGCTTCAAGGATGATGTGTTTTCAAGGGAAATGCATTCCTTGAAGGCTCACAAAAAAATCTAGCCCCTTGCTTGCATTGTCAAGGAATTCATAAGGGGCTAATAGTTATTTCGTGCGAAGGTGTAAGAGATTTTATTTTGAAATGATTATCGATGATTAATATCATATTTAATAGATTCATATCTATTCGTGCATGTTTTATATAAGCGATGGATTTGTCTCTCTGTTCTTTATACTTGTAATATTCGCTCTGTTTACTTGAAATCGAGAAACCTCTTAACGGAGTGAAGAATATTGAAATGAGCAAGAAAGGAAAAGAGATTGCTCAAACACTGTCTACTGAAAATTCAGACACGTTTCCCTTATTTTCATACACCACCTACAACAAGGATTGCAAAAGTTCATGGGAGGAAATGTATAAGCTTTTCGAAGATGAAAATCCAAAGGTAATAACCAAAGTCACTATAACAGACATGGCATCTACTTTAGATGTGACTTACTTCGATGTTGCATGTTCATTCATCCACAAGGTAGCTGCAAGACCAAATTAAGTGGGTAATTGACCACTTAAGAAAAGATGACAGAAAATTCAAGGATTCAAAGGGAGAAAACATAAGTTCTGTTAGGATTCTGTAATCAGCAATATTGGCAAATTCCGATCACAGAAACAACATCATTTCAACCACTTTGGGATTCTAGGATCTAGCCCTCCTGAATCCGGAGAGGGATTTCTCCAATAAGTGCAAAGATGGATTTGTCTTTGAAGTCTTGGGTAATGATATTAGGCTAGTTATGAAGGCCGAGGGTTTTTTTTGTTTTTGGATGGTTTAGCGTGATTACTGTTTGAGGTGGAAAGTTCTAAATGCAAAGAGTTTCAAAGGTGAGAAGTTGCAAGCAAATAGAACAAGATTTGGCCAGAAAGATAGATAATTGCAGGTTTTAGTCCATTGGGCTATGGAGTCATAATAGGGTTTAATTGAAACAATCAGTTTCAAGAGTGGTCCATGGGCCAAGTCATCTATGTCTAAGGATCTCTTTAAAGTATGATTTATGGAATGAAATGAGACAAAAAGAAGGGGAATTAAACAGATGAAGAACAAAGAGCAGCCCAAGATCTGGTAAGTACTTTTAAACTAGCCATCTTTTGACATACACTTAAGAAAGACATGAAAGTAAACTAGGATCTGGTAAGTACTTTTAAACTAGCCAGCCTTTGATACACTTTCAACAGAAAACATATTAAAACAAAGGGAAACTTGAAGGCAACTGTTGGAGAAGAAACTAGCAGGCCGGGCTCACCACAAATCCTCTCCTAGCTCTGCTTTACTTGGTTACTTTCAAGAAAAACACGAAGATAACAAAGAATGGCCTAAGATCTGGTAAGTACTTTCAAACTAGCTAGCTTTTAACACATTCCAAGGGAAACATTTAGACAGTTTTTGGGGATAAAACTAAGACCAGGGCACACCATATCTTCCTTAGTTCATCTCTACTTAACATATACTGAAAATAAAATTTAAGAATAACAATTAGCTAAACAGGAGGATGAGGGAACGCCAACATTCCTACTGCTTGAACTGAATTAAATCATTCCTAAATAATACAGATTTGGAAGAAAACATGAAGATAAAGATTTTCAGTCAGAGAAGGGTACCGATATACAGTAGGTCCTAACTCTATGCATGTTGTTCTTTATAAGAGAAGATGAACACAGTGAAAACATAAATAAAACAATAATTCACAATAAGAAATAACATCACCATCGACATAGACCAGGATCACATAAATCAGCTTGTATTGATGCTCCAAACCAGTTACAACTTTAAGTCCAATGCTTTAGTTTAGCAATCATCTACACTTCCCAGACTAACTTATCTATCACAAGCAGATCTTCAAGAGCCAGTGAACACTATTTACAATCAGAAGTTTCCAGCTCAATTACATTTCAAAGTTCAGCAACCTACTCCACCAACCCCTCTCTCATCTTCTCCAGTAGTATTTATAGAAGAATGAGGAGGTGAGATCTAATAAAATATCTCCAAAGATAATTAATATAGACTTAATGGCTTCTCGGCCTTTGGGGGGATCAATGGAGAAGCTTACATAGGTGTACTCTATATTAAATAATTCACATTAAGATTTTAAGCTCGGTGGGAGCTCTCTTTGACTTTTGAGGCTCTCTGTTATGTTAAAGTAACTCTGCTGATATTTTTTCATTAAGTTTATTTGCAGAATTTACTCTCTAGCTGTGCTGAGGAAAATATCTGATCTTGATCAATAACTTCGGCCCCTGTTTGAATGCTTTGAGGCACAGGTGGCACTGTGGTACCTGGGAGGAATTGATTTGCCTCAGATGTGGTGGTGGAGGCCTTTCTGCCTGATAAAACGCTTATGATTTTCCTTTTAACTGTGTTTTAATTTAGAGGATTAGGCTTTTGATCATCAATATTAGTGGTAATCCTCATAAATTTGTCTTCAATATTCCATTCTGGTGCATTCTGTCTTTGACACTGATACTCTTTGATTTTTGATTCATTTGCTGTGTTCCGCTGGTGTGCAGTGCTGCGTAGGGATCGTGAGGCATTAATGCCTTTGGAGTATTGACGAGGCGCGGAAATTTGAACACATGGATGGATTTATTTTAAAGGATCGAAGGCACAAGAATTAAACCCCAGACTTAGGCCTTTTTCTTCGGCGTAACAGAAAAACCATATAATCACCCTCACCAAATAATATAACCGGACTTCAAACTTTGATAAAAACCAAGTTGTATAACCATTTCGGGTCACAAAAGGTGTTTGCTGACGTCGGGGTGTTTGTGACCCAAAATCCTTATGAAATCAGCTCTATAAAGTTTCCGGGTCCAGATTGGGGCTTGCTGATGTCAGCTCAAGTGTGACCCGAAATCTTTATGAATTCTGCCCTATAAAATGTATCGGGTCCAGATTTCATGATCATACGAGGCTGCGTGGGTGCTGATGTGTATGCTGACTGGGCATTGGGACCAGAGCGACTGATTGTGGGCCATCGATCTGCAGGTCAAATCGACGGTGGAGATGTTTTGAGACATGCGCCATACCTTAGTCTATCCCCCGAGCTTCTTTTGAGCGCGATCACCGTCCGATGAGCCGGCCTCAAATCGGACGGTGCACATCAATATTGCGTTGAGCCCATAGTCGATTTTTAATGCGTGATGAGGGCGGTATTTCCAAACTGCTTAAGGCCACGTGTCGACCTGTCATGTAGATCGCGACCAAACGGGAAATACAACTTTCCTTTCAAAGGCGGTGTGATGAAAACAGCTCTGGTTTTTTAACAGTAAATGACCGTGGGGACCACCGGGGCGATTTATTTGTGGGTCGTCGATCTGCAGATCAGATCGACGGCGAAAAGTGAATTAAGCTTTGCACCGGCGGAAACCTTTTCAAACCCTGCAAAAAACACAAAAAATTAATGTAAACAAAGGTTTCATGGTTTCGGCGGTGGAATATATATTTATAATATGGCTTGGCGCCCGTCTGTGGGGCCTTGGTCTATATGGAAAGAAATATGATCGGGGGCTATAATATACAGGGCTAATCGACATCGGGGTTTAAACACGGAAAATAGACTTATGCGCTCAGATTTTGCGATGCGATAAGCGCTTTGGGGGTTTAGCACCTGGTCGTAGGGTGCGAGAACGTGGAGGGGAAGTGACTTAAGACTTAGCCCAAGGGGGCTTAAGTCTATAATACAAAAATGTGTTTTTAATGAAATTTTTCAAGTTTTTCAATGGTTGTGAAGGTTTTGATAAGGAAAAGAAAGAGTCTTAAACCTTATCAAAGGGGTTTTGAGGGAGGGGAAAGGGGAAAAATATGAAAATGAAGGGTGTTTTATGGAGAATAAAGGGGTAAAAATGAGGTTATTTTTGGAAGTGGAAGGAGGGGGAAAATGGCCTTTGGATCAGTATTTCAGAGTTTTTAAGATGGAAACAACAGTGAAGATTTGGACAGAGGCATGAGGCCTTCAAGAGTCTTCAAGAGATAACATTTTTTAGCAATAAAACTTGTTTCTTGAAGGCTCCAAAAATGATTTAGCCAGCATTTGATATAATAAATTTTATAACTGGCTAATAGTGGCTCCACTTGGGGATGGTGCCTTCTTGAAGTCATCAAGAACTTCAGACTCGCATTCTCTGGGAGGCTGATCTATGCCTCATCCATTGGGCTGCCTTTATTTTCTTAATGATCTTATTTTACTCGGGAAAAAGTCAGCAGCCATGGAAAACAATGGAACTTCATTAAAACAAGCTTTCTACCTACCCAATCCTATTGATCTAACATTTTTTCTTATTTTAGAGTGAACTTGGATTGGAAAAATCTTTTCTCAAAGTTTTATTCTTTTGAAAGCATAAAAACTAATCTAATTCTACCTCTTATTTCTCCATGGACTCAGATTAAAAAATTGAGCCCATATGATTCTCTACCTAATCTACTATCTGTTGGGATTAAACTGTCCAACAGATTTTTATTCTCTACATTCTACAACAAAAATTTAAAAGCATACAAGTCAGGATTGAACAATCTAACTTGATGCTGATCTATGGCATAAAAAAAAAGCTGCACATAGATCTTATTTTACAGAAAAAAAATAAAAAATGGAAGGCTTAAGATCTGAATTTTCAATGCATTTCCTTCATCTTTTTTACAGCTCTGTTTTGAATTTTGTTTGAGTTGTCTTTCCTTGTCCATCTGGTTCATATTTTGAGCTAATTAGAATCAGATTTACATATTTTTTGACTCATAATTTGAAACAGATTTGAGTCATTCTCTTTGGAAACTTAGGTTCATATTTTGAGCGTGTTTGAACCTTTAATTTATATCCTAAACTATCTACTGATAAGCCAAGATTAAACAGTTTGGAAAATCGAATTCACTATCCTATCAACAGAAAATTTAAAACTATTTAGTCAAGGTTAGGTTGTATGACTAATTAGAAGTGTGTTCTTTAGGAGTGGCATTTGAGCTTGCACACTTTCAGATTTGTTTCTCTTTTTTGGTATGGGGCTATACCTTTATTGTTTTTACAATCTGCCCTCTTTTCCTTCTTTATTTTTTTTTGTGTTTTTGATTTTTATAACTTTGAATGCAATGATGGGTGAAGCATTTATAATGAGAAGAAAAATAAAAAGGCTTCCAGAACCTAACATGGATCAAGAGAAGTAATGCTTAAGCATCCTGCCATTGACAGGACCCCCAAACAATTCTGCTCCATTCGACTCTTGCAAAAAATAGGCATTATTACCAGCAGCTGAATGGATAGAGTAAGGGCCAAGCCATAAGTTGTCAAATTTTCCATGTTTTCCCTTGTCTTCCCTCCTTGAGTCCCACTTAAAAAATTTGTCCCCAACATTGAAATTGTTGGCCTTAGTTCTTCTGTCAAAAAGCTTTTTAATGCTATCATGCTTCTGCAATGCTTTGTTATAAACCTCCTCTCTGGTTTGCTGAAGATGAATGGTTTGATTTATTCTTCTGATCATGTCATTATCTTCAGTTTGCAACTCTTGAATCAAATTCATCACTGGTACACCAAGGCTGGTTGGAAAAATTGCATCAGTACCATACACAAGTTGGAAAGGTGACATACCAATATATTTCTTCAAAGTCAATCTGTCAGCCCAAAGTGCATGAACCAACTTTGTGTGCCAAGACTTTTTGTTGTCCTCCAACAGTTTCTTGATTATGTTCACTAAACTCTTGTTTGAGGATTATGCAAGTCCATTACCTTGAGGGTAATAGGCCGTGGAATGCCCCAATGTTATCTGATATTTTTGACAGAATTCAACCATCCTCTTTGATCCGAATGCTGCTGCATTATCAGTGATGATCTTGGTAGGACAACCAAATCTGGAGAGAATGTTAGTCTTTATAAATTTTATAATAACATAATCATTGGCCTGCCTACAAGGTATGGCTTCTATCCACTTAGTGAAATAGTCTATGGTAGTGAGAATCCATCTATGCTGGGCAGAAGATGGTGGATGGATTTCTCCTATGAAGTCAAGTCCCCACTGTTGAAAAGGAGATTCAACAGTGATTGGATGCAGAGGTAGGGGTAGAAATTTTATTTTTCCTTCAAAAAGTTGACATTTATGACAGGAAATGATCATCTTGTGTATATCAGGAAAGAGAATAGGCCAATAGAAACCAGCCCTAAAAATTTTGTTGGCTGTTGTCTTCCAGTACAAATGACCTCCACACTCTCCTTCATGGAACTATTGCTTAACCTTTTCTGCATCAAACTCAGGCAAACATTTAAGCAATAGACCACTTGCATTTTTCCAATAAAGAAATCTATCTATAACGCAATAGTTTACAGCTTTTAACTTTAGGAATCTTGCCTTTGTTTTTGTCAAACTAGGAGGTGTATTTAAATTAAGAAAAACATAAATAATGTCATCATACCAAGAGGAATTCATGAAATGGTCTTCAACAATGGGAGTTGAGATTTCCTCTTGTTCATCCAAAGCATCAATCATATTAATATCAAGAACTTCAAAATTGGATTCAGCCATTAATCTCACTAGACCTTGGCCTTTGATGAGCTTAGTGGGCTTTATCTCTAAATCATATTCAAGAATAACAACAATCCACTTACCTCTCTTACCATCTGGGTCCTGTGTTAGAATGTCTTTAACAACTAAATTTGGGACAAAGGCAATGATGTGTGAGTGCAAGATGTATACTCTGAAGTCTTTCAAAGCTTTAACCAAAGAAAAAGCTTGCTTCTCCATAATTTAATACTTCAGAGGGGCATCCCTCAACACCTTGCTAAAGAATGCAATAGGCTGCTGTTGTCCTTGCGGATTTTTCTGTAAAAGGACATCAGCTATGGTATGTTCTGATGCAAACGAAAAAATATAAAAATCTTTTGAGAAATCAGGACTTATTAGAACCGGTGTTTTGGTTAACGCTTGTTTCACCATCTCAAAGGACTTCTTTGCTTCCAAGGTCCATTTTACCCCTTGCTCCTTCTTTAACATGTTTGTTATATTTCTAAGGAGCTCAGCTAAGTTGGGGATGAACCTTCTCAAAAAGTTAATCTTTCCAATGAAAGATTGCAACTCCTTGATGTTTCGAGGATGAGAGATTTGCAATATGGCCTTAATCCTTTTGGGATCTATCTTAATACCCTCTTCTAAAATAATGTGCCCAAGAAGTTTACCTTCTTGGAGCCCAAATAGTGTCTTCTTAGGGTTTAAAGATATCCCAAAATTTTTGCATTTCTCGAAAACTTTTCTTAAGTGTTTTAAGTGCTCTTCATCTGTTTTTGAAAACACAGTGACATCATCAAGGTATATAGAGATGAAGTAGCCTAGTTCTTCTGAGATTGCTATGTCCATGGCTCGCTAAAAAGTTTCTCCAGAATTCATTAAACCAAAGGGAATTTTCACATACATGAAAGTGCCCCATGGTGTAGTAAAGGCTGTCTTTAATTGATCAGCAGGGTGAACTAAGATCTGATTGTACCCTGAGTAGCCATCAAGCAAAGAAATTCTTCTAGACCCTACCACCCTTTGTAAAATATGATCCATTTTAGGTAAAGGGTAGTTGTCTTTTAATGAAGCTTTGTTTAAATCTCTAAAGTCTATACAAAGCCTGATCTCTCCAGTTTTCTTCCTAACTGATACCAGATTAGACACCCACTCAGAATATCTAATAGGGACAATAATGTCAGCTTCATACATTTTCCTGATCTCCTTTTGAACCAAAGGTAACTGAACAGGGTTTATTCTGTGCAGTTTCTGGTTGAATGGATTTTGGTTTTCTTTGAGTGGAATTTTGTGCTGGATTATTTCAGTGTCGTAGGATTTAAGATCTTCGTAACTCCACGCAAAAACATCAGAAAACTCTTTAAACAACTCTATGTATTTGAGTTTAATGCGAGTTGGTAAAGTTTTAGACAGTTTAACCATCATAGTTTTAAGTTCACTGCCTATATTGCACTCTTCCACTTCAGTATCTACAGGTTCCAGTTTTGGTTTCTTGGCCACATCGTTAAAATCAAACAACTCTTCTAAAGGTGCCAGACCATTGGGAAAAATTTCACCTTCAGAGTGCAGAGTTTCTAAATCCTCTGTTTCTAATTCTGCATTCAATTCTGTTTTGTTTTTAAGTTTTCTAGTCAGAAGATTAATATTGACAAGCTCAGGAGACAACTCTTCTTCACCAAGAAAATTTTCTTCACTGTACTCTGTGTCATAATTTGAGTCCAAACTATGTAGTTTGAATTCATTTCTAAACTGCATGAAATCTTCTATTTGTTTGTCTCCATCGAACACCTACCAATATTTTTCGTTATCGGGAACGACTGGTCTAAATTTTATCTCAGTTGTGCAGTATTTGGTGTCATATGGCGTTAAGCATATTCTGGCTACAAAGGCTAAATTGTGGGCCGCAATATTTCTCTTTCTTGGGACAAAAATAATTTGGTACTCCTCAAATTTTTTTAAAAGTTCCATGACATCGTTTCGGTAGGCCCTAAGTCTGGGATGATTTGCGTTATACTCCCCATTTACTTGCCTAATAACTAACTCTGAATCCCCATACACGTTGATTCTTTTGGCTCCTAAATTTTTCAACAATCGTAAGCCTAAGAGAAGGGATTCATATTCCGCTATGTTGTTAGAACACTGAAAGTTTAATTTGTAGGAAATGCTTTCTGTGTGGTTGTTTTCAGTGTTGCAGATCTAGACACCTGCACCAGCGTTAGTTCTAGTGCATGACCCATCAAAATACGTACTCCACCGAGGACTATTTTCAATTTTTTCTGTTTGGTGGTTGTCCCCTCCAACCAAAGTGCTTTTGGATGTCTCTTGAATATCAACACTTAGCTGGGCTTGTTTTAATTCCTCAAGTTTTTCAATATGTTGAGGAATGCTTTCTTGACCGTCAAGGCTGAAACATGATGGATGTATGATTTGTAGCTCAAGAGATGTGTTTTGTTTGCTAGAGTTTACAGGTTCAGCAAAATTTTCTGAAACTCCTACGTTATCTTCTTCCTCCTCTCTATCTATCATTAAATCAGACAAGGTCACTGGTTCACCGAAAGTTTCATCATTGAAAAGGATAAATGAATCCAGGCCTTTGTCTACAGAATAAAGGGGAGAGTTATGTGGTTTGTCTTGGCTTGTAACTGTGTATTGCATATGGGACTCCCTGTAAAGTCTTCTGGTCTGATTGAAAAACGGGATGGTCGCATAGGTCATGTCCATCTGCACAGTTCCTTGTAACTTAGCTCCCCAAGACCTAGATAACAACATTCCATACTTTGGGGGCACATCAGCCACAACAATATCCATGACTAAGAATTTGGCTGGAATCTGAGCTAAGTTAACACAGAGATCTTTAATTAATCCTAGACATTTTACTCTGCTTGAGTCAAAGGAGTAAAGGTCTTTGTAAGGTCTGGTGATTTCTAGACCCAGGCTTTCCATCATAGCTTTTGGCATTAAATTGTGAGAGGCCCCTGAGTCATGCATAGCGTTGTGCAAAATTTTGTCATGAACGTTTAAACTCACATAAAAGGGAGGAAAAGGTTCCTCTTGGTACATAGCTTCAATCTTTGGACCAAAAATAAGCTCTGGTTGGTCATCGTTAAGATTGACAGTGTCCTCATTTTCTTCTATATTTAAAGCCTTCAAAATTTGGGTCTTATATACATGCTGGGAAGCTAACTCAGTAAGGGGAATAGAGATTTTAATTTTGGAAATTTCCTGCTCCAGGCTGAAAGGAATTTGACTCTTTAAAGTGTTGGTCTCAGCCTTATTAGCTATCACTCTGTCATCAACATCAGCTTGCCGATTTGTCCTATTTAAATTTGACAAAATGGTTTTAACAGGAGTACTAGCTGAAGTGTTAGTACTGCTAAGGTCCGCACTCTGTTTTTCATTGTTTTGAGTGCCTTTCTCTCTACCTTTATTAGAATTAACAGCCACATTTTTTTCCTTTTGTTTGATAACTTTAGGCTTAGTTGTAGTGTTGTTTTGTGAATATTTGTCAGAGGTTCTGGTGTTGGGAGTTTTTTGACTGGTTTTGCTTCTAAGGTCATATTCTCTTTGAGACTCTATGATGACATTTTCCATGTCTTGATAATAATTTTCATCATCATCTCTTTTTTCATCATAAGGTGTATAAAGACCTTGTTTTCTATCATAATGAATCTCGAAGTCATCATTATCTACCCCCAGCATGTTGATATCATCTTCCTTTGTTATCTCATTTGTTTCCTCAACCTCACTTACATAATTTTTATGAAAGGGAGGAGTGATCTATTGATCATATTCCCTGGGTCTGTTTGGAGGTTGGTTCCTTCTAAAATTCTGATTCTGGTGGTTTCTATTTTGAGGAGCAGTTTGGTTTTGACTGGCTTGTGCTCTCTCAAGGAT
Source organism: Pinus albicaulis (assembly GCA_034641835.2). NCBI lineage: Eukaryota > Viridiplantae > Streptophyta > Pinopsida > Pinales > Pinaceae > Pinus > Pinus albicaulis. The sequence continues at coordinate 1,081,503,142 of CM076574.1, forward strand.
GCTCATTTTCTTCATCATCTCCTCCATCATTCTCTCCATCTTTGAGTTGGAAGTAGAGGGTGTATTTTCTTCTCTAAAGGACACTCTCTTCTCATTTTTCATTCTTGCTCTCTTCTCCATCAAGTTGAATTCCAGAGCAAGAGCACCTTTTTGCATCTCTTCAAGAGTTGCAGGATTTCTCTCTCTCAGCTGATAGGCCATCTCAGGGTCAAACCCTTCAAGAAAATTTTTTAAAGCTGAGCCTTGTGGAGGTTTTAGATCTGGGGAAAGTGCGTTATACACACTGTTAAATCTGGTGCAATAAGCTTGCACACTTTCCCTAGTGTTTCTATGGAGGTTCTTGTAATCAGAAAGGACTTGGAGAGGATTCTTCTTTACTTCCCATTTGTTTAAGAATGTCTGATGGAAGGCTTGGAGATCATTGATACTATGGGGCGTTAATCCTTTAAACCATTTGCTTACTTCTCCCCCCAGACTCTGAGCAAACAGTCTAAGTTTGATAGAATCATCATCAATTTCATTTCTGTCAAAGTAGTCATTCATCTTATCCGCATGTTTTGATGCAGTTGTAGCATTACTAGCATCATACAATGGAATTTTGGACTGATAGTCCTGTGGAAGATTGACTAATGGTACAAGAAGGACTGAGGGAGCATACCATGTAGCCATGATATGTGGTGGGGGTGGATTTACAAGAGGGAAAGTGGGATGGAATGGAGCGGTTTGAACAATGGATGTAGGGTGAGAAGAAGTGGATGGACCAGGAGTAGATCGCTGAGCTGATCTTGGATGAGAGACACCTAAGTTGTGAAGGAAATGTAAATCAAGAGGTGTTGTTTCTCTGCTACCAGGATGTTCACTTGTTTTAGGAGATGAAAGTGAAGACTCAAAATCTAACTGATCTAAATCATCAAGAGACCTAGTTCTAAAGGGATTTACTAAGTCAAATTGTGATTGTTGTAGAGCTGGAAGATTTTCAGGAACTGAATTAGCTCTTAAGGGTGATCTGAAAACAGTTGATAATTTAATCCTAGGAGACTTCCTAAGGATACTTTATGGGTTGTCAACTATCTCAGGTGGATCAGGGTCAGGATGGGCTCTAGTGTGAATCTTTCTAGGAGCCACTATGATGTGCTTTTCAGACCCAAACAAATAAGAAAAGTTCGACCAGGTATGACAGTCTTTAAAAGGTCGACTAATCTGTTTACACAAATTTTAATCCTACAGTCCTCTAATTGAGTTTGAATGATATTAAAATAATAAGGGTTCTTCCCAGTGGAGTCTTATGGCCTGTTAAGGATTGTGGAGTCGCCAAGTGGAAGTTTGTAGCTCCTAAGGAGGTAAAAGGTTTTATGGTCCACCACCATGTTTCTTGGATACCAATCTGAAATATTTTTGGGTTTTCTGAGTTATTTTTCAGTTGTGTGGTTTCTAAGAATGTCCTAACTCTGTTTCAAAACTTAGCTACGGTTATGAGACAAAGACAGTCTATTCTTATGGCTAAGCCAGCTGATTTCTCAAGGTTAGATAAAGCCTTATGAGAATCCTAGGGTTTGCCTAGTTTGTCACTGATTCAAACAAGTTTTTATCATGATTACCATGCGTTTGGTAGTGCTTGAAAAGGATGCTCTTTTACTCACAAGGTTTTATGAAATTTTCCAGGGGAACCAGAGATTCTGGGTTCGATCCCCAGTGGAGTCGCCAAAAATGTTAGGATTCTGTAATCAGCAAGATTGGAAAAGTCTGATCATAGAAACAACATCGTTTCAACCACTTTGGGATTCTAGGATCTAGCCCTCCTGAATCCTGAGAGGGATCTCTCCAATAAGTGAAAAAATGGATTTGTCTTTGAAGTCTTGGGTAATGATATTAGGCTAGTTATGAAGGATGAGGGTTTTGTTTGTTTTTGGATGGTTGAGCATGATTACTGTTTGAGGTGGAAAGTTATAAATGCAAAGAGTTTCAAAGGTGAGAATTTTCAAGCAAATAGAACAAGCTTTGGCCAAAAAGATAGATAATTGCAGGTTTTAGTCCATTGGGCTATGGAGTCATAATAGGGTTTAATTGAAACAATCAGGTTCAAGAGTGGTCCATGGGGAAAGTCGTCTATTTCTAAGGATCTCTTTAAAGTTTGATTTATGGAATGAAATGAGACAAAAAGAAGGGGAATTAAACAGATGAAGAACAAAAAGCAGCCCAAGATCTAGTAAGTACTTTTAAACAAGCCAGATTTTGACATACACTTAAGAAAGACATGAAAGTAAACTAAGATTTGGTAAGTACTTTTAAACTAGCTAGCCTTTGATACACTTTCAACAGAAAACATATTAAAACAAAGGGAAACTTGAAGGCAATTGTTGGAGAAGAAACTAGTGGGTCGGGCTCACCATAAATCCTCTCCTAGCTCTGCTTTACTTGGTTACTTTCAAGACAAACACGAAGATAAAAAAGAATGGCCTAAGATTTGGTAAGTACTTTCAAACTAGCTAGCTTTTAACACATTCCAAGGGAAACATTCAAACAGTTTTTGGGGATAAAACTAGGACCAGGGCACACCATATCTTCCTTAGTTCATCTCTACTTAACATATACTGAAAATAACATTTAAGAATAACAATTAGCTAAACAGGAGGACGAGGGAACACCATCATTCCTAATGCTTGAACTGAATTAAATCATTCCTAAATAACACAGATTTGGAAGAAAACATGAAGATAAAGATTTTCAGTCAGAGAAGGGTACTGATATACAGTGGGTCCTAACTCTATGCATGCTGTTCTTTATAAGAGAAGATGAACACAGTGAAAACAGAAATAAAACAACAATTCACAATAAGAAATAACATCACCGTCGACATAGACCAGGATCCCATAAATTAGCTTGTATTGATGCTCCAAACCAGTTGCAGGTTTAAGTCCAATGCTTTAGTTTAGAAATCATCTACACTTCCCATACTAACTTATCTATCACAAGCAGAGATTCAAGAGCCAGTGAACACTATTTACAATCAGAATTTTCCAGCTCAATTACATTTCAAAGTTCAGCAACCTACTCCACCAACCCCTCTCTCATCTTCTCCAGTAGTATTTATAGAAGAATGAGGAGGTGAGATCTGATAAAAGATCTCCAAAGATAATTAATATAGACTTAATGGCTTCTCGGCCTTTGGGGGGCTCGATGGAGAAGCTTACATAGGTGTACTCTGTATTAAATAATTCACATTAAGATTTTAAGCTCGGTGGGAGCTCTCTTTGACTTTTGAGGCTCTCTATTATGTTAAAGTAACTCTGTTGATATTTTGTCATTAAGTTTATTTGCAGAATTTACTCTCTAGCTGTGCTGAGGAAAATATCTGATCTTGATCAATAACTTTGGCCCCTGTTTGAATGCTTTGAGGCACAGGTGGCACTGTGGTAGCTGGGAGGAATTGATTTTCCTCAGATGTGGCAGTGGGGGCCTTTATGCCTGATAAAACACTTATGATTTTCCTTTTAATTGTGTTTTAATTCATAGGATTAGGATTTTGATAATCAATCTTAGCCGTAATCCTCATAAATTTGTCTTCAATCTTCCATTCTAGTGCGTTCTGTCTTTGACACTGATACTCTTTGATTTTTGATTCATTTGCTGCGTTCTGCTGGTGTGCAGTGCTGCGCAGGGATCGTGAGGCATCAATGCCTTTGGAGTATTTATGATTCATGGATGGCTTTCTTTTAAAGGATCAAAGGCACGAGAGTTAAACCCTAGACTTCGACCTTTTTCTTTGGTGTAATAGAAAAGCCATATAATCACCCTCACCAAATAAAATAACCGGACTTCAAAATTTGATAAAACCAAGTTGTATAACCATTTCGGGTCACAAAAGGTGTTTTCTAACGTCGGGGTGTTTGTGACCCGAAATCCTTATGAAATCCGCTCTATAAAGTTTCCCGGGTCCGGATTGGGGCCTGCTGATGTCATCTCAAGTGTGACCCGAAATATTTATGAATTCCACCTTATAAAACCTATCGGGTCCGGATTTCACGATCATATGAGGCCGCGTGGGTGCTGATGTGTATGCTGACTGGGCATTGGGACTAGAGCGACTGATTGTGGGTCGTCGATCTGCAGGTCAAATTGACGGTGGAGATGTTTTGAGACATGTGCCGTACCTTAGTCTATCCCCCGAGCTTCGTTTGAGCGCGATCACCATCCGATGAGCCAAGCTCAAATCGGACGGCGCACATCAATATCGCGTTGAGCCCAAAGTCGATTTTTAATGCGCGATGAGGGCGGTATTTCCAAACTTCTTAAGGCCACGTGTCGATCTGTGGCATAGATCGCGACCAAACGGGAAATACAGCTTTGCTTTCAAAGGCGGTGCGATGAAAACATCTCTGGTTTTTTAATAGTAAATGACTGTGGGGACCACCGGGGCGATTGATTTGTGGGCCGTCGATCTGCAGATCAGATCGACGGCGGAAAGCGAATTAAGCTTTGCACTGGCGGAAACCTTTTCAAACCCTGCAAAAAATACAAAAATTTAATGTAAACAAAGGTTTCATGGTTTCGGGGGCGGAATATATATTTATAATATGGCTTGGCGCCCGTCTATGGGGCCTTGGTCTATATGGAAATCAATATGATCAGGGGCTATAATATACACAGCTAATCAGCATCAGGGTTTAAACATGACAAACAGACTTATGCGCTTAGATTTTGCAATGTGATTAGTGCTTTGGGGGTCTAGCACCTGGTCCTAGGGTGTGGGCACATGGAGAGGAAGTGGCTTAAGACTTAGCCCAAGGGGGCTTAAGTCTGTAATACAAAAATGTGTTTTTTATGAAAATTTTCAAGTTTTTCAATGGTTGTGAAGGTTTCTATAAGGCAGAGAAAGAGTCTTAAACCTTATCAAAGGCGTTTTAAGGGAGGGGAAAGGGGAAAAATACGAAAATGAAGGGATTTTTATGGATAATAAAGGGGTAAAAATGAGGTTAGTTTTGGAAGTGGAAGGAGGGGGAAAATGGCCATTGGAGCAGTATTTCCTCAATGAAATCAGCAGAATTTCAGAGTTTTTAAGATGGAAATAGCAGTGAAGATTTGGACAGAGGCATGAGGCCTTCAAGAGTCTTCAATAGATAACATTTTTTAGCAATAAAACTTGTTTCTTGAAGGCTCCAAAAATGATTTAGCCAGCATTTGATATAAAAAATTTTATAGTTGGCTAACAGGTTCTTTCAGGGCAGAAGATTTACAAGAAATGTACCATCTACCCTCCCCACAGTAGAAATATGACAAGGATTTTCTGAAAAACTTTAGAGCAGAGCATCTAGACCTCATGAAGGTCATAAAGGAATGGAAGGAATACCAGGGAAAGTTGAAGCGAGATAAACTCGACACGTACCCAATTTCCCAAATTCCTTCCCCTTACTACTATGCCGTTGGTATGTTCTGTAGATTGTTTTGAAAACCTAATACCACTAGGTTTTCAGTAGATTGGGTTCCATTGATTGACGCAATCGTCAATCCCTTAATTCTGAATTGGGAAATTATCCTATCTGACATTTTAGCAAAACACATAACATAATATAGGAATAAAAGGAGTATTTAATCTAGAGAAATACCTCCCTTTTATATGTCTTCCTATGTCATGGAGGCAATATGATTTTCTTCTAGTTTTCCTACCATGGGATGGAAATGGACTACCCAAGACCCTACCCCAATCCATATTTACCACAGAGCCCTTTGGGATTCAGACTTCCATCTGCATTTTTATAAAATTTGTCATGGAGTCATGTTGCATATGCACCAAATGATATTCAATAAGAAAGCCCCTAGGGTTTCTAAAGAGGCTAGTGCAGATATTCTTTCTGTGGCTAGGTGGTTTGCAGAGGATAATTTTACATATGTCAGAGTATTTGGGAGTTATGATTCTCCCCACATCCTACCATATTATGTTCCTGATAAGTTGCTTGCAAGAGATATAGCATACCAGCTTGTTAATGGTGTTACTAAATAACTGAAAGATGCTAAGAAGGCCATTTGGCCTAATTTCCATTTACAGTGCGGTACTTTTGCACTTTTTTATATTGGCCATACCTATAAAGAGTTTTCTAAGATTAATCTATTGAATTTGGAAGTAATGCCAAAGAGGATGTATGATCCAAATGATGTAATTAAAAATTACATCACAGAGCTCAAAATGAAGCCTTTTGTAAAGGAAATACATGGATTTGATGATCCCTTCCAAGGCATGGAAAAGTTTTCATATGTAATTAAATTTTCATCCTGTCAAATTAGCCAAGATGATTTGTAAACCTTCAAAATATACAGAAATAAGAGACTGGAGAGAGTTCCTCTCAATTTGTTTACTATTGAAGATTTTAACAGACCTACTCCAAGTATCAGCTTGGATAATGAAACAAAAGACATGTCTGAGGATGAATCGGGTCAATTAGAGCATCAATATCACAATTCGGATCCATAAAGGATAGACCAGAGAAGATGATTGATCAAGTAATCCAAGAGATAGAGATGCAGGAAAAAAGAGAAGGTAATGGAACATATTCAACCTCTCAAGAAGTTCAGCACAATCACGACACACTTGATCAATCAGAAATGTCCCAAACGAAGAATTTGAGTAGTGAATGGGATGAGTTTTCTGAAGCAATTAAAACTCCTAAATACAATCCCAATTCTGATCAAGTAACTAGTTTTCAGACACCTGAACATTCCTAGAAGATAGTGGAAACTGTTAATCCACTACAACAAGTTCCAGAGACTTATGATCGAGAGATCATACCGTCCTACCCAACAGAACAAATAGTTTTACAAGTTGAATAAATTCTGTTGCTAGATATCTTCTACAGTCCTAGTTATAAGGTTGTAGTCAAGAGGAATAAAAGGATAAGAACTAATGAAATGGTATCAAACCTCACAAATGAATCTGTTGAAATTTTTCCTTTTTTGATCCTACTTAACATTTAACTAAATTATCACAGTATGTAGGGGAATATGCTACTACCACTATTGATAAAGCTACTGAGGTTAAAATGTTGTTGAAGCAGAAGGAATACAAAATACAAGAACTAGAGAGACTGTTAGATCAATAAAGATCTAATTCCATCAAGCAAATGAAATCAAAGATGGCCCAATTTCAAAAGGATTTTGAAAAGCTTAAATTACAACATCAAGCAGAGATCATTGAGAAACAAGCACAACTAGAAGTAGCAACAACCAGATTACAAATCCAACCGCAATTAGAGCAATTCATCAAAGAAGCATTGGATGTAAATGCTAAGTTAAAGCAAAAACAGAAAGTATTTTTCAAACAAGCTTCTATTATTGACTCTTATTGTGACTCAAATGAAATACCGATCCAACAAGTAGCTATCCAGAAACTTGAATGTGAGAAGCTTGAGAAGAAAATCAGTGAACACATTCAATGGCAAGCATTAGACTCACGAAAGGAAGCTAATCTACCCCAGGTAGATAATTTTCATAAGGATATCCTATTCAAGGATTGGGAAGCACAAATAAATCAAGAAGAGAAAGCAACAGCAAAAGACTCAAGATTATTAAAAGAAATTATTGAATCTGTATGTGAAAAGCTGGTGAAAGTAGAACTTATCAAAGAGTACACGTCTGACGTGTTCTCAGACGTAAAATAGCTAGAATCACAGTGGCAGAAAAAGGCATACATACAGGCTAAAATAATTAAAAAGGTAAATAAGTTTGATCAAGAAAATTATTGGAATTTTCTAATCAAACCTTATCATCAATATCAGATCTTGCAGTCTTTAACATATTCAACAAGAAGATCGTAGCCAACACTATCAAATGTAGTATTCAAGGGATAGGTCAGATCGAGGATTTCGCAGCCAGCTCAGCTCAAGCCCATGCTTTATATTTTTCAAATTCATGACCAAATCCAAAATAAATGGCGGAATTCATAAATCAATATTGTTACTTTATTTTCCTAGATTGTAGTTTAAGTTAGTCTTATGAGGATGGTTGTTTGAAAGCTCCTCTATATTTTTGTAATAATATATTTCAGAACATAGTTATTTTATTATTTAAACCCCTCTCATGCATTTAGAGAAGGGTCCAGAAAATTTTCAAAATCATTTGCAAAGAATGCACTACTGTAAGTTTGTGAATGCTTTGATGAATCAATGGAACACAATTGTTATCTTATGACAATTAAATTTGTTTAACTGATGTTTCATTACTGTACTCTTTAAATTGCTTGAAAGTGAAGAGGATCATATCAATTACTATCAGTTTACATGAGTAGAACTTCATACATATGGTACTTTTATTCACTTGTATTAAGTCTTGATTTATAGATTGACAGTCATATTTTTATTGCATTATATATTTGAAACATTATTATAGATGAATGTTACATGCACTTCTATTCTAATATTTGTCTGTGATTTCTTATTGAATGTATAATCACACATATGAATGCAATATATTTTTCACAATTATTCTAGTCAAACTAATTTGTTAGAAGAATCATCTTACTTAATTTTCATCTCTTTCAATTGTTAAATGATCTATATTACTAATAGTTGAAGGATATCTCTTTAGATCGCATAAAGGAAGAAACACCCTGGGTATATAGTAGAATAAATATTTTAGATAGATGCATATGATAGATTAAAAATAATTCTCCTTTTTCATAATCACAACACCCTCAAAATAATCCTTTTTGGGAAACTGGTCCCATAATCCCCAGTTGGAGTTGCTTTAAGGTCTGGACCAGGTGGTTTTCGCCCATGTTTCGGCAGCGAAATTCTGAGGCCTCAACATTCTGGCGCTAGAAGGAGGGCCCTGTGAATGGAAAAAATATCTGATCAATCTAAAGGTCAATCGAAGAGTCTCTCTCCCTCTAGATCCCCATCAACTTCCAGAAAATTATATAGATCCTCATCTTTAAAATATGAAGTTGATCATCCTTCTCCTAAGTCTCCTAGTGATACTCAATCCATATTGTCTCATGATTCCCATCAAGCCTCCCTAGAATTTCAGTATTTGATAGAAAAGTCAGAGAGAGTATCAATTTCTGATGAAAATCCTAAATCTTCTCAAATATCAGATATCATTATTTTGTCTTCTTTACAACCTCGAAGAATATTAACTCGATTAGAAATTCAAAAGACAGGAATTATTCCTTTTGAATTTCCCATTGATAGTACTTGAAAAATACTAAATAGGACTCAATCAGAGTCAATCGCTAGTGAGATCTTATCTCATTCACCTCCATTACCTCCACTCACTTCCACAACTTCCATTCCAACAATCATTGTTACTTTGACTAGTTCCAGTACTCAAACTACTATCCCTTCAACTAGTCCTAGCACTCATCCTGCCTCTTCTTCAACTCAAACTCCACCCAACCAACCCATTCAAAATCCAATGGAAAGCCAAGTACCTCCACCAAATTTAAATCCATGGAGCAATCCAGGTATTGTAAACATGCTAGCTCCTCTTCATGCTCTACCAAAATTACCTGAAATATGGTTACCTAAATTTAATCCTGATGATGGTCTTCCGACAGAAGAACAAATTCACAATTTTATGTCAGTCGTCAATCTAAATGGAGTAGTTGAAGAGGATTGTGTTGTAAGATTATTTCCATATACTTTAAAAGGATCCACAAGATCCTGGTATTTTTCATTGCCTGCTCGCTCTATGACTAGTTGGAATATGTTCGAAGAACAATTTCTAGCTAAGTTTGGGGATGACATGACCACTGCTATGCTCATCAATGATTTGTCAAATCTAAAAGCTAAAATAGGTGAGAAGAAAAATTATTTCAATTCAAGATTTAATAAATTACTCAATAAAACTCCTGCTACAACAGTTCCTGGTGCAGAAGTTCAAATTAAATGGTATATTTCATTTCTTCCATATAATATATCTATTTTTTTTTATAGAGAAAAACTGCCAACATTTGCAGAAAACATGAAAGAATCTCTATCTGTAGAGAAACACATAACAACTCTTGAGAAAAATAATTCTCAGGAAGATATAAAATCAAAGAAGGTATCTTTCAAAGATGATTCTAAAAAGAAGCTGCCAAAAGATCCTTTTGACGTAGAAGGTCTTCAAAAAGTTTTGAAGACTGTGACAAACGAGATGGCAGATATCAAGAAACAAGTTGCTGAAAATTCTAGCTCAAAGAATACTTTCAGAAAGTTTAATAAAGGTCAGTCCTCTAATACTCAACCTCCAAATATCATATCTAGTGTTGAATTTGATCCAGAAATAGAGGAAGAGCAAACAGAGGAAGAAGAAGATAGAGAAGAAGAAGAAGTTGAAATATGGAATGTGGGATTTCATCCTACCAAATGAAGAACAATGTGAAGCTTTATGTGTGAGCACAAAGAGAAAAAGGACTACTAAAGCAATGCAGCCAAATAAACAGCAAAAGATTTCAACTCCTGCTAAGGATAAATCAGTAAGCAAAAAATTTACTTCAAAGGCTACACAAACACGTCTCGTTACTTCAGATACTCCACCTGCATCTAAGACAATGGTAGTCTCATATACTATTGAGTATAATGTATTTGGAGATATGAAGAAAACTAGGGCCAACATTTCAAATCACGAGCTTACTAAATTGAAGCAGCAACATAAAATCTTACTTAGAGACTTAAATACGGTTCTTGCTTCAAACTCACTTGCTCTAGTAATAGTACAAGCTGCTAATGAAATGGTAAGCCACCTTCTCCTTCAATTAAAATAGATGCTACATACTTGATTATGATAGGTGATCGATCCATCTCTTATACTCCTCCATTTCTGTTAACCTATGATATCTATAACAAAAACGTTCATAATTGTTTAATAGACTCAGGGGCTTCCTCTAATATAATTCCAAAATCAGTTTGTGCTAATCTGAACATAACTCCTCAGAGTTCCCCTGTTCATATAGTACAACTTGATAGAACCAGGATAGAGGTGGTAGGAAAAAATAAATTTGGTTTCCATCAAATTGTCATCAAATCCCAAGATTACTCAAATAATTGATATATTGGTGGATGATGTTCCTAAATTTTATGGAATAGTTTTAAGCCAAGACTGGTCTGAAAAACTTCATGGTTACTTTGCAATAGAATTTTCGCATATGTGGTTACCATATAATGGAAAGCCAAATCAAATTCGGGTAGACTGTGAAAAGTTCATGAAGCATACAGTCACCGATCTTGAAGGAGTAAATGAGCTAGTAGCATTCAATAATAACATTATTGGAAAATACTCAGCAGGGTCATTTTTTGGAAATTTCAATGCTAAACCATCACCTTTCTTTGATAATGCAGTTGTTTCTCAGATTGAGAATTTTTCCCAACTAGATAGTTCCAAATGTACAAATTTTGTAGATATAACATTAGTTAATTATTTATTTTGGACTCTTTATTTTGATGGTTCTAAATCTGAATATGGTGCAGGCGTTGGATGTATTTTAATAAACCCAGAAGGAGAAAATACCATGTTAACCTGGAGATTAGAATTTGATTGTACAAACAATGTAGTTGAATACGAAGCACTAGTTCAAGGTTTGTACAAAGCCATTGATCTTAATATCAAATATCTGAAGGTTCTAGGAGATTCAGAAATCATTGTTAGATAGGTAAGAGATATCATTCATGTACTTCTGGACATTTAAATCATTACCAATCATTATTCCAAGAATTAACCATTCATTTCTTAGCCTTCAACATTTATTTTGTACCTAGAATTCAGAATGCTAGTGCAAATTTAATAGCTAACGTAGCATCAAATTTAATCCCATCCCAAGAGTTTAGTCCCAATAGATTTTCTATTGAATTAATTTTTAGGCCATCCATTCTTGATAATATTAATAGTATTCAATAATGATTCAGATATCATAGATTTATTGACATCTGAAGGATCTTATGATAGTCAAATTTTGGATGAAAATGAACATGACATTTAGATTAAGAAAGAACAAGTCAAAAATCCTATTCCGAAATCTGTTTTCAAGTTAGAATACTTATATGATCTTAAAGATAGGTTTAAAAGAGTTACTAACTCAAAAACACAAAGCTCTACCTTAAGATTTGAGCTAGTGAATCTAGGAACTGACGAAAAACCTCAAAATGTCAATCTAGGTCTTGGTCTATCTTCCAAAGAAAGATTATCATTTACCATATTATTTAGAATGTACAAAATTGTCTTTTCTTGGGATTGCACTGACCTTAAAACATATGAAACTTCTGTGATTCAACACACAATTCCTATGATCTCAGAAGAAAAACCTATACAACAGAAATTGAGGAAGATTCATCCAAATCTGGAAAATCAAATCAAAATAGAACTGAACAAACTCCTCAAGGAAAAAATCATATTTCCAGTTAAGCATTATAAATGGGTATCGAATTTGGTACCTGTCAGGAAGAATAATTGCAATAATAGAATTTGCATTGATTTTAGGAATTTAAACAAAACTTGTCATAAGGAAAACTTTCCATTACCAACCATGGAACAAGTACTACAAACAGTAGTTGGTTTTGAACTTATGTCCTTTCTAGATGGATTCTCGAGATATAACCAAATTCTAGTACATCCAGATGACAGATGGAAAACTACGTTCAGAACTAAGTGGGGAACTTACACATATCAAAATATGTCATTTGGATTAATTAATGCAGGCGCCACTTTCAGAGATCTATTGTAGTGCCCTACTCTAGTTGACTGACAGTGATATGAATTTTAACATTATTTATCCCTAAGACCCGCACTTTATTCTTTGAGGACCTCAAGTTGAGGATCTATACACATGACTTTATTATTAGTAGATGTGATGGTTATGTATGTCTTTATTGATACTATGATGATGATAGCATTTATGGATATGCATGTTCTCTATTGATATGATTGTAGCATTAATGGATATGAATGTTCTCTATTGATATCATGATGATGATAGATTTTATGGATAGATATGTTTTCTATTGATGTTATAGTGATAATGTCTTTTATGGATATGTTAATTTACCACTGATTCTATGATTATGATAAACATGATGGATGTGTCCTATATGCAGCTACTTACATTAGTTCTGATTTAAAATAAACAATGATGTAAATGACTAGGTCATGATGATGTTTCTATTATGATAATGACTAACATTGAGAAATTTGTTACTGATGATTATTGAGTATGACAGGAAACCACCAAAGGCACTCGCATATGATGAGTGGACAACATCTGGAACATGTTATTTTCTTGGCCGAATGACTCACATATGGGTGATGGGGTTGTACAATTGGATGGAACAACATGTGAGGGGTGGAACAGTGTTCCTGATCTCACCCGCTAGCACTCCTGCCGTGGTTTAGGCTGGAAAGGTCAAAATACCTTCACCTTGAAGATCACAATGTCATGGGGGCAGGTCCCAAATTTGGTTCTCTCACGAGGATTTTCTGGGGGGCGCGCATCAAGGCAGATTCCTTGATCGTCGACACCATTAGTCTCACTATAGCAGGAAACATACAAGATGATATGGGTCTCTGTCGTTGCACATATAATTTCCCCTCGTAACCACTAGATACTTGAAGGGAAAGTGGTATGGCACCCTTGGGATTTCAAGAGAAATTTTTGAAGGGCACGACCGACTTGGCACCCTTGGCATCAAAAATACATTCTTAGGCATGGCACCCTTGGAAATTCGAATGGAATTTCTTGAAGGGCATGACCAACTTGACACCCTCGACATCATTAAAGAAGATAATAAATATAATAAATATATGAAAATCCAACTAATTCATATCAAGTGATATAGGATGTTAGAACCAAAGGAATTAAATCAAGAATAAAACTTAGGGTAAGGGAGGAATAGGAAGAGATAAAATATTTTACCATGATAACTCTACCTTTTCCATGATTAAAATAAAAGATTAAGTGGATAATGTACATAAGTAACTTAATTAGGCAAAAAGGGGAAAAGAGGGACATAGAGTTAAGTATAAATATTTATTAAAAACTTCATTAAGAGAAGAGGGTGGTGAATTAAAATAAGATTAATAAATTAAAATTTGAGAAATTTAGAGAACTTCCGTGTGGCAAGAGCCAACATAAGAATATTAATCTAAAATTAAAATTGAGGTAGTTAGAGGACCAAATCTGAGACTTATCAATTAACTTCAGTAATAAACACATATTAAGGAGTAGAAAAGGGGGAATCAAGAGACAACTAGGAAAAGAAATAGGAAGCCTTGTTGGGTTGAGGGAAATACTATTTTAAATGAATAATTAAGTAAATTATTTTTGGAGAGTCTTGATGAGAGGGTGACACATGGGTGGGTGAATAATAAAATTTTGGGTTAATAAAAATTTATTATTTATGCATGAAATTCCAAGTGTCACCTATGAAGCCTTCTATAAAAGAAAGGGAAATGGAAGGGAAAAGGACCTTTGTTTATCCTATTGTTGGATGGAGGAGATTATGTCATTTTGAGTGGTTATGAGCTATAGTTGAGTTTGGTGAGTTAGATTATTATAGAGAGGGGACTCTTGAGCCAAGAGGGGCTCACCTCTATCAGCTAGGACATTCCTTCATTATATAACCCCATTGCAGCTCGGGGGTCCGTGATGAATGAGAGTACCCAAGGAATAGGCTGGGAGGTCAACCGGTGGGTCATTACATTCGGATTAAGCATGACACCATTCAGGCTTAGAGGTAGACGACAACAAAGGAGCTCAGGTATCGGCAAGTCAAGTTTGGTTCTCGTCTAAGGGTGAACGATACATGTGTTAGTTATATGGTTTTTATTTATGATGATTTCATTGTGCCTATAATCAACAAGTTAAATAGATGTATGTGTTATAAAGTTAAATTATGGACTATGATATAAGTGATTTAATTTTACTAAGTTTAAAACTTGTATGATCATGGTTAAATTTCTTAGTTACTGTGATTTAAAAAAAAAAAAAAAAAAAAAAAAAAAAAAAAAAAAATTAAAGCCTAGCGCTCATCTAGTAAAATATAGGGTGGGTCTCTACAGCCATGGACACAGCTATTAGGGGGCTCATAAATGAAATAGTGGTTATTTATTTAGATGACATTACAATCTTTTCTAAACAAGTAACTAGTCATGTGAATGACCTAAAACAAGTCTTTCAGTGATGCAAAAGGTATGGTATCTCCTTAAATCCAAAGAAATCATTTTTTGCATTAGATGAAGGAAAATTTTTAGGATTCATGGTGTCAAAAAGAGGAATATATATTGATCCTGAAAGAATTGAGGAGATTAAAATAATTCCTTTCCCTCATAACAAGAAATCTATGCAATCATTTCTTGGGAAAATTAATTTTGTTAAAAGGTTTGTCCATGACTTTTCGCAAACAGTTTTACCACTACAGAACATGATTAAGAAATTTTTTGTCTTTAAATGGGGACATAATGAAAGAGAATCATTTGATTTGATTAAACAGTCAATTATCAATGCTCCATTCCTGACTACCCCCAATTTTCTTAATCCTTTTACTTTATACACTTTTTCATGAGATACATCATACGTTGATGTTTTAACACAACTTAATGACCAACAAATTGAAACACCAATATCATTTTTCAACTCTAATTTTCAAGGTGCATAACTAAATTACACATTTTTCGAAAAGCAATCATTTTTTGTCTTTAAGGCTATAAAGCATTTCAGGCCATTTCTCCTAAAAACTCACACGAAAATCATAGTTCCATTCTATGCAGTGAGACAAATATTGATGCAAAAAGAATTAGGAGAGAAAAGGGCTAAATGGGTCACCTCTTTACAAGAATATGATGTAGAAATTATACCCTCTAAAATTGTTAGAGGCCGAGGTTTTTGCAGAATGTTTACAGGAGCATCCCATCTATCATCAGAAGAAGATTCAGGTAACAATGTGAAAATATCAGAGGTAAGCCTCAATGATGCACAGTCTCAATACATTGATCTCATATTTTATTTGAAAAATGGATATGCTCTGAATCAACTCAGTTACAAAACAAAACGGGCTTTGAGATTAAAGGCTAAGCAATATGAATTAATCAACGATGTATTATTTAGGAGAAATTTTGATTATTTACTTTAAAGATGCTTAGAAAAATCTGAAGTAGAGAAAGTCTTGCAGGAACTCCATGATGGACCAACTAGAGGAAATTTTGTAGGAAATATGACAACACACAAAATCCTGCATGCAGGTTACTATTGGCCTACACTTTTCAAATATTCTCATGAATATGCAAGAAAATGTGAAGTGTGTCAAAATGCAAATGGAAGACAAAGGAAGCCAACATTCCCATTACATCCAGTCAATATCGAACAACCATTTAAACAATGGGGATTAGATATCATCGGTGAGATCGTTCCTAACTCTTCCAAACAACATAGATATATTCTCACATCTATAGATTACTTTACTAAATGGGTGGAATCAATTCTACTAGAATAGCCAACTCTAATAATACCATTGATTTCATCGACCAAAATATCATAACCAGGTTTTGCTTACCTACTGCTTTAATGTTTGATAACGCATATTATTTCTCAGGAACTGCTATGATGGAATTTTCAATTAAAAGAGGTTTTAAACTTAAGTATTCTGCAAATTATTACCCTCAAGGAAATGGTTTAGTAGAATCTACAAACAATAACTTGATTAGAATAATCAAAAGAACTGTTGATTAAAACCAACGAAATTGGCACAAATCATTAATATTTTCTCTTTGGGCAGATTGAATAACTCAGAAAGCTTCTATTGGCACTTCTCCATTCAATCTTGTTTATGGAAAATAAGCTGTACTTCCTACCAACTTAGTTATTCCCTCTCTTTCCTTAGTACAATTTATTGATGAATCTCCTGCTTCTCCTTTACAAATTAGACAATGTCAAATTCTTAAGTTAGAGGAAGAAAGAGAAAAGGCTAAACATACTCATGCACATCATCAACAGATAGTAAAAGCCTCATATGATTCAACTTCTGTTACTCCAAAAAAAAATTAAATTGGTGATCTGGTATTGAAATGGGACCAAGCGCTTGAGGAAAAAGGTAAACACACAAAAGTTTCAAAAACTATGGCTAGTTCCATTTCAAATTATTAAAGAAATAGGCACATCAACATTATTATTGCAAGGTCTATCAGGAAAAAAAGATTATTTTCCTATTAATGGGCAGATTTTGAAAAAATACTTTCATAGGAGGTAACCCCTTCTATTCCCTGTATACTAGTGTCATTTTCTTTTCCTTAGAAAAAAAAATTGCTTAGTTAAAATTTTTGGCTTTTCAAAATAAAGTCTCAGATGATCCTTTTTTATTTATCGTTTATAGAAATAAGAAGTGTTAAGGTAACAATCGAAAGATTTGAAAGACAAATAGATTTTATTTTCACTGAAATATGTAATTTCACTAAAGTTATTTATTCTCTAATGAACTCTCATCCTTATATAGCATGATTATTTTTTTATCAGTCAAGAAAAGAATCTTTAACATAGTAAAGACTCTTTTATAGAAAAAAGCAATCTAAAACTCAACATTATCATCCAGAATCCTTAAGAGGACCAATGATTCACCCCATCTAGGAAACTTACTAATTTTTGAAATAAATTCAAAAAAAATATTATAACTAGAAAAACTTAAAAGATAATAAGTCTCACCACGATCTTGTTTACCATGTTCATAGGGAAATAGTTGAACTGACATTACCAATACTGCCTACCAAAACAGGGTAATGACTTGAGATTATATCAAGAGGACAATGGGTCTCATCAAGAGCCAGCTTGATCAGTTTAATTACAACTAGTGAATGGCATTGTCATCATTTGGTTACCAAGCCAAGACAATGGCTTTTAATTAAATAAAAACATGATACAAAAAGAAAAGTTTCAAAAATTAGAATTTATTTTTGGAAATTGTAAGAAACACTGGATGGGACAATGAATCATTGTTGGGTAAAAGGTAACCCTGCAAAAAGCTTAAATTGCTTATTGGAACAGAGGCTCTATCTGTGATAAAAGAGTAAATATTGATAAATTTGATCTGTAAGAGCCAACTGTTTTATCTTTTTGAACTGAGTAAAGATTGATATAGATTCTCATACTTATATCTTTAAAAGAGGGATTATTATGAATTAAAATCAAGAGAGATTTCATTGCTTAGTAAGAGTATTTGTTTGAAATTCATTACTGCAACTATTTTTATTTCAAAAAAGTTTTAGAAATTTCAAAAATTTATTCAGAGATAGCTGGTTTTCCCAAGTGAATCGCCAATTATTGTGCTATACAACACCCCCCATTTATTTGAATAAATGGGGACCCTTTAGAAATAAATAGGAAATTTATTTTTAGCTTTAAAACAATTTTTTTTTAGGAAATAAAGTCTTCTTTTTGTTTTTCCGCTTTATTCCTTGGTGCGCATCACAAACTTCATATCTTACAACCAAAAAGACCTTAAACCCATTAAGCTACGCGGGCTACAAAAAGTGCTAATCCTTTTTCCGGAGTTATGCTTAAAACTTGCAAACACTTCAATCACCGTTATATTTTCATTATCGCATCGCACCTCATTTAAAACGGTCAACTTATAAAGAAATTCGACATAATTTGCGATTATGCAGACCCGATGAGCCAACAAAGCAATAAATATAAAGCCCTAAAGTCCTATAAAACATGGCCGCTTGACTTCTTAAATAAGAAATTTGAATTTCGCACAACTTAACCAAAATCAAATCAAATTCATTACCGCATAAGAGTTGCGATGTGCAATTTGAGCAGATCGCATTTCACTAAATTTAATGGTAAACATCCCAAGAGATAAAAGTTATATGATGTGATATGCGAATGAATGGAATTTAATTACTCAAGCATGTGAAATGACTTATGTCGAATCAAACCAAAATCCGAGATCTAACGACTTATTGATAACTATTTCGTGCGAAGGTGTAAGAGATTTGATTTTGAAATGATTATCGATGATTAATATCATATTTAATAGATTCATATCTATTCGTGCATGTTTGATATAAACGACAAATTTGTCTCTCTATTCTCTATACTTGTAATATTCGCTCTTTTTACTTGAAATCAGGAAACCTCTTAACGAAGTGAAGAAAATTGAAATGAGAAAGAAAGGCAAAGAGATTTCTCAAACATTGTCGACTGAAAATTCAAACATGTATCCCTTATTTTCAGACACCACCTACAACAAGGATTGAATAAGTTCATCATGGGAGGCAATGTATAAGATTTTCGTAGACGAAAATCCAAGGGTAATAACCAAAGTCGCTACAAAATGCACGACATCTACTTTATATGTAATTTACTTTGATGTTGCATGTTCATTCATCCATAAGGTAGCCGCAAGACCAAAAATTATCCCTGACACAGAAATGGTTAAGTGGGTAATTGACCACTTAAGCATAGATGACAGAAAATTCAAGGACTCAAAGGGAGAAAACATACGTTCTTTCAGGGCAGAAGATTTACAAGAAATGTACCATCTACCCTCCCCGTAGCAGAAATATGACAAGGCTTTTCTGCAAAACTTTAGAGCAGAGCATCCAGACCTCATGAAGGTCATCAAAGAATGGAAGGAAGACCAGGGAAAGTTGAAGCAAGATAAACTCGGTACATACCCAATTTCCCAAATTCCTTCGCCTTAATGCTATGCTGCCAGTATGTTGTGTAGATTGTTTTCAAAACATGATACCACTAGGTTTTTAGTAAATTGGGTTCCATTGATTGACACAATCATCAATTCCTTAATTTTGAATTGGGAAAATATCCTATCTGACAGTTTAGCCAAACACAACACAGAATATAGGAATAAAACGAGTATTTCATCTAGAGAAATACCTCCCTTTTATATGTCTGCCTATGTCATGGATGCAATCTTCTTTTCTTCTAGTTTTCCTACCATGGGATGGAAATGGACTACCCAAGACCCTACCCTATTCCATATTTACCACAGAGCCCTTTGGGATTCAGACTTTCATCTTCATTTTTATAAAATTTGTCATGAATTCATGTTTCCTATGTACCAAATGATATTCAATAAGAAATCCCCTAGGGTTTCTGAAGAGGCTAGTGCAGACATTCTTTCTGTGGCTAAGTGGTTTGCAGAGGAGAATTTTACATACGTCAGAGTATTTGGGAGTTATGCTTCTCCCCACATCCTACCAATTATGTTCCTGATAAGTTTCTTGTAAGAGAGATAGCCTACCAGCTTGTTATTGGTGTTACTAAAAAACTAAAAGATGCTAAGAAGGCCGTTTGGCCAAATTTCCCTTTACAGTGTGATACTTTTTCACTTTTTGATATTGGCCATACCTACACATAGGTTTCTAAGATTAATCTATTGAATTTGGCAGTAATTCCAAAGAGGTTGTATGATCCAAATGATGTAATTAAAAATTACATCACAGAGCTCAAAATGAAGCCTTTTGTAAAGGAAATAGATGGATTTGATGATCTCTTCCAAGGCATGGAAAATTTTTCAGATATAATTAAATTTGCATCCAGTCAAGTTAGCCAAGATGATTTGGAAGCCTTCCAAATATATATAAATAAGAGAATGGAGAGAGTTCCTCTCAATTTGTTAACTATTGAAGATTTCAACGGACCTACTCCAAGTATCAGCCTCGACAATGAAACAAAAGACATGTCTGAGGATGAATCGGGTCAATCAGAGCATCAATCTCACAATTTGGATCATTCTGAAAATGAATCTGAATCCAGAAAGGATAGCCCAGAGAAGATAATTGATCAATTAATCCAAGGGATAGAGATGCAGGAAAAAAGAGAAGGTAGTGGAACAGATTCAACTTCTCAAGAAGTTCAGCACAGTCACAACACACTTGATCAGTCAGAAAAGTCCCAAACGAAGAATTTGAGTAGTGAATGGGATGAGTTTTTTGAAGCAGTTAAAACTCTAAATCCAATCCCAATGTTGATCAATTAACTAGTTTTCAGACACCTGAACATTCCCAGAAGATAATGGAAACTATTAATCCACTACAACAAGTTCCAGAGACTTATGATCGAGAGATCATATCGGCCTACCCAATAGAACAAATAGTTTTACAATTTGAGAAATTTCGTCACTAGATATCTTCTATAGTCTTATTTATAAGGTTGTAGTCAAGAGGAATAAAAGGAGAAGAACTGATGAAACAGTATCAAACCTCACAGATGAATCTGTTGACGTTTTGTGGAAGGATTCCTTGTATGATCCTACTGAACATTTAACTAAATTATCACAGTATGCAGGGGCATATGCTACTGCCACTGTTGATAAAGCTATTGAAGTTAAAATGTTTCTAAATCATAAGGAAGACAGAATACAATAACTAGAGAGACTGTTAGATCAAGAAAGATCTAATTCCAACGAGAAAATGAAACCAAAGATGGCCCAATTTCAAAAGGATTTTGAAAAGCTTAAATTTTAGCATCAAGTAGAAATCACTGAGAAACAAGCACAACTGGAAGCATCAACGACTAGATTACAAAGCCTACCTCAATTAGAGAAATTCATCAAAGAATCATTGGATGTAAATGTTAAGTTAAAGCAACAACAAAAATTATTTTTCCAACAAGCTTCTAGTATTGACTCTTATTGTGACTCAAAGGAAATATTAATCCAGCAAGTAGCTATCCAGAAACTTGAATGTGAGAAGCTCGAGAAGAAAATAAGCGAACACATTCAATGGAAAGCATCAGACTCAGGAAAGGAAGCTAATCTACCCCAATTAGATAAATTTCATAAGGAGATCCTATTCAAGGATTAGGAAGCACAAATAAAGCAGGAAGAGAAAGTAGCAGGGAAAGCCTCAAGATTATCAAAAGAAATTATTGAATCTGTATGTGAAAAGCTGGTGAAATCAGAACTTATCAAAGAGTACACGTATGAAGTGTTCTCAGAAGTAAAAGAGCTAGAAACACAGTGGCAGCAAAAGGCAGACACACAGGATGAAATAATTAAAAAGGTAAATAAGTTTGATCAAGAAAATTATTGGAATTTTCTGATAAAACCTTATCATCAATATCAGATCCTGCAGTATTTAGCAGCTTCAACAAGAAGATCGTAGCCAACACTTTCAAACGTAGTATTCAAGGGACAGTTAAGATCGAGGATTTTGCAGCCAACTCAGCTCAAGCCCATGCTTGATATTTTTCAACTTTGTGACCAAATCCAAAAGAAATGGCGGAATTCATAAATCAATATTGTTACTTTATTTTCCTAGATTGTAGTTTAAGTTAGTCTTACGGGGATGGTTGTTTGAAACCTCCTTTATATTATTGTAATAATCTATTTTAGAACATAGTTAGTTTAGTATTTAAACCCCTCTCATGAATTTAGAGAAGGGTCCAGAAATTTGTCAAAAACATTTGCAAAGAATGCACTATTGTAAGTTTGTGAATGCTCTGATGAATTAATGGAACACATTTGTTATCTTTTGACAATTAAAGCTGTTTAACTGATGTTGCACTATTTTACTCTTTAAATTGCTTGAAAGTGAAGAGGAGTAGATAAATTATTGTCAGTTTACATGAGTAGAACTTTGTACATATGGTAATTTTATTCACTTGTATTAAGTCCTGCTTTATAGATTGACAGTCATCTTTTTATTGCATTATATATTTGAAACGTTATTATTGATGAATGTTACATGCATTTTTGTTCTAATATTTGTTTGTGATTTCTTATTGAGTGTATAATCACACATACGAATGCGATATACTTTTCACAATTCTTCTAGTCAAACTACTTTGTCAGAATAATAATCTTACATAATTTTCATCTCTTTCAACTGTTAAATGATCTATATTACTAATAGTTGAAGGATATCTCTTTAGATCGCATAAAGGAAGTAACACCCCGGGTATATAGTAGAATAAATAGTTTAGATTGATGCATATGATAGATTAAAAATCATTCTCCATTTGCATAATCACAACACCCTCAAAATCATCCTTATTGGGAAACTGGTCCCATCATCCCCAGTCGGAGCCACTATACCAAACAGAAAAGGAGCTGCTTTAAGGTCTAGACCGGGTGGTTTTCCCCCATGTTTTGGCAACGGAATTCTGAGGCCTCAATAGTGTGTAAAATATTTTTTCATGTTTATGATATGCGTTCTCGATCGTGAATTTCTTTCCTCATATCAATAGAGTAGATTTCAGTCTTATGATTTAGTAAATTTCATGAGTAGTTTCGAATATACATATAATTTCTACATGGTATCAGAGTGGTGTTCACAGTAGAGATTAGATTATGAAGTTATTGTTGCAGGAGGATCGAATTTACAAGATCATTTCTTTAGAGCTAGTAGGATGGATTTATATGGACTAAGACTTGAGTACGCCTTTGAGGGAAGCTCAAATTATGTTTCTTGGATGGACCGCATGGAGGCAGTGTCGGAAGATAATGGGTTGAATGAATTCATTGATAGTGATATTATGAAAATAACAACAGTTGATGCTTAGGATCTAGAAAATTGGAAGAAGTGTGTAGCCAAGGTGAGGAAAATCATATTGGAGGGAGTAGGAGACCATATCGTCTCTAATATCCATGGGAAAGAGACTCCATATGCAATGTGGAAAGAATTGACAGATATATTCCAGAACAGTAGTGACCACAAGAAGCTAGAACTTAAGGACAAACTTTGTAATATCAAGATGCAGAAGAACGAGACCATTCCACAATACCTAATAAGGTTCACACAATTTAGTGATTAACTTTCTCAAGTTGGGGTTACTATAGTAGAGGAGGATCTGGTAAGCCTATCCCTTCTAGGCCTTCCCAATAGTTGGCACAACTACCAAGATTCGGTGAATGGGAGGGAGAAGCTACCAAATTTGGAACGCTTGTGGCATGATTTGGCACAAGAGGGGATGAGGCAGAGCAACATATAAGGGACTTGATCTAAGGGCAAGGATGAAGAAAAATGTTCCTTGGATGGAGAGGAAAATAAATGGAAAGGGAAGAAATCCCAATCCAAAGAAAAATCCGGTCAAGGGTGAAAGAAGAAAGACTTATCCAAAATCAAGTGCTTTCACTGTCATGAACTTGGACACTATGCCACAAAGTTTCGACACAATAAGGCATGAAATAATCCCTCAGGAGCAGTGCCAGGTGAAGCTTTTACTTCACAATTCGAGTTGGAATTCACCATCATTGCATGCATGGCAAGCACAGTGATGGGTAGTGTGTGGTATCTGGATAATGGTGCCTCATTCCACATGACAAGGAACAAAGAATTTTTTAGTGACTTGAAGGAGAAATATCTCCATATGCACATCGATATGGGTGATGATAGAAGGTATAATGTGACCAGTATTGGTATAGTTACTTTTCAGAGGGATTCAGGCTCCCCTCTCAGGCTCAAGGATGGGATGTTTGTACTGGGTCTGAAGAAGAATCTATTTTTCTTTACGGTGTTGGAAGATCGTGGCTATGATGTGATATTCAAAAAAATGAAGGCTTTCTTGAGACACATCTCCATGGGAAAAGTGAAGCAGATCAAGGTTCGAGTGAAGAACCCCTAGAAATTAGATTTTGAAGACTATGCAACATTGAGCATGAGAGCAGAGAAGGTGTAGAGTCGAGATATTGGTGAATTATGGCATAGAAGACTTGGCCATTTGCATCATGGTGATTTGAATATCATGTAGCATATTTCTACAGGCCTCCCCAAAGGTGCACTAAAGCAGTGGAATACATGCAAAGGGTTTACCTTGGGGAAGTACACAAAAGCCACCTTCAATGATCGAGAGAACAAAGTGTATGCAGTCCTTGAAAGGATCCATCTAATGTATGCGGATATTTCTTGATAGCCTCCACTTCCAAGCACAGGTATTATGTTATAATTGTAGATGATTTCTCATGGAAGTGATGGATATTCTTCATGTAGAATAAATACCATACATTCTCCAGTTTTTTGAGTTTAAAGAACTTGTTGAGAAATAAAGTAGCATGAAAGTGAAGGCTCTCAGGAGTGATAATGGAGGTGAGTATGTGTCGAATGAGTTTAAAAAATTATGTGCAAATGAAGGCATTCAATGGGATTTGAAAGCACCCACAACCCACAGTAGAATAGGATGGATGAGAGGAAGTAAAAAAGTATTGTGGGAGTAGCAAGGGTGATGTTGCATGACCAAATACTACCTCTACACTTGTGCGTTGAAGCATGCAACACAACGGTCTATTTGGAGAACAGGAGTCATCATAATATTATTGGCATGACTACACCAGAGGAAGATTTTTCAGGGAGGAAACCAAATGTTTTATACTTCAGGATCTTTGTATCATCAATTTTCTATTATGTTTCTAACAAATCAAGGAAAAATCTAGAGCCAGCAGCAGAGTTGGGAATATTTGTGGGGTACACAGAAACACCTCACAACTATCCTATGTACTTGTCATCCCTCAAAATGTCAGTTGTTCAAAGGGATGTGAAGTTCGATGAGGAGAAGGAAATTAGGCGTTCTCTTGAGAGGGAGCTTCAATTGCATTCATATTAGGAGCTTTTGACTCCAAAGTAACAACCTCAAGAAGTTGTGGAGTAGCCACAAGCAAAGGATCAAATAGTGGAGACAACCACTCCAGCAAAAACATCCAGAGAAGGAAGGAAATGAACCAGGGAAGTTGAGAGACTTATCCAGGATGCAAGGGAGAATGTGGGTTCTCCCTCAAATCAGTGTAGGCAAAGGATGTCACCGGATCAGTACACTGGCTACATGGATTTGATGACTGAGCTAGTAGAGACAAATCCATCCTCATTTGAGGAAGTAGTAGAGCGGCCTATATGGTTTGATGCTTGGTAGAGGAATATGATTCCATTGTTATAAATAGTTTTTTGAAAGTGGTCCCAATGCAAGAAAATAAATCATTGGTAGGTTCAAGATGGATTTATAAGGTAAAGCATGCATCAGACAGGAGCATAGAGAAGCATAAGGCCATATTTTTGGAAAAGGTGTACTCTCAGGTTGAAGGGATTTACTATGAGGACACATTTTCTCATGTAGCAAGGTACTCTTACATCAGATCAATTCTTTCTTTGGTTTCACATATGGGGTAGAAGATCCACCAGATGGATGTGAAGATAGCATTCCTCAATGGATTTATTGAGGAGTAGGCATACATCAAACAACCAAAAGGTTTTGATACCTTTAACAGAGAGTCACATGTGTGCAGAATCAAGTGATCATTGTATGGATTGAAGAAAGAACCATGTGCTTGGTACACCAGGATCGATAGCTATCTCACTGGTTCGAGCTTCACCATAAGTGAAGCGGATGCAAACCTCTATCACATTTTGGTAGAAGATAAATTTTTGGTTATTGTCTTATATGTTGATGACTTGATTTTAACCAGTGATGAACAACTGATCAAATATTGCAAGGAGCATCTTGCAAGAGATTTTGAAATGAAGGACATGGGTCTCATGCACCATTTCCTCTGTTTGGAAATATTTCAAGGAGAAGGGGAGTTGTTTGTCTCTCAGGGAAAGTATGCCAACGAGATACATCAGAAGTACCGCATGGACAGATGCAAACCCATGGAGACTCCTCTAGCAAGAAAATAGTGGAAGGAGAATTCCACTTCAAGTGAGGAAGTGGATGTTATTTTTTATAGGTATTTGGTGGGTTCACTCATATATCTTGTGAACACGCAGCCATATATGTGCTATGCAGTCAACCAATTGAGCCAAGTCATAGTTCGACTGACCAAATTATTTTGGAGGGTTGTTAAGCATGTTCTATGGTACCTCAGAGGCACCAGTCAGTTTGGACTTTGGTAAAGATGGACAAAGGGAGTGAAGCTATGTGGCTTCACAAATACAAATTGGGTGGGAAGTCCATCATATTGGAAAAACACATCAGGAGGAATTTTCAGCATTGTGTCCACAGTGGTTTCTTGGTACAGTAGGAAGCAGATATTTGTGGCACTCAACTCAGAAAAATTAGAGTAAATGGCTTCCAGACAAGCAACATGTGAGGAAATCTGGATGAGAAAGATTATTGTTGGGTTATTTGGTCAGATGATGGACCCTGCTGTGATTCACTCTCATAATTAGAGTTACATCAAGCTCTTTGAGAATGTTTTTTTTCATGATCGATCCAAGCACATAGATATCTAGTATCACCATCTGCAAGATTATGTGTAGAGGTGGATCATGTTGTTGCAGTACATTCCGGTAGATGAACAATATGCATAAATTTTGACAAAAAAAAATTAAAGAGGTAAATTCAATTTCCATAGAGGCAGGATTGGGGTGGAAAATAATACCTCTCTTGCTAAGAGGGAGTGTTGAAAATGCAGCAAGAAAATCTAGTTTTGACTTTTCCTTGGTCAAATTAGATTAAAATTCGAATTTCAATTTCAGCATAATACTTGGAGGTAGTTAACTGAGGCAACATGGAACTTGTCACTCATTTAAATCAGTTAATTCAAGTTGGAGACACTTGAGCTCAGTTCAGTATGGTTTATTTCTAATTTGTAGCAATCTATTTTAGTTCATTTGAGTTATTGTCAATTAAACTAGTTCCAATTGTTGGAGAAACTAGTGGAAGGTCAATTTGTTCAGTGTAAGTTCAATCACACTC
The DNA here is from genome assembly GCA_034641835.2 of Pinus albicaulis. Classification (NCBI taxonomy): domain Eukaryota; kingdom Viridiplantae; phylum Streptophyta; class Pinopsida; order Pinales; family Pinaceae; genus Pinus; species Pinus albicaulis. The sequence goes on from CM076574.1 coordinate 1,081,530,740, forward strand.
AGTGATCATCATGTTAAATGATGAGTCAACCCAAAATAATTGTTGCATGTACAGAATTCAATTTACCCATTTGATATTGGATTTCAAGGGCAGTGTACTATCAGTTGTAAACTATTCCAAGTTGTACAGGTGGTGCATGTAATGAGAGAATTGACCGAAGGTAATTGCGCAATTCCTTGGTATTAAATTCCTAAAAAATAGGGGAAATTCCCAAGGGAAAAACACAACGAAATAGGATCTTGGAGGCCTTAAATTTTTTCTAAGTATTATTTAGGTTCATTCAGGCAAGCAGAGGGATAGACTATACACATGCAGAGGTTGCTCAGGCTTGAGCAAGTATTGTATTTATTCTCTATTATCTGATTAATGCAATACAGACAGTAAGGGGTTTTGAGAATTTTCTTTCCCATAGATAAATATATGTGTATGTGTGTTAAATATTTTTTCATGTTTATGATATGTATTCTCGATCGTGAATTTATTTCCGCAGATCAATAGAGTAGATTTGAGTTTTATTCTTTAGTAAATTTCATGAGCAATTTCGAATCTACATAGAATTTATACATAACACATGTTAAAGATTCACATGTAATGCATATATTTTTTATTTTTATAGCTTGGGAGGTACTCCTACACCCTAGGGTAAAAAATTTGGGATAAGTTGACCCACAAGGGATTTGTGGGAAAGTGTACCCAAGCAATGGGTTTTGCACCCAAGGATGTGGGTACGAAACCAAGTGATGAAAATAATTGTTTGCTCATATAAATCAAGTGGGGAACCATTGAAGGGATAAGGGGAACATAAGGGATTGATGATGTGGTGAAATAAAAATGGAAGTGTTTGCTTGTTTAATGTTTGTTTGGGTTTTGTAGACAAACACAAGTCAGCTTCCAGCTATGACATGGCCCTTGAGGGTTAATCAATACCCTCATAGAATATTATAAGAAGGCAAGAAGGAGATCATTTAGAGACATATCATAGCACATTATCTTTTGTGATTTATATCCTAGAAGGGTATGAGTGCATTAGTGCGCTACATATCCTTGTGGAGGGATGAAAGGGATCTTGGATGGTCTAGTCTACAGTTGGATGATGGTCGAGTAGCTCAAGTAGATGGATGAGTTGATGTCTAAGAAAATTATTCCCTCACGTAGAAATGTACGTGTAGGTAGAGGAAACTACCATGTTGCATAATTTTATGCCACATATTTAAGGGTTGAACCCTAACTCACATGAGGATGATTCTTTTTCCCAGGGTACAGATATAATGCACTCAAGTTTAGAGTATTTGAAGGAGGGCCAAGACCCTAGAAACTTCATATCTATGACTCTGTAAGGGCTGTTAGGCCTCAAGTAAGTTTCCTTGGATGTTTTGTAGGGAGGGAATACCTTAAAGGATTCCAAGACCTATCTCTAGTGTGATTAGGAGAAGCGAGGAAGTGGATATAAGAGTTGGGCATGTGACGGGACAAAATCATGGAGTAAACGGTAAGGTGATGTGTGTTAGAGAGTTGTACATAAGGGCTATAGAAAAAAACTATTATACCCTGAGTTTTTTCTTGTTTGAGCATCAAAAAATGGTTAGTGGGAAGATATAATATGCCCTAGTTAGGGATCTGTTTAGGTGTATGCATCCTCAAGAAATATGCTCCAAGGGTCTATGCAATTCGCTCAGGTTCAACACATGGAGGATGAGATAGCGACATATGTAAGGAGGTCTACCAGGGCTCATTTTGTTGATTGTTCTACGCTTTCTCAACCTTGTCTAGTTCTACGGAATAAACCACTGAATCATATTCTTGTTTGTTGACCATCATTGTTAGGCTCGAATTCCCTCGTCGCGACCTAGCATAAACCATTTCCCACTTAGATAATATTTTTAATGTATAAATTATACAAAAAATATGTATATCAATGGATTCAATTCGATCATGTGATATACTAAAGCAAGATAATGAATCCTTCTACATATCAATTGTGGAAAATAAACACGATTTCCAGTCACAACAAGTAAAGAAAGAAGAAAATCAAACCACAACACAGATATTTTACAAGGGAAATCTTACTGCTCAAAAAGCCTCTATCTTCTATTGTATATTCACCCAGGAATCATGAAACAATTACAATGCACTCTTCTCACAAGATTCTCCCTCGCTCTCACAACTGTCTCACACTGACCCCAGACAAAATCGACCAACACTTAGCCAATTTCCTGCCTCTAATCATTATTCCTTGCTTGCACAATTCATGTGGAATGAAATCCCTATTCTTTAGGAAATTCAGTCTTCCAAAATTGTGCAATGCTCATGGGGAATTATATGGTTGTCTTACTGCATGAAGGAATCCTACTAAGGATACAATTGATGGTTAACATCCCTTTAACCTTTGTCTCAATTCGGTCTCCACTAGAACTAACATGCATGCAGCTATTAATAATAAATCATCAATTGCATGGTGGATCATTGCATGTGAATTAAATCTGATTTAATTCACTTGATATTTCACTAGTGCAATAAACAGTTACAACTAGTTCGACTGACTTTAACTCAATTAATTGAGTTAACTGATTTCTTATGCATTAAACCAATGCACTAACCGCAACTCGAACTCCATAACTAATAGAATCACTCTACATGCCTCACCAACCACCCTCAACTCGAAATTCATGAGCTAACCGAGTTTATCACAACTTAGTTAACTATTACAAGTGATTATGAGATAAGATTACATTTTATTGTCCAATTTAATTAAGGGAAAATTAAATTAGACACACATTTCTTGTTGACTTTTCAACTCTCCCTCTCAACAAGAAAGGGATTATCAACTACCCTGAACCTACATCTATGGTATTCGAATTTTCTCCTGGAGAGCACCTTCTTCAGAATATCTGCATCCTAGTCTTCCGTGGGAATGTACTAAAGTAACATAATGCACCTCTGAACACAATCTCTGAGATGGTGGTACCAGATTTCTATGTGCTTGGACCTATCATGAAATACTGGATTAACCGAGAGTTTAATAGAACTCTGGTTATCACAATGTATCACTGTCGAATCCATCTGAGAAACAAACAAACCAACTAGAATATTCCTCATCCAGATGGCCTCACATGCATCCTGACTTGCTGTCGTGTACTCTGCCTCGGCTGAACTGAACGCCACATATCTCTGCTTCCTGTTGTACCAAGAAATTGTTGTCGATCCTATGCTGAAGATCCCTCCTGATTTTCTCTTTCTGTCTGATGGACTTCCTGCCCAATCTGCATCCGTGAAGCCTTGAAACTTCACTCCCTTTGTCCGTTTGTACCATAATCCATACTTTGAAGTGTCCCTGAGATATCTCAAGACATGCTTCCCCGCCTTCCAAAAGAGCTTGGTCATCTTAAGCATAGCTTGACTCAATAGGTTAACTGTGTAGCAAATGTTTGGTCTGGTATTTACCAAGTACATCAGTGAAACCCACAAGCTGCATGTAAACAGTAGCATCCACTACCTCACCTGAAGTAGCATCCTCCTTCCTCCAGTTTCCTACAAGAGGAGTCTCCATGGGTTTACATCTCTCCATGTGAAACTTACTCAAAATCTCTTTGGCATACTTGCCTTGAGAAATAAATAACTCACCATCACACTGCCATATTTCCAAACCAAGGAAATAGTGAAGGAGTCTCATGTCCTTCATTTCAAACTCTCTTGCAAGATCCTATTTTCAAGAAGTTATCAGTTTCCCATCACCTTTCAAAATTAAATCATCAACATAAAGTACGATAATCAAGAGCTTACCATCAACCACAAACTTGTACAGGTTTGCATCCACTTCACTTTTGATGAAGCCCAACCCAGTGAAATAGCTGTCAATCCTGGTGTACCAAGCACGAGGTGCTTGCTTCAGCCCATACAGTTCTCTCTTGAGTCGACACACATGTGACCCACTTTCAAAGGTCTCAAAACATTATGGATCCTCTATGTACACTTCTTCCTCAATAAATCCATTGAGAAACATAGTTTTCACATCCATCTGATGTATTTTCCACCCCATATCTACTGAGAGTGAAATGATAGATCTAATAGATGAGTACCTCACAACTGATGTGAAATTATCTCATAGTCAATCCCCTCAACTTGTGAGAATCCTCGGGCCACAAATATAGCCTTGTACTTCTCCACACTCCCATATGCTGCTTGATTCACCTTATAGATCCGTCTAGATCTAACCACTGATTTTCCGACCGGTCTTGGGACAAATTCCCATGCATTGTTCTTGACGATGGATTCATACTCCTCAACCATGGCGTCAACCCAAATTGGTTTTTTCACTGCTTCCTCAAGGGAGGATGGTTTTGTCACAATAAAATTTCTCATAAGAGCCATGTATCTAGTAAACCTGTCTGGAGACTATCTCTGTCTGCGTAGTGAAGTAGGTTCTCCTACATGTTCTGTCGCATCAAGTCTCAATCTATCAGATTCTGTGGTGCACCTTCTACCATTTCTGGCAGATGGCTCTGCATGAGAGTTTTCTTCTACTCCATGATCCTCTGCATGTGGTTGATCCACATCTTGAGGTTCATTCTTTGGAACCAAGAGTTCCTCCTTTGCATGCAAATCTAGTTCCCTCTCAAGGGACAATCGCATGACTTTCTCGTTATCAAATTTTATATCTCGTCTCATGACAGTCATCTTGTTGTTTGGAAAATACACTCGATAGTTGTGGGGAGTATCAATGTACCCCAAAAATATCCCAATCTCAGCTATTGGTTTGAGCTTCTTCCTGGAATTTTTAGTCACATGGTAATAGAAAGATGAGCCAAAAATTTTAAATATGAAACATGAGGTTTCTTACCAGAAAAAGCCTCCTCTGGTGTACTCATGCCAAGTATCCGATGAGGACTACAATTTTGAACAAATAAAGTTGTGATGCATGCCTTGGCCCACATATGCAATGGTAGGCCCTGATCATGCAACAACGCTCATGCCTCACCCAGAATTGTTCTATTCTTTCTTTCTGTGACCCCATTCTGTTGCGGGTTATGAGGTGCATTCAACTCTCGCTAAATTCCTTCTTTGCTACAAAATTTATTCAATTCATTGGAGATTTACTCACCACCATTGTCACTCCTAAGAGCCTTCACATGCTTCCCGGTGTCTTTCTCCACCAGTGCTTTGAACTCACAAAATTTTGAGAACGTTTGATCTTTCTTCTGCATGAAGTAGATCCAACACTTTCTAAAAAAATCAACAACAAAGATCACATAATACTTGTTCTTTGATGTCGAAGCTGTAGAGAATGGTCCACACACGTCTGATTGAAATCTCTCAAGGATTTCCGAAGCTCGGTTCTCCTTCTTGTGAAAAGTGGCCTTTTCATACTTCCCCATGGTACATCCCTTGCATGTGTGTATCTGCACAAGAGTACCCTTTGGAAGCCTTGTAGAAATCTGTTGCATGGCCTTCAAGGCACTGTGGTGTAGATGGCCCAATCTCCTTTTCTAGAACTCACCCTCATCCTGGCTCACCACCTTGTTTTCCTTACCCATCAATGTTGCACAGCCATATACATCAAGTTTATAGATATTCTTCACACGAATCCCAATCTTCTTGACTTTTCTTGTGGCTTTGTGTCGAAGGAAATATTTACCTTCACTAAAAACCACATCATAGCCTCTATCCTCCAACATTGCAACTGAAACTAAACTATTTTTCAAGCCTGGTACATGCATTACATCTTTTAATAAGAAGGGTTTACTTGATTGTCTCTGGAAGGTGACTGTACCAATCCCAGTAGCACTGTACTGCCTGTCATCACCCATTTCGATATGCATATGGAGGTTTTTCTCCTCAAAGATACTGAAAAGTTCTTTGCCTCTCGTCATGTGAAAATATGCACCACTATCCAAGTACCACACTGATCCCATCGCACTTGACACCATGCATGCAATGAGAGAGAATTACAACTCAAATTATGAGGCCAAAGCCTCGCCAGCGCAGAGATCCTGAAGCCTTCTTTTTCTTCTTATCTTGTGGAAAATTAGTGGCACAATGTCCATGTTCGTGACAGTGAAAAAATTTCACTCTGGACATGTCATGCTTCATGCCTTCTTTTTCGGTCTCAGAAGAATATGATTTCTTTCCCTTCCCCTTCTTTGCCTTACCAGCTGTTAGCCATCCATAATTTTCATATATTCAAATGATGGCTAAAACAGGTCTTTTAGCCTTCAAGAAACAAATTTCAAGCAATATGTGAGTTCTTGAAGTCTACTGTGTTTAATATCTTTCATAAGACCCATCTCATTGATGTCTTCGCTCAAAAATCCTCAAAGAAGCATGTTGATATATAAGGACTGTTTCAAAAACCTCTTCTCCATCATTTCCCTCCTAAAATTCCCTATTTCCCTTTATTATTCCTCCATTATCCTCTAAAAATCCCTCATTTAACCTTCATTCCCCCTGATAACCCTTTAAAACCATAAAAATCATCTTTTTCTAGTTTTAAAACCTTTGTTTATCCTGTCGAAACACCGAAGAACCCTTCAAAAATCTGCTTTTCAGCCCAAAAACCCCTTTGTTTTACATTAGGGCCTTAAGCATCTTTTCCCTTAGCCCTAGCCCTCTTTCACCATATGACCCACCACTATGATCCACCACTGTAACCGAGCGTTAAGCCCATCCATCGGCACTTCACATTTCACTCCATTCAATTTCCTCACTCCCTGTTAGGGTCTCTGTAATTAGCAAGGTTGGAAAAATTCCAACTACAGGGGTAACATCAAACCGCTTTGTGATTCAAGGATCTAGCCCTCCTGAATCCAGAGAGGGATCTCTCTATACATGAGTTTAAAGATGTGATCTTTAAAGCCTGAAATGTGATATTAGGCTAGTTATGAGGAGCATGAGTTTTGTTTTGTTTGTTTTGGTTGGGCAAAGACATGATGAAGGTGAAGGCAGTTCAAAATGAAGGGTGAAAATGTCTGCAAGTGAAGGAATGATTTGGCTGATAGAAAAAGGAAAATACAGTTTTAACCCATTGGGCTATGGAGACATAGGAGGATTTTAATTGGACAACAAAGTTCAAGAAGGATCCATGGGGCAAGTCACTTATGTCAAAGGATCTCTTAATGTGATTTATGGAGTGAAAAAGATATGAAGTGGAGAACAAAACAAGATGAAGAACAATGCACAGTCTAAGATCAAGTAAGTGCTTTTAAACTGTCTTGCTTTCAACATGTGCTTAGAGAGACAAAACATAAAAGAATTATGTGATCAGGTAAGTACTTTTAAACTAGCCTGCATTGAAGTACTTTGAGTTTAGAGAAACAAAATATAAAAGCATTCTGAGATCAGGTAAGTGATTTTAAACTAGCCTGCTTTGAAGTACTTTCAGTCAAAAAAACATTCAAAAACAGTTAGAACAGCTTAAGATCAGGTGAGTACTTTGAAACCAACCTACTTTCAGCATATTATAAAGGAAAACATTGATGATCATCATAATGAGCAATCTAGATCAGGCAAAGTGCTTTGAAACCAACCTGCTTTAATATACTTAGTATTAACAAGAGAAAAAACATAGAAAATAAAGCTTTCAGTAAGAGTAGGGTACTACCGAGAGTAATTCCTAGCTCTATGTTTGTTGTTCCTTATCATAGAAAATGAATAGAGTGAAAAATTAAAGAAAATAACAATTGACTGTGAGGAACACATCACCATTGACACAAATCAGGATCCCATAAATCAGCAGCTTGTATTTGATGTTCAAACAAGTTATAATCAGCAAGCCCGAAGGGTCTCTACAAATTCAAATTTCTCATATCAGCTTATTTATCTTCAAATTGCACACAGTGCATCAATAGCTTCAGAAAACCATTACATGCATTCAGATGTCCAGAGACCAACCTTTGCTTATGTTCTACAGAGGTATTTATAGAGAAATGAGGAAGTGGGAGGATTTCCCAAGGATCAAATATCATTAATTATGTAATCATTCCTAACTCTACTCCATAACATCTGTTCCTGCCTTTCGAGGCATAATGATCGAAAGATGTGCTTCTGAACTATTCTTAATCTTCTAAAATGGTTCTGCCGACAATTAGAGATAAGATTCTTTGATTTGTATTAATTGTTCAGCTATATTCAGGTAATGACTAAGCTTCCTTTGATTTCTGTGAGGCTGCAGGTGTCTTTAGGAGCTGGAGAGGGTTCAATTGGCCTCTACTTATGGCGGTGGAGGGTTTCTCAGCTCGACAGATGTCTTCGTCGTTCCCTAAAACACCTTTAATTTACTTGAGATCTGTGTTTTGGATCTTCAAACTCCTGTTCTGGTTCATTCTATTTTCGACACTGATACTCTTTGATCGACGCTTGATTAACAGTGTTTTCTGGTGTGCAGGGCTATACAGGGGTCGAATGGCATCAATGCCTCATGAATTCATTGATAAAATGAAAATTTAAGACCCTACAAGTGATTTTGTGGTGAATCGCAGGCGGGAGGATCGTCACCCTCGACCTGTGAATTTTTCTTCAGCATGGCGGAAAAAACCACTTAAAACCTACAAAAATACGAAAAACTATTAAAAAATCCTACGTGCATGGGCTAACTACTTCAGAAGGCACATGGAGAGAGCGGGGGCCGTTGGATGGCATCATCTAACGGTCGAGATTGATCAGGAAAAGTCAAAGAGACGGTGGAAGAAAATTTTAAATCAAAACCGTCGATCGCGCAGAGATCGACGGTGGGAAGCGGAGGTGAATAATAACGTGGAGGAGTCGGTTTTTGGAGAAAATCGGTTAAAAAACCTTTTTCTCGGCGAAAAATAGTGTGTGGGGTTCGGGATGATCGTGGGCCATTGGATGAGATCGGCCCACACGATCAACAGTGGAGATCGGGCGCCAATAAACTTTAGAAAATACACCCGGACATCAAAAATCCAATTAAATCATGTTAAGTAAAGTTCCCGGGTCCGGAAATGTTGATTGGACGAGGAAAACACGGAGGCCCGCCCAATAGAAATCTGCCGCGTGGATGTTGATGTGGCACTGGGACTGGGCAATGGCGGGGCATGCAATCAAATATGGACCATCGATCTCAGGAGGAGATTGACGGATGAGGACGCGTCGGAGGGCGACGGATGGTGGGCCAGGGGCACTGTTTGCCTAGGTTAACTCCCGCGCATCTTCGGGGAGCGACTACCATCGGATGGCCCACCCCAGATCGGACGGTGCACAACAATATCACGCCGGATCTGTGGACGAACGTTAACGCGCGATGGGGGGGCGGTTTTCAAATAGTGTTGGTGCCACACGTCAACCATTGTATGGAATCACTCCAAAATGAAAATTACCGCCAGCCCTCAGAAGGCGATGCGATGGATACCGCCAGTTTCTACACAGTGTTTGGCGCGGCAGGGACCACCGACCATGATAGGTTCTGCACCGTCGATCAGCAGATCAGATCGACGATGGAGATTAATTTGGAATTTTGCACCGGTGGAAAAGTTTTTTCATAGTAAATCCGACAAATTTAATATATAACCAAAGGTTTTAAACTTTGGGTGGAAATATTTATTCAAAATGGCTTGGTGCCCGATTGCGGGGCCTGTGGGCGCATGGAGAAGCATATGACCAGGGGTTATAGAGTTAGGGACTTAGCCCAAGGGGGCTTAAACCCTTAATATGAAAATGTGATTTTTTTCATGGATCTTGAATGGTTTTCAAAGGGTTTTGGGGGTTTCGATAAGGCCAAAAAGGATCTTAAAACTTTATGAAAGGGATTTTGATGAAGGGGAGATGGAAAAATTATGAGAATGAGGGATCTTGATCGGGAACAAGAGATTAAAGATGAAGGTTAGTTTATGAGTGCAGGAAGGGGAAAAAAGGGGATTTTGTAGTAGTCTTTCTCATGGAATTCAGCAGAATTTTTTGAGCTTGAAATGGGAACAACAATGAAGATTGAAACATGGATATGATGTCTTCTAGAGGCTTCAAGAGATACACTTTCTACAATGAAACTGTTCCTTGAAGGCTAAACAATGTTTTGGCCACCTTTTGATAGAACAAATTTTATAGGTGGCCAACAGTGGCTCCACTTGGGGATGGTGCCTTCCTGAAGGCATCAAGAACTTCAGACCTGCATTCTCTGGGAGGCTGATTCAGTGCTTCTTCCATTGGGCTGCCTTCTTTTCTTGGATGCTCTTCTTTTTCCTAAAAACATATTAGAAACCATGGAAAACAATGGATCTTCATCAAAAATATTTCTACCTACCCAATCCTACTAATCTAACATTTTTTCTTCATTTTAGAGTGCACTTGAACTGGCAAACTCTTTACAACATTTTATTTCTTTTGTAAATAGGAAATCTAATCTATTTATACTCCTTATTTCTCCATGGACTCAGATTAAACAGTTGAGTCCATATGATTCTCTACCTAATCTACTATCTATTGGGATTAAACTGTCCAACAGATTTTATTCTCTAAATTCTACAACAAAAATTTAAAAACAGTCAAGTCAAGATTAAGCTGTTTGACTTGATGTGATCCATGGCATAAAAACAAGCTGCACATAGACATTTATTTTGTAGAAAAATTAAAATAAAAAATGGAAGGCTTAAGATCTAAAAGTTCATGCACTTCCTTCACCTTTCTACAGCTCTGATTGCCTCTTGATTGAGTTGTTCTTTATTTTTCTCTGGTTCATATTTTGCGCTGATTAGAACCAGATTTACCTCTATTTTGACTCAGAATAAAACATAATTTGGAGTCAATTCTTGCTTGGAAACTTAGGTTTAGGTTTTGAGCAGGTTTGAACCTTTAATTTCTAACCTAATCTATCTACTGATAAGCCAAGATTAAACAGTTTGTCAAATCAAATTCACTATCCTATCAGCAGTAAATTTAAAACTAATTAGTCAAGATTAGGTTGTTTGACTAACTAGGAGTGTGTTTTTCAGGAGTGGCATTTGAGCTTGCACACTTTCAGATTTGTTTCTCTTTTCTAGTATGGGGCTATACCTTTATATATATATATATATTACAATCTGCCCTCTTTTCTTTTATTTTTTATTTCTTTTGTATTTTTTTCTTTTGTGATACTGAACAAAGCAATGGTATTTACAATGGAAATGAAAGCTTCAAAATTGAACTCAGCAGTAGTAATGCTTAAGAACCCTGCCATTGACAGGACCCCCAAACAGATCTGTGCCATCTAACTCTTGCAGAAAAAAGGCATTTGGACCAATGGTGGACTGAATAATGTAAGGACCTTGCCACAAACAATCAAATTTGCCATGTTTACCCTTATCCTCTCTTCTGGAGTCCCACTTGAGTACCTTGTCTCCAATGTTGAAGTCACAATCTTTTGTTCTTTTGTCAAACAACTTCTTTATATTCTCTTGCACCTTCTGAGCCCTATTGTAAACCTTTTCCCTTATTTGTTGGAGATGTATTGTCTGATTAATCCTCCTTATCATGTTGTCCTCTTCTGACTGTATTTCTTGGACTAATTTTATCACTGGTACACCTAGGCTGGTAGGAAACACTGCATCTGCTCCATAAAAAAGCTGGTAAGGGGACATTCCAATGGAATTCTTTGTGGTCAACCTGTCTGCCCACAAAGCATGCACCAACTTGTTATGCCATGATTTTTTATTTTCCTCAAGCAACTTCTTGATGATGGTCACCAAAATTTTATTTGATGATTCTGCTAGCCCATTACCTTGAGGGTAGTAAGCAGTAGAATGACCAAGTGTAATATGATACCTGTGAAAAAAATCAATCATCTTTATGGAACCAAAAGTAGCAGCATTATCAGTAATAATCTTCCTAGGACAGCCAAATCTAGACAGGATATGATCTTCAAGAAATTTTATAATGACAGAATTTGTGGCATTCCTCGAAGGTATGGCCTCTATCCATTTGGTGAAGTAGTCAGTGGCTGTGAGAATCCATTTGTGTTGGGAAGATGAAGCAGGATGGATTTCTCCTATGAAATCTAGGCCCCATTGTTGAAAAGGAGCTTCAACAGTGATAGGTTGTAATGGTAAAGGGAGGAGTTTTCTTTTGCCTTCAAAAATTTGGCATTTGTGATGGGAAACTATCATTTTATGGACATCTTGAAAAAGGGTGGGCCAGTAATAGCCAGCTCTAAGGATTTTATTGGCTGTGGTTTTCCAATAGATATGACCTCCACATTCTCCTTCATGGAATTCATGCTCGATCCTCTCTGCATCAACTTCAGGCAAACATTTAAGCAATAAACCATTAGTATTTTTCCAATATAAACATTCATTCAAAATGCAATAATTCCTAGCTTTCAACTTTAAAAACCTTGCCTTTGTTTTTGATAAATCAGGAGGAGCATTAAGATTTGTAAGTATATACAAGATATCAGTGTACCAAGGTGAGCTATGAAACTGCTCTTCCACAGTGGGAGCAGGTAATTCTTCCTGTTCATCCAAGGCATCTACCATGTTGATGTCAAGGGCTTGTAGATTAGATTCAGCCATTAATTGAGCTAAGCCCTGACCTTTAATGAGTTTGGTGGGTTTGATTTCCAAATCATACTCTAATATTGCAGCAATCCATTTGCCCCTCTTTCCATCTGGGTCTTGTGACAAGATGTCTTTTACCACTATATTAGGCACATAGGCAATGATGTGGGAATGTAGAATATACACCCTGAAGTCCTTTAAGGCCTTTACCAAAGCATAGGCCTGTTTTTCCATTATGTTATATTTCAAGGGTGCATCCCTTAAAGCCTTACTGAAAAAAGCAATAGGTTGTTCCTGTCCCTTTGGGTTTTTCTGCAATAGGACAGCAGCTACAGTATGCTCTGAGGCAAAGGAAAAAATAAGAAAATCCTTTGAAAATTCAGGGCTGATCAGGACAGGTGCCCGGGTGAGTGCATGTTTTACCAATTCGAAGGATCTTTTGGCTTCTACAGTTCATTTCTCTCCTACTTCTTTCTTGAGCATATTAGTCATGTTTCTAAGGAGCTCTGCTAAGTTGGGAATAAACCTCCTCAAGAAGTTAATTTTTCCAATAAAGGACTCTAATTATTTTATGTTCCTTGGTTGGCTAATCTTTAGTATTCCCTCAACTCTCTTTGGATCTATTTTAATCCCTTCTTCTGATATGATATGGCCAAGGAGTTTACCTAGGCCAAACACTGTCTTTTTGGGATTTAAATATAATCCAAACCTTCTGCACCTTTCAAGGACCTTTCTTAGATGTTTTAGGTGCTCTTCATCAGATTCGGAATAAACTGTTATGTCATCAAGGTAAATTACAATGAAGTGCCCTATCTCCTCTGAAAATGCAATGTTCATGGCACTTTGGAAAGTAGCCCCAGCGTTCATTAACCCAAAAGGCATTTTCACATACATGAAAGTGCCCCAAAGAGTGGAGAAAGCTATCTTAAGTTGGTCTTCTGGGAGTACTAAAACTTGGTTATACCCTGAAAAACCATCTAACCGAGAAATCCTCTTTGAACCAACTACCCTTTGTAGAATGTGTCCCATTTTGGGTAAAGGGTAATTTTCCTTTAGGGAGGCTCTGTTAAGGTTTCTGAAATCAATGCACAATCTGATTTCTCCTATCTTTTTCCTCATATCTACAAGGTTAGAAACCCAATCTGAAAACCTCATAGGCACTATGATTCCTACCTCATACATTTTCTTGATTTCCTTTTCTACTAGAGGCAGTTGTATTGGATTAATTCGACGCAGTTTTTGCCTAAAGGGTTTTTCGTTTTATTTCAATGGGATCTTGTGCTGGATTATTTTGGTATCATAGGCTTTTAAGTCTTCATAGCTCCAGGAAAACACATAAAAAAACTCTTTAAATAAGTCAATGAATTTCTTTTTCATGTCTGTTGGCAAGGAGCCAGCTAATTTAATCATTTTAGGCTGATCTTTGGTGACTATATTGCATTCCTCGACATCAGACTCGGTGTATTCTACCATGGGTTTCCTTGCTACGTCGTTAAAATCAAACATGTATTCTAATGGTGCTAACCCCCAAGGTACGTTCTTGTCCTTTGACGAAAATATCTCAATATCTTCATTTTCTGTGTCCTCGTACTCTTTAGTATGAGTTCCAATTTTTTTAGTTAACATGTCAATTTTTACGGAACCGGATAGTTTATCTCCTTCAGGGGACTCTTTGTTGAGGCAATTTTCGTCAGATTTAGAAAGTGAATCAGATAACTCAAAATCGTTCCTGCCAAGTAGGAAATCCTCTATCTGCTTGTCACCCTCGAAGACCTACCAGTATTTTTCATTATCTGGCACTGCAGGTCTACATTTTGTTTGAATGATGATCTGTTTATCACCACGTGATTTTTGACATGAACTAGCAACGTAGGCCAGCCCGTTAGCAATTATGTTTTGACTTCTTGGGACAAACACGAGCTCATATATTGTAAACGTGTTTAGGAAATCTATGGCATTATTTTGGTATACCCTTAGTCTAGGATGCTTAATGGCATACTCTCCATTTAGTTGTTTGATGACAAATTCTGAGTCTCCCTAAACAATTATCTTCTTGGCTCCTAGTTCTTTCAATAGACGCAATCCTAGGATGAGAGCCTCATACTTTGCGATGTTATGCAATCTAGCTTGAAAGCATGGCATTCAGAGTAATTGTTCTTAATGTCGACCAACCATACCCCAGCTCCTGCACTCTTTTTAGTGCAAGACCCGTCAAAGTTCATGACCCATAAGGGATTGTTTGTAGGGTTAACACTGTTTTCATCCCTATTGCATTGTTCATCATTATGTTCTATTCTGGGATCTGCAACATGTTGTGCTAGGTCTTGTTCTTCAGGATTTTCATGGAGTTGAGTGTAAGGGGTAGTCTGTTGTTTGCCATCTTGGCTTTGTTCACTCTGGTTCGTTGTTTCAACACACTGTTCAAAATTTTCTCTCTCGTTTTCTTCCATATCTAGAACTGCCATCATTTCTAGATTAGGGGCCTCTGACTGGTCATCTGAGTCACTGTGTTCTAGCTCTGACTGCTTTGTGGATTCATTATTGTAAAAGATAAATGAATCCAGGTCAGTATGGACAGAGTAAATGGGAGAATTTTCAAGCTTTTATGAGCTACTGACCATGAATTTGATGTGTGACTCTCTGTATAGTCTTCTAAGCTGGCTAAAGACAGGAATAGTGGCATATTTTCCATCCATCTGTATGGTACCTTACAGCTTGGCACCCCATGATCTTGACAGCAACATGCCATACTTAGGAGGCACATAATCCACCACAACATCCATCACCATGCACTTGGCTGGGATTTGGGTCAAACTCGCACAAAGGTCTTTGATTAGACCCAGACACTTCACTCTGTTGGAATCAAAAGAATATAAATCCTTGTAAGGTCAGGTTATTTATTGTCCTATCCTTTCCATTATCACCTTTGGCATGAGGTTGTGAGAGGCTCCAGAGTCATGCATAGCATTATGCAGGATCTTGTCATAAACATTTAAACTCACATAAAAGGGGGGAGCATGTCCCTCTTGATATATACCTTCAATCTTAGGACCAAAAATGAGCTCTGGCTGGTCATCATTAAGATTGACTGTATCATTATTGTCCTCAATATTTAAAGCCTTCAAAATTTGGGTCCTATATAAACTCTGGGCAGCTAAATTAGTTAGGGGAACATAGATTCTGATCTTTGAAATTTCCTGCTCAAGGCTGAAAGGAATTTGGTTCTTCGAAGGACTTGTCTCAGCCTTACTAGCTACTAGTCTATCAGCAACATCAGCTTGTTGATTTTTTCTATTAGTATTTGACAAAATGGTCTTAACAGGAGTACTAGCTGAAGTGGTAGTACTACTAATGTCTGCACTCTGTTTGTCATTGTTTTGAGTGCCCTTCTCTTTACTTTTATCAGAATTTACAGTCATTGTTTTATCCTTTTGTTTGACAATTTTAGGCTTGGTTGTAGTGTTGTTTTGTGAAGATTTGTCAGAGGTTTTGGTGTTGAGAGTTTGTTGACTGGTTTTTCTTCTAAGGTCATATTATTTTTGGGACTCTATAATGAAATTATCCATGTCTTGAAAATAACTTTCATCATCATCTCTGTTGTCATCATAGGGGGTATAAAGAACTTGTTTTCTATTATACTGAATCTCAAAGTCATGATTATCTAGTCCCAACATGTTGATATCATCTTCCTCTTTTATCTCATCTATTTCCTCAACCTCACTTATATATTTTTGATGAAAAGGAGGAGTGATCAGTTGATCACCTTCCCTAGGTCTGTTTGGAGGTTGGTTCCTTCTAAAATTCTGATTTTGGTTCTGGTTTTTGTTTTGAGGATCAGTTTGGTTTTGACTTGCTTGTGCTCTCTCAAGGATGGTCATTTTATTCTTCATCTCCTCCATCATTTTTTCCATCTTTGAGTTGGAAGTAGAAGGTGCATTTTCCTCTCTAAAGGACACTCTCTTTTCAATTTTCATTCTTGCTCTCTTCTCCATCAAGTTGACTTCCACAGAAAGAGCACCCTTTTTCATATCTTCAAGAGTTGAAAAATCTCTCTCTCTCAGTTGATAGGCCATCTCGGGGTCAAACCCTTCAGGAAACTTGTTTAAAGTTGAGCCCTATGGAGGTTTTAGCTCTGGGGAAAGTGCATTATACACACTATTGAATCTAGTGCAATAAGCTTGCACACTTTCCCCAACGTCTCTATGGAGGTTCTTGTAGTCAGAAAGGATTTGGAGAGGGTTTTTCTTTACTTCCCATTTGTTTAAGAATGTTTGATGGAAGGCTTGGAGATCATTAATACTATGGAGGATTAAACCTTTAAACCATTTTCTTGCTTCTCCCCCTAAGCTCTGAGCAAATAATCTAAGCTTGACAGAATCATTATCAATTTCATTTCTGTCAAAGTAGTCATTCATCTTATCCACATGTTGTGATGCAGTTGTAGCATTGCTAGCATAATACAATGTAATTTTAGACTGATAGTCCTGTGGAAGATTGACTAATGGTACAGGAAGAACTAAGGGAGCATACCATGCTGCCATGATATGTGGTGGGGGTGGATTCACAGGAAGGAAAGTGGGTTGAAGTGGGGAGGTTTGAACAATGGATGTAGGATGAACAAAAATGGATGGACCAGGAATATATTGCTGAGCTGATCTTGGATGGGAGACACCTGAGTTGTGAAGAAAATGTGAATCAGGAGGTGTTGTTTCTTTGCTACCAGGATGTTCACTTGTTTCAAGAGATGAAAGTGAAGACTCAGAATTTGACTGACCTAAGTCACTAAGAGACCTAGTTCTAAATGGATTTACTAAGTCAGCTTGTGATTGTGGTAGAGATGAAAGATTTTCAGGGACTGAATTAGCTCTCAAGGGTGATCTGAAAACAGTTGAGAGTTTAATCCTAGGAGACCTCCTAAGGATACTTTCTGGGTTATCAATTATCTCAGGTGGACCAGGGTCAGGATAGGCTCTAGTGTGAATCTTTCTAGCAGCCAGTATGCTGTTTTTTTCAGACCCAACTTAAAAAAAAATAGTTTAACCAGATATGACAATCTTTAAAAGGTCAACTAATCTGTTTATACAAATTTTAATCCTACAGTCCTCTAACTGAGTTTGAATGATATTACAATGATAGGGTTCTTCCCAGTGGAGTCTTAAGGTCTGTTAAGGATTGTGGAGTCGCCAAGTGGAATTTTTTAGCTCTTTTGCAGGTAAAAGGTTTAATGGTCCACTACCATGTTTATTGAATACCAACCTAAAATATTTTTAGGTTATTTTCTGAGTTTCTGTGGTTGTATGGAAAAATAAAGAGTCCATAAAAGTTGGCCAAGCAACTATGAACTCAAAATTCCCCAGTGGAGTTGCCATTATGTTAGGGTCTCTATAATTAGCAAGGTTGGCAAAAGTCCAACTCCAGGGGTAACATCAAACCGCTTTGGGATTCAAGGATCTAGCCCTCTTGAATCCAAAGAGGGATCTCTCTATAAATGAGTTTAAAGATGTGATCTTTAAAGCCTGAAATGTGATATTAGGCTAGTTATGAGGAGCATGAGTTTTGTTTTTGTTTGTTTTGGTTGGGAAAAGACATGATGAAGGTGAAGGCATTTCAAAATGAAGGGTGAAAATGTCTGCAAGTGAAGGAATGATTTGGCTGATAGAAAAAGGCAAAGACAGTTTTAACCCATTGGGCTATGGAGTCATAGGAGGATTTTAATTGGACAGCAAGGTTCAAGAAGGATCCATGGGGCAATTCACTTATGTCAAAGGATCTCTTAAGGTGATTTATGGAGTGAAACAGATAGGAAGTGGAGAACAAAACAAGATGAAGAACAATGCACAGTCTAATATCAAGTAAGTGCTTTTAAACTATCTTGCTTTCAATATGTGCTTAGAGAGACAAAACATAAAAGAATGATGTGATCAGGTAAGTACTTTTAAACTATCCTGCATTGAAGTACTTTGAGTTTAGAGAAACAAAATATAAAAGCATTCTGACATCAGGTAAGTGCTTTTAAACTAGCCTGCTTTGAAGTACTTTCAGTCAAAAAAACATTCAAAAACAGTTAGAACAGCTTAAGATCAGGTGAGTACTTTGAAACTAACCTGCTTTCAGCATATTCTAAAGGAAAACATTGATGATCATCATAATGAGCAATCTAGATCAGGCAAGTGCTTTGAAACCAACCTACTTTAATATACTCAGTATTAACAAGAGAAAAAACATAGAAAATAAAGCTTTCAGTAAGAGTAGGGTACTACCGAGAGTAAGTCCTAGCTCTATGTTTGTTGTTCCTTATCAGAGAAAATGAACAGAGTGAAAAATTAAAGAAAATAACAATTGACAGGGAGGAACACATCACCATTGACACAAATCAGGATCCCATAAATCAACAGCTTGTATTTTATGTTCAAACAAGTTACAATCAGCAAGCCTGGAGGGTCTCTACAACTTCAAATTTCTCATATCATCTTATTTATCTTTAAATTGCACACAGTGCATCAGTAGCTTCAGAAAACCATTACATGCATTCATATGTCCAGATACCAACCTTTTCTTATGTTCTATAGAGGTATTTATAGAGAAATGAGGAAGTGGGAGGATTTCCCAAGGATCAAATATCATTAATTATGTAATCATTCCTAAATCTGCTCCATAACATTTGTTCCTGCCTTTCGAGGCATAATGATCGAAAGATGTGCTTCTGAACTATTCTTAATCTTCTAAAATGGTTTTGCCGACAATTATAGATAAGATTCTTTGATTTTTATTAATTGTTCAGCTATCTTCAGGTAAACACCTCTTGTTCAGGTAATGACTAAGCTTCCTTTGATTTCTGTGAGGCTGCAGGTGTCTTTAGGAGCTGGAGAGGGTTCAATTGGCCTTTGCTTATGGTAGTGGAGGGTTTCTCAACTCGACAGATGTCTTCGTCTTTCCCTAAAACACCTTTAATTTACTTGAGATCTGTGTTTTGGGTCTTCAAACTCTTGTTCTGGTTCATTCTGTCTTTGACACTGATAATATTTGATCGGCGCTTGATTAACAGTGTTTTTTGGTGTGCAGGGCTGTATAGGGGTCTAATGGCATCAATGCCTTATGAATTCATTGATAAAATGAAAATTTAAGACCCTGCAAGTGATTTTGTGGTGAATCGCAAGCGGGAGGATCGTCACCCTCAACCAGTGAATTTTTCTTCAGCATGGTGGAAAAAGCCACTTAAACCCTACAAAAATACGAAAAAATATTAAAAAATCCTGTGTGCATGGGCTAACTGCTTCAGAAGGCACATGGAGAGAGTGGAGCCATTAGATGGCATCATCCAACGGTCGAGATTGATCGGGAAAATTCAAAGAGACAGTGGAAGAAAAGTTTAAATCAGAATCGTCGATTGTGCAGAGATCGATGGTGGGAAGTGGAGGCGAAAAATAACGTGGAGGAGTCGGTTTTTGGAGAAAATCGGTTAAAAAACCTTTTTTTCGGCGAAAAATAGTGTGTGGGGTTCGAGATGATCGTGGGCCGTCAGATGAGATCGGCCCACACGATCAACGGTGAAGATTAGGCGCCAATAAACTTTAGAAAATACACCCGGACATCAAAAATCCAATTAAATCATGTTAAGTAAAGTTCCTGGGTCCGGAAAGGCTGACTGGACATGTTGAGATTGCAACAAGATGATGAGCTTAGTGGAAAGGAGTTGCCTTCACTAAGTGGGCCCGCAGGCTATTTTTGGCGCAAAGTCTATTTTTAGACCATGTCTATTTTTAGATATATGGATCATGTTCTATGAGTTGCAGGATGCTATTTGTGGATGGTTGGTCAAGTCGGGAAAAATAGATGGACTTATATTTTTAGACATACTGGGCGGAATCTATTTTTAGATTGCCAGTCTAAACATAGATATGTCGAATATTATTAGCTCTTAATAATATTTGGACTCTAAATATTATCTTATCCTCTTGGAGCACTTCAGTTGAGTGCACAAAAGTGGCACATGCAGCTGACAGAAGGAATTACGCTATTCCTAGGGTTTAGTGGAGCTATTTCATGTTGACTTCAGTTAGAACTCATGTGACAAAGTTTGGTGGAGTTGATTGAGGAAGCTAGTGGAGTTGTATTCAGTTTAACTGAGTTAAACATAGTTGAGCTAGTTGTATCTAGTCTAACTGATTGATACACTAGTGAGAGTGGTGTGAATTAATTATTAATTAATTCACTAATTATTAACTCATTAATCAACTAAAGAATACATCAGTTAACTTCAATGCATGGACAGTTTCAGTGGAGACCAATGAAGAGGTAGGTGAAAGAGCAGTGTGACTATCAGTTGTGACTATCAGTTGTGACTATACTGGTGCATGAGTTTGCACCACACATTGATGGAGATGCCAATGAGGATTGCGCAGTACATACCAGAGGGATTTGAACTCAGGATGTGCAATTATTCATCTTGGATTGCGCAGTAGAGGCAGGCTAACAGGTGGAGCAGATTGGAGCATGTGTTTTGTATGATCTGAGCTTGTGTAGTGTGTAACAATTGGAGATTGTACTGAGAGCTTGTGAAGAGTTTGTACAATGATTGTTACATGATCTCTATCATTATAATATACAGATATTTGGGGGTTTTCAGCTTTAAGCTTTCCCATAAATACTGTGTTTATATGTGTGATTGTTTATGGTTTTAATGTGCGCATGCGATTTTTTATATTTCCGCAAATTGATGATCAATAGTAGAAGAGGTTATGTATTATGCATGAAGCTCAAATAGTGTGTGATCAAGATAATCTCGGTGAATAATTGAACAGTTATTAAAATTTCTACATGGTATCAGAGGGATATTGATCATTGGAGCAATTGCAAAACATTGAAGCAGTTGAGTTTTGTGCTGGTGGAATTCGAATTTGCAGCAATGTTTTCTTGGTGTCGAAGTTGAGATGTCTTTCAACGGATTGCGACTGGAGTATGCCCTTGAGGGCAGCTCGAATTATATTGCATGGAAGGATAGGATGGAGGCGGTGCTAGATGACAATGGGTTGAAGGAGTTCGTAGACGCTGAAGTCCCAAAGTCTACTTCTAGCGATGCTACCCTAATTGAGGCTTGGCAAAAGAAGAACAAAGTGTCGAAGGATTCTATTGGAGGGTGTGAAGGATCACATAGTGTCTAGCCTTCATTGGAAAGCTTCTCCATTCTTGATGTGGAAAGCTTTGACAGATTTATTCCAAAGAAAGAGCGACCAGAGGAAATTGGCGCTCAAGGATAAACTCAGAAACATAAAGATGGAGAAAGGTGACAGTATGCCCAAGTACCTCACGAAGTTCATCCAATGCAGGGATGAGCTTGGAAGTGTGGGGGTGACTGTTGATGATGAGGACTTGGTGAGCTTGGCTCTCCTTGGGCTTCCGAAGAGTTTTCATTCCTATCAGGATTCTGTCAATGGTCGGGAGAAATTGCCAGGATGGGAGCGACTTTGGTCGGATCTTGTGCAAGAGGAGATAAGGCAGAGTACCAGGGATGGATCTTCATCAAGGAACTCTGATGAAGAGAATTGTGCTTTGGCTATCAAAGAAAATAAGGGGAAGAGCAAGAAAGCTTCTCATTCTGGTGCGAAAGGCAAGAAGCAGGACATGTCCAAGGTGAAGTGCTTTCACTGTCACCAACATGGACATTTCGCCACTAATTGTCCACAGAAGAAGAAAAATAAGCAGGCTACTAGAACTGTAGTTGGAGAGGCCTTAGCCTTGTAGTTTGAGCTGGATTTTTTGCTGATCGCATGCTTGGTTTCAAGTGTGATGGGTTCAGTGTGGTTTCTAGACAGTGGTGCATCTTTTCACATGACAGGAGATCGAGATTTGTTTACTGATCTAGATGAGAAAGATCTTGGAGTGCACATCGAGATGGGCGATGATGGTAGATACAGTGCGACTGGTATTGGTACCATTTACTTTGAGAGGAAGTCTGGTAAACCCTTTGTATTGAAGGAAGTGATGCATATTCTAGGATTGAAGAAGAGGAATCTGATCTCTGTGGCGATGTTAGAAGACAAGGGATATGATGTTGTCTTTAGCGAGGGAAAGGCTTTCCTGCGCAGTAAGGCAACTGGTGAGACCCGGAGGATAGGGGTTCGAGTTAAGAACCTTTATCAATTACAGGTAGATGGCTGCGCAGCAATGGCAGGCAAGGCAGAAGGAGTGGTGAGCCGGGATGATGGCGAGTTGTGGCACCGGATATTGGGCCACGCTGCCATGGAGCTTTGAAGATACCGCGGCGATTTCTCTTTGGGGCTACAAAGGCATCTTGCACGGTCGAGATCGATTAGGGGTGTACCTTGGGAAAATTTGTGAAATCCACCTTTCACGAGAAGGATAGTCACGCCACGACGATCCTTGAGAGAATTCACACAGACGTGTGTGGACCTTTCTCAGTAGCTTCGACAGCAAAGCACACGTATTATGTGATATTTGTTGATGATTTTTCTCGTAAGTGCTGGATCTTCTTCATGCAGAAGAAGAGCGAGACATACTCAAAGTTCTGTGAGTTCAAGGCACTGGTTGAGAAAGAATCTGGGAAGCAGGTGAAGGCTCTTAGGAGCGACAATGGTGGTGAATACATCTCTAGCGAATTCAAGGATTTTTGCAGCGCAGAAGGAATTCGAAGAGAGCTCATAGCACCTCATAACCCACAGCAGAACGGGGTTGCTGAGCGGAAGAACAGAACGACCGTGGGTGTTGCACGGGCGATACTGCATGATCAGGGCCTTTCCATACACTTGTGGGCTGAAGCATGCAACACTGCATTTTATGTGCAAAACCATTGTCCTCATAGAGTACTTGCCATGAGTACACCCGAAGAGGCGTTTTCTGGTAAGGGCGTATTTCCCATTTGAGGATTTTTGGTTCTACTTTTGTTTGCATTCATGTGACGAAGGATGCCGGGAAGAAGATGGATCGGCTATGGAGGTTGGGATATTTGTGGGGTACACTGATACACCCCACAACTATCTTGTGTATTTTCCAGACAGTCGCAAGAATGTTGTGCGATGGGATATCAAATTTCATGAGGAGAAAGCCATGAAGTGTTCGCTTGAGAGGGAGCCACACTTGCATGCAGATGAGGAGCTATTAGTTCCTAAGGATGAGTCTCAGGATGTGGATCAGCCACAAGATGAGGTTCATGGAGTGGAAGAGACCACTCATGCAGCGCCAACCATCAGAGGGCGGAAGCGCACTACAGAAGCTGAGCGACTGGCTCAAGATGCAGAGTAGGTTGTAGGAGCACCTACATCACAGCGCAGACAGATACAGTCACCTGACCGGTATACTGGATACATGGCTCTTATGAGCAAGTGTATCGTGACAGAGCCATCCTCTTTCGAGGAAGCTGTGGAGGATCCCGCATGGGTAGATTCCATGGTGGAAGAGTATGATTCGATTGTTAGAAACAATGCATGGGATATTGTCCCGAGACCGGAAGGGAAATCAGTGGTGGGTTCGAGATGGATCTACAAAGTGAAGCAGGCAGCTATCGGGAGTGTGGAGAAGTACAAGGCAAGATTTGTTGCTCGAGGCTTCTCAAAAATAGAGGGGATCGATTATGAGGAGACCTTTGCACCTGTCGCAAGGTATTCTTCCATACGGACGATTCTTGCTCTCTCAGCGCAGATGGGGTGGCACATTCATCATATGGATGTGAATACTGCGTTCCTCAATGGGGTGATTGAGGAGGAGGTGTACATAGAGCAGCCCGAAGGTTTCTAGATCTTCAGCAGCGAGTCGCATGTGTGTAGGCTCAAGAGAGCGTTGTATGGGTTGAAACAAGCACCTCGTGCTTGGTACACACGGATAGACATTTATTTCACTGGACTTGGATTCTCCAAGAGTGAGGCAGATCCAAACCTATACTAGATTGTGGTGGAGGGTAAGTTGCTGATCATTGTACTTTGTGTAGATGATTTGATTTTGACAGGTGATGAGCTTTTGATACTCTCATGCAAGGAGGATATTGCAAAAGAGTTTGAGATGAAGGACTTGGGCTTCCTTCATTATTTCCTGGGATTGGAAATTTGGCAGCGCAGTGGTGGAATGTTTGTTTTTTCAGGGTAAGTATGCCCGGGAGATACTGGAGAAGTTCAACATGTATGGATGCAAGCCTGTTGATACTCCTATTCCTGGTGGTTGGAGGAAGGAGGATGCTACTTTAGCGGAGGTAGTGGATGCCACTGTTTATCGACAGTTGGTGGGGTCGCTTATGTATCTGGTCAATACACGACCCGATATATGCTATGCAGTTAACCAGCTTTCACAAGCTATGGTTAAGCCTACCAAGCTCTTCTGGAAGGCGGGGAAGCATGTATTGAGATATCTCAGAGGCACATATCTCAGAGGCACATCGAGATATGGATTATGGTATAGATAGTCGGATGAGGTGAAGCTATGTGGCGTCACGGATGTAGATTGGGCAGGGAGCCCAACGGACAGAAAGAGCACATTTGGAGGGATTTTCAGTATTGGGTCGACAGCAGTTTCCTGGTACAGCAGGAAGCAGAGATCCATGGCACTCAGTTCAGTAGAGGCCGAGTATATGGCAGCGATTTTGGCTGCATGCGAGGCTATATGGATGAGGAAGATCCTGGTCGGGTTGTTCGGTTCACACTTAGAGCCTACTGTGATTTATTGTGATAATCAGAGTTGCATCAAAAATTTGGTTAATCCAGTATTTCATGATAGATCTAAACACATTGACATCCGGTATCATCATATCATAGATTGTGCGCAACGAAAGGTCATGTTACTTTCATACATTCCTACGGAGGATCAGGATGCTGATATCTTGACGAAGGCGCTCACCAGGAGAAAATTCGAATACCACAGGGGCAGGATAGGGGTTGCAGATAATCCATATCTTGTTGAGAGGGAGTGTTGAGATTGCAACAAGATGATGAGCTTAGTGGAAAGGAGTCGCCTTCACTATGTGGGCCCGCAGGCTATTTTTGGCGCAAAGTGTATTTTTAGACTATGTCTATTTTTAGACATATGGATCATTTTCTATGAGTTGCAGGATGCTATTTGTGGATGGTTGGTCAAGTTGGGAAAAATAGATGGACTTATATTTTTAGACATACTGGGCGGAATCTATTTTTAGATTGCCAGTCTAAAAATAGATATGTCGAATATTATTAGCTCTTAATAATATTTGGACTCTAAACATTATCTTATCCTCTTGGACCTCTTCAGTTGAGCACACAGAAGTGGCACATGCAGCTGACAGAAGGAATTACGCTATTCCTAGGGTTTAGTGGAGCTATTGCATGTTGACTTCAGTTAGAACTCATGTGACAGAGTTTGGTGGAGTTGATTGAGGAGTTAATGGAGTTGTGTTCAGTTTAACTCAGTTAAACATAGTTGAGCTAGTTGTATCTAGTCTAGCTGATTGATACACTAGTGAGAGTGGTGTGAATTAATTATTAATTAATTCACTAATTATTAACTCATTAATCAACTAAAGAATACATCAGTTAACTTCAGTGCATGGACAGTTTCAGTGGAGACCAGTGAAGAGGTAGGTGAAAGAGCAGTGTGACTATCAGTTGTGAATATATTGGTGCATGAGTTTGCACCACACATTGATGGAGATGCCAATGAGGATTGTGCAGTACATACCAGAGGGATTTGAACTCAGGATGTGCAATTATTCATCTTGGATTGCGCAGTAGAGGCAGGCTAACAGGTGGAGCAGATTGGAGCATGTGTTTTGTATGATCTGAGCTTGTGTAGTGTGTAACAATTGGAGATTGTACTGAGAGCTTGTGAGGAGTTTGTACAATGATTGTTACATTATCTCTATCATTATAATATGCAGATAGTTGGGGGTTTTTAGCTTTAAGCTTTCCCATAAATACTGTGTTTATATGTGTGATTGTTTATGGTTTTAATGTGCACATGCGATTGTTTATATTTCCGCAAATTGATGATCAATAGTAGAAGAGGTTATGTATTATGCATGAAGCTCAAATAGTGTGTGATCAGGATAATCTTGGTGAATAATTTAACAAATATTCAAATTTCTACAGGACGAGGAAAACACGGAGACCCGCCCAATAGAAATTTTCCGCGTGGATGTTTATGTGGCGCTAGGATCGGGCAACATCGGAGCATGCAATCAAATCTGGACCGTCGATCTCCGGAAGAGATCGACGGTTGAGGAAACTTCAGAGGGCGACGGATGGTGGGCCAGGGGCACTATTTTCCTAGGTTAACTCCTGCGCATCTTCGGGGAGTGACTACTGTCGGATGGCCCACCCCAGATCGGATGGTGCACAACAATATCGCGTCGGATCTGTGGACGAATGTTAACGCATGATGGGGGGGCGGTTTTCAAATAGTGTTGGTGCCACGCATCAACCGTTGTATGGAATCACTCCGAAATGAAAAATATTGCCAGTCCTCAGAAGGCAGTGCGATGGATACCGCCGGTTTCTACACAGTGTTTGGTGCGGCGGGGACCACCGACCACGATAGGTTCCGCACCGTCAATCAGCAGATCAGATCGACGGCGGAGATTAATTTGGAATTTTGCACTAGTGGAAAAAAATTTTCTTAGTAAATTCGACAAATTTAATATATAACCAAAGGTTTTAAACTTTGGGCGGAAATATTTATTCAAAATGGCTTGGTGCCCGATTGCGGGGCCTGTGGGTGCATGGAGAAGCATATGACCGGGGGTTATAGAGTTAGGGACTTAGCCTAAGGGGGCTTAAACCCTTAATATGAAAATGTGATTTTTTTCATGGATCTTCAATGGTTTTCAAAGGGTTTTGGGGGTTTCGATAAGGCCAAAAAGGATCTTAAAACCTTATGAAAGGGATTTTGATGAAGGGGAGATGGAAAAATTATGAGAATGAGGGATCTTGATGGGGAAAAAGAGAGTAAAAATGAAGGTTAGTTTCTGAGTGTGGGAAGGGGAAAAAAGGGGATTTTTCACCAGTCTTTCTCATGGAATTCAATAGAATTTTCTGAGCTTGAAATGGTAACAGCAATGAAGATTGAAACAAGGATATGATGTCTTCTAGAGGCTTCAAGAGATATAATTTCTGTAATGAAACTGTTCCTTGAAGGCTAAACAATGTTTTGGCCACCTTTTGATAGAACAAATTTTATAGGTGGCCAACACTCCCAAACTCTTTTTCCGCCGATGGTCGATCCTTTGATTTAATCCCAACCGTCGATCTTCTCCTAGATCCAACGGCTCCCGTTGTTTCCTCCTTTACCCCACACATCGTTGTTCCCTCGATTTGTGAGGTCCCGATTCAATATGGAATGTACATTCCTTCATATCTAACGGCCCCCACGAAACCCCACCATATAAACCTGCTGATAGCCATCCACTACCAGACGAATTTGCTTACGTCATCACTGGGTCCCACCATCCATTTGACCGCACGTATCACCAGGGGTTGCGCTAAATCTCCACCATCGAACAATTCCGATCGGACGATCCTCACTTCTTCGCTTTTCCCCCATTGTCCTTCTTAACTCATCATCTACCAATCCTCTGGCTAGATCTCGACTGTTGATCCTCACCATCCAACGACTCTCGCTCCTCTTCGCGTTCAATTCACAAAGAAGCATGATCGTTCTATTTCAATGCGAAATAGGCAGTTTTCATAAGGACAGGTGTCAACCTCCTAATTGTATCGCGTTCCCCCAGCCCAATACTCCTTACTGCTTTAGTCTCGCATGAATACCGTCTCTGGTATTCCCAAAACCACCATTCCTGTTCTTCGCGCTCGAAGCAGATTCAAGCCCTGGTATCTGCAGTTCTGCCATTAGCCTATTTTCGCTGCATTCACCCTTCTCCTCACTGCTCCTCTGCCCATGCCCAAGCCTTCTGAAGCAGCTTAACCAACACCGCAGGTTTTCTTTAACAGGTTTTATGGTTTTGCAGGTTTTCAATGGCGGTTTTGAGCCACAAAGGTTCCCACAGTCACGAAATGGTGACGAAAGGCCGAGGATGATGATCCCAGGCCTAATACATGCAGAAAAGGGACAAAAGGGGTTATAATCAAGGTTTTGACTAATGAATCATGTTCATTGGCCTCTGTAATCAAACCCTCCAAGCAACCACCTGTACGAGAAGTAGAATCGATGAAAGAGTATCAGAAAACAGAGATTATAGAAAGGACGAAGCAGAGAAGATAAACACGGCAGGAAGACCAAATATAAATTACTCAGCCAGGATAAATCACAAGATAGAAGGCCTCGTGCACGTCAAAGAAAAGAAGTTAATTCAGTTAGAATGTCTGATCGCCACCATGATCTGCATTTTACCTACCAAGGACAAAACTGGCAATTACTACAAACAGAAACATTCAACTGTCAGAGTAGTTATTGTGAAAGTATGGGAAAGCCTCAAAGCCCACTCTTTCACTTAACTTGTCCCAGAAGCCTAAACAAAACTACTACAGTCAGAAGACATCTCCAAAGCAACACACGTTGGAGTTATTACCAGCCTGCCAAATATGCCTCAAAGACAGAAAAAAATACTAAAATGGTCCAAGAAGTTAATGTAATATTTATTAAACAGAGTGGATCATTGGAAAGGACACCTACTCTATATTAATTGATCCATTAAGACCATTTACTCCAATTCTCTTCCTCATTCACCTATAAGTACTCATTGAAGATTCATTGTAAAGGGTTGGACAGTTATTGATTGTTTGAACTGTTATTAAGTGGAAGTAGCTGAGTAGTTGTAATATAGTAGGTTGGGAAGAGAAGTATTGGATTGTAGAAAGCCATTGGACTTAAATTATGTGACTAGTATTGCACAGCAAATAAACAAGAAGATTCACAGGATCCTGGTCTATATTATTGGTGATGTTTTGTTACTGTAATTGTTATTCTTCTTATGTTTCCATACTGTCCATTTTCTTTGATAAAGAACAACAAATTTAGAGTAGGATTTACTGAAAAGTACCCTATTTCTACCTGATAAGATTTATCTCTATGTTTTCTTCTAATTGTTGCTTTGGGAATGATTTCAATAGAGTATAACCAGTCAAGGAATGTTGGTGAGCTCATGTCTTGCTGAGTAGAACTTGAGATCTCATTCTCGAATGATATTTTCACTGCATGCTAAGTAGATTCCTAATCAAGGAATTTTATGGTTAGCCCTATCCCTTGTTTAGTCTTAAACAGCTGTTTTGAAGATTTCCCTTAAGAGTATGACAAAATCAAGATAGGTTCAAAGTCCTTACTTGATCTTAGGCTACTTTTTATGTTCATCTTAAATGCTTTCTACTTTCTGAAGGTAGTCAAGAGGATTACTAGATTGTTGTCTTAGAAGTTGGCTTTAGTAGGAGTTTGCCTATGGTTTGCCATGTCCTTTGGCTTGCTCCCAAATCGGTCACTTTGAAAGGCTTTTCTTGTGTAGTGAAGTTAATAGATTCTTAATTGGTTATTATCTTTGCTTCTTTCACCACACTTCTTAATGTTTCATACCACAAACTCAACTTAAAGAGATCTTTTGATATAGATGACTTGCCCTATGGAAACCCTTGAATAGTTGTTGTGCAAGTAAACCCTTTTATGACTCCATAGCCCAATGGATTGGCACTGTTTCTCGACCTATATTCCCATGCTGAAACATCCTTCTACTTATTTCCTCCTTCACTCCACATGACCTTCTCAATTAATGATCCCCAACCAAAAACAAACAAATCCCTTGTGCTTCATAACTAGCCTAATATCATATGATGAGCCTATAAGCATATCATTCTAAAAAACATATAGAGAGATCCCTCTCTGAATCCAGGAGGGCTAGATCCTAGGATTCCAAAGTGGTTCTAATGTTGCCTTGTCATTTGGTATGCCAATCCGCCAAATCACGGGACCCCAACATAATGGCAACTCCATTGGGGAATTCTAAGTGAATTACATATTATACATCCTTAAGAGCTCAGAAGACCCACATCATCCTTAAATTGGTATTAAATTGTTGATGGTGGACAGCAACTCATATTAAAACATTTGAAATCATCCACCTGGGGACTCCACAACTCTCAATAGACTTAAAGACTCCACTGGGAAACCCATTCTATCATAACATCACTCGTACTCAGTCAAGGAAACTTTGAGGATTAATTTTTCTTTGTTAAAGACTAGTTTTCCTCTAAATATTGTCATATCTGGCTAATTTTCCTTTTCTGTCGGTCTAAAATCAACATAGTGGCCACTCCACATCCCAACATAGCAAAGACCAAATCACTCCACTAATATAAGATTCTGAACAATTTGCGAAAATGCAGTCAAGTTTCATAGCAGAGTTTTGTTATGAAATATCAAGTGACCTGGCAGAACTTGAATGTGACCACCTTCCAAAGGTTATCCTTCTCAGCTTAAAATTCAATGCTAAACCTGAGATTAAGAAAATTTTCCTAGACTTGGTGGTTGAAATATATGAAACTAACTTTGAAATGCTGAATTCACAAGAACAATCATATCAATTTAGATACCCCACAACATTTTTTGAAAGTCTCCCTCCCCCACAACAACAAGAAATTTCATTGCTTATTGATGTGCAAGAAAAAGATGATGGTGCTTTCATGGACTACACTAGGGACGTAGTGAACCAAGATGTCTGGGATGCAGAAAATCAATAAATCATGGGAGGCCCAGAAGAAGAAAGTCCACATCAGATTTTTTTTTATCCTATATTAGAATACATGGAGGTTTTTATGGACTCAAATTCACAAGCATGGATTCTTTGCAAAAGCCCAATGCAGCAGAGGTTCTCAACATCTATGGTGACCTTGATTTTAAAGAGTCATATTCAAATAATACCATGGTTATCTCTGACAAGCAGTCATATGTTCTACTCATTTTTGTTACCAATCAAATGGTTGCATTATATCTACCTGCTCAAAGAGATGAGCAAAGACCAATCATG
The DNA here is from genome assembly GCA_034641835.2 of Pinus albicaulis. Classification (NCBI taxonomy): domain Eukaryota; kingdom Viridiplantae; phylum Streptophyta; class Pinopsida; order Pinales; family Pinaceae; genus Pinus; species Pinus albicaulis. The sequence continues at coordinate 1,081,562,156 of CM076574.1, forward strand.
GAACCATCTGATTGACTGCATGTATTGGAAAAGAGAATTTTTCAGCTAAACATGTAAATATTTCAGAGTTAAATTAGGGTAGGTAGGAATGTCAATAAAGCTCAGCCTGTGAGCATTTAGTTAATTTCTTGTTTTTTTCTTTGAAAGAAAATTTGAAAAAATACAAAAAAAATATAAAATAAAAAGAGGGAAGATTAGAAAAAGAAGAAAGGTACAGCCCCATACCAAAAAAAGAAAGAGACTCTGAAAGTGTGCAAGCTTAAATGCCACTACCAAAAGAAGTGCTGCTATTTAGTCATACAGCCTAATCATGACTAGATAGATTTCAATTTACTGCTGATAGGTTAGTGAATTAGATCATCCAAAAAATTTAATCTTGGCTTATCAGTAGAATAGATTAGGATAGAAAAACAGAGGTTCAAACAAGCTTAAATCCTGAACCTGTAAGTTTGATGAAGAATGACACAGATCAGATCAAAACCTGAGCCAAAGATACAAAGAAGACTCGTTCTAACATGTTGAAAACTTGAACCAGGTAAATAAGAAGAAGACAGCTCTAAAAATATCAAAACCAGAGCTGAAAGAAAGAAAGAAGGATGCTCGTAATTTTCAGATCTTAAGCCTTCACAATTTTGTTTCAATTTTCTGTAAATATCAGTCTATGTGCAGCTTGTTTTTGTTCCATAGTCTTATAGAAAATCATATATTTTAATCTTGGTTTGTCTGTATTTAAATTTATGTTTTAGAATATAGAGAATAAGATCTGTCAAACAACTTAATCCCGACAGATAGTAGTTAGGTAGAGAAGCTAATGAGTTCAATTGTTTAAATTGAACTCATGGAAGTTAGAAGGGTAGATTTATATTATTTTCCTGCTTTCAATAAAAGAATAAAATGTTGATGTCAAAAGGTTTGCAAGTCCAAGTGCACCTTATGAAGAAAAAATGTTAGGAAAGTAGGTTGTGTAGGTAGTTGTCTGGGAAGAAATTGATTTGTTATGATGTAATGATGATCATCTTTTCAAGTAGAATGATCAAAGAAGAATAGGTTGTCAAAAGTGCAAGGCATTGATCTACATTCCATAGATAAATCTCTGAGGTTCTTGACACCTCCAAGGAGCTGCCATCCCCAAGTGGAGCCACTGTTAGCCATCCATAATTTTGATATATTCAAATTATGGCTAAAATAGGTCTTTTAGCCTTCAAGAAAAAAATTTCAAGAAATTTGTGAGTTCTTGAAGTCTACTGTGTTTAATATCTTTCATAAGACCCATCTCATTGATGTCTTCACTCAAAAATCCTCAAAGAAGCTCGCTGATATACAAGGATTGTTTCAAAAACCTCTTCTCCATAATTTCCCTCCTAAAATTCCCTTTTTTTTTTATTATTTCTCCATTATCCTCTAAAAATCCCTCATTTAACCTTCATTCCCCTTGATAACCCTTTAAAACCATAAAAATCGTCTTTTTTTGGTTTTAAAACCTTTGTTTATCCTGTCGAAACCCCAAAGAACCCTTCAAAAATCTTTATTTCGGCCCAAAAACCCCTATGTTTTACATTAGGGACTTAAGCATATTTTCCCTTAGCCCTAGCCCTCTTTCACCATATGACCCACCATTATAACTGAGTGTTAATCCCATCCATCGGCACTTCACATTTCGCTCCATCCAATTTCCTCACTCCCAAACTCTTTTTCCGCTGATGGCCGATCCTTCGATTTAATCCCAACCGTCGATCTGCTCCCAGATCCGACGGCTCCTCCCAGTTCCTCCTTTACCCCACACATCGTTGTTCCCCCAATTTGCGAGGTCCCGATTCGATCTGGACCGTCCATTCCTTCAAATCTAACGGCCCCCACCAAACCCCACAATATAAACCCACTGATATCCATCCACTATTGGACGAATTTGCTTATGTCATCGCTGGGTCCCACCATCCATTTGACTGCACGTATAACTAGGTGTCGCGCTAAATCTCCACCATCGATCAAGTCCGATCACACGATCCTCACTTCTTCGCTTTTCCCCCATTGTCCCTCTTAACTCATCATCTACCAATCCTCCAGCTAGATCTCGATTGTTGATCGTCACGATCCAACGGCTCTCGCTCCTCTTCGCGTTCAACTCATCAAGAAGCATGATCACGTTATTTCAACGCGAAATGGGTGGTTTTTATAAGGACACGTGTCAACCTCTGAAGCATATCGTGTTCCCCCAGCCCAATACCGCTTGTCGCTTTAGTCCCACGCGAATACCATCTTCGCTATTCCCAAAACCGCTAATCTTGTTCTTCGCGCTCGAAGCAGATTCAAGCCCTGGTATCTGCAATTTCGCCATTAGCCTATTTTTGCTACATTCACGCTTATCCTCACTGCTCCTCCGCCCATGCCTGAGCCTTCTGAAGCAGCGTAACCAACAACGCAGGTTTTCTTTAACAGGTTTTATGGTTTTGCAGGTTTTCAATGGCGGTTTTGAGCCACAAAGGTTCCCACAGTCATGAAATGGTGACGAAAGGCCGAGGATGAAAATCCCAGGCCTAATACGTGCAGAAAAGGGAAAAAATGGGTTATAATCAAGGTTTTGACGAATGAATCTGTTAGCCACCTATAATATTTTGTTATACCAAAAGGTGGCTAAGACTTTTTTAGCCTCCAAGGAACAAATTTTATCACTAAAAATTGTTGGCTCTTGAAGACTCCTTGAAGGCCTCATACCTCTGTCTGAAATATTAATTTACTATTCCCATTTTTATACTCAGAAATTCTGCTGATTTTATAGAAAAGACTGCTGAGAAGCCATCATTTTTCTCTCTTCTCTCACTCAAAACTAACCTTCATCTGCTCCCCTTTTTTCTCCATAAAAACCCCTTTGTTTTCATGATTTATTTTCTTCCCCTCATGAAAAACACTTTTATAAGGTTAAAGACCCATTCTTTAGCTTTTCCGAAACCTCCAAAATCCATTGAAAACCTTGAAAAATTCATAAAAAACAAAGCATGTTAACTATGGACTTAAGCCCCCTTGGGCTAGGTCCTAACCACTTCCCCCACATGCCTTTTCCCAAAAACCAAGCGATTAATGCCTTGGGGGCCGATCGCATAATCGCAAATCGCAAAGTCGCATGTTCTGTGTGAATACCCCGATCACTCATCGCAAATATTTGCGATGCGATTGATTGCGTCGCAAATATTTGCGATGCGATTGATCGATCGCAAATCTGCCCGATCGCAATATCGCAATCGCATGTTATGTTTTTGTTCCGATTATCCATTGCAAATATTTGCGATGCGATTGATCGCGCCATCGCACTTCCCTCCAATCGCGCCTGCTCCTCCGATCGCATCGCAATTATTTTTGTCCCGCCGAGTCCCACATCCAAAGGTTACGTTCCCTCCCCACCATTTGAAGCATTTAAACCTAAAGCACGCAGGATTTCTTAATTATTTTGTGTTTTATGCAGGTTTTAAATGGTTTCCGCTGCTATATTGAAGAAAGGCCAGGGGCTGGGAATGACGATTCCCGTGCCTTCGATTCATAGAAGAAAGCTATTCACAGGGTTGGATTCAATTTTGTATCAATTTTTCATGGGCATTGATGCCTTTAGAAGCCCGACGCAGCCTACACATTGAAAAGACACTATTTTATTAAAAACACAGTTAAAAAGTATCAGTTTTGAAGACAGAGCACAGCAGAATGAAGATTGAAGACAGATGTTGGAATTACGGCTAAGAATGCTTATCAAAAGCCTAATTCCCAAAATTAAAACACAATTAAAGGAAATCATAAGTGTTTAAAATAGGCAGGCAGCCCCCCACCGCCACATTTAAGGCGAATTTATTCTTCAGCTACCATAATGCCACCTGTTGCCTCAAAGCATTCAAACAGAGGCTGAACTTATTTGCAGAATCAGATATTTTGCCTCAACACAGCCAGAGAGTTACTTCTGCGAGGAAATAAATGCAGAAATGTCTGCAAAAGTTACTCCAAACGGAACACAGAGCCTCAAAGTCAAATAAATCTCACATCGAGCTTAATTCATAAATGTAAAACAGTTAATACGGTGATCCACCTGTAAACTTCTCCATCAAGCCCCTCAAAAGGCCGAGAAGTCCTGAATCTATATTAATTGTCATTAGAGATCTTTTGTTAGGTCTCACCTCCTCATTCTTCTATAAATACTTCTATAGAAGATGAGTGAGTTGCTGGTTGTTGTTTGTTGTTGATTACAAGTTGTAATATTGAAACTCTTTCAAATAATACATATTCCATTGAAGTTGAAGAAGAAATTGAAGTCTTGGAAGCCCTGATGATGTTGTTGCATATTTGTCCCTGAGAAGGCTCTATCATTGGATCCATGAGCTTGGCTGTTGGTGAAGTATTCTGAACTGTTTAATGTTTTTCCCCTGTTTTCATTATGTTCCATACCTTCTTACTACAGTAGGTTTAAAGTTTTAGGCTAAGAAATGACTCCTGGAAGCACCTTAGACCTGTTCATCCTTCATTGTTTTATGTTTTCTTCTGCTGAGGTATTTTAGAGTCTTCAATCTCTCTCTTTAGTCATCATGCTTGTTTATTTCTATAATAGCTCAAATAGTTGATTTCACCATGATTTATGGTTCTCCCTGCTTGTCTACTATCACTTGAAAGCTCTTATTGAAGTCTCCCTTTGAAGTACCATTGCTTTAAGTTAGTCAAGGAGGTCTGTTTCGATCTTGCCCTTTGTCATTGCTTGAACAGTTGTTTTGAAGGTCTTTTATAGTTGTAATCATAGATGTATTAGGCGTTCCCTCTTCTATGAATGCAATCATCAGTGAATCTTTTATGTTTTCTAAATCATTTGAAATAAAATATTTGAGGAAATAGGGTGTTCCCCGAATCTTAGATTTCATTTCAAAAGTTGTTTTGAAATCATTATTTTCTTAAAGGTGTGATTTGTAGAATTTATGGTTAGCCCTGTCTATCAAAAAGCTCTTTATTGTTCAAATTATGTTTTCGAATTCCCTTTGTTGAGAATTAAACCTCTCTTTCCAAATCATTAATGTTCATCTCACTCCAAAAACAAAAGGATCCCGTGGCCAAGTTATATTTTCCCTCTGATATCCCATATCCATTGATGAGTTTGTTATGACCTTTTCTTGACTCCATTGCCCAATGAACCAGATATTTCTTTGTCCTATATATCTTTCCTAGACCTTTCATGTTCTGCTGTATCAATTCCATCCAACCAAACAAACAAACAAACAACTGCACTTAATAACTAGTCTAAAACCAATACTCAAAGCACACAAGATAAACCTTTACAAACAAACTTTTGAGAGATCCCTCTCTGAGAACAGGAGGACTAGATCCTGGAACTCTAAATATTGGTTCTGATGTTGCCTTGTCTTTTTATTTTCCAAACTATCAAAACACGGGACACCAACAGAATCACAGTCATTGGCCTCTGTAATAAAACCCTCCAAGCAACCGCCTGTACGAGAAGCAGAATCGATGAAAGAGTATCAGAAAATAGAGATTATATAAAGGACGAAGCAGAGAAGATAAAAACGGCAGGAAGATCAAATATAAATCAGTCATCCAGGACAAATCATAAGACAAAAGGCCTCATGCACGTCATAGCAAAGCAGTTAATTCAGTCAGAATGTCTGACCGCCACCATGATCTGCATTTTACCTACCAAGGACAAAACTAGCAGTTAATACAAACAGAAACATTTCAACTGTCAGAGTAGTTATTGTGAAAGTATGAGAAAGCCTCAAAGCCCACTCTTTCACTTAACTTGTCCCAGAAGCCTAAACAGAACTACTACAGTCAGAAGACATCTCCAAAGGAACACAAGTTGGAGTTATTACCAGCCTGCCAAATATACCTCAAAGATAGAAAAAACTACTAAAATGGTCCAAGCAGTTAATGTAATATTTATTAAATAGAGTGGAGCATTCGAAAGGACCCCTACTCTGTCTTAATTGATCCATTGAGACCATTTACTCCACTTCTCTTCCTCATTCACCTATAAGTACTCATTGAAGATTCATTGTAAAGGGTTGGAAAGTTATTGATTGTTTGAACTGTTATTAAGTGGAAGTAGCTGAGTAGTTGTAATATAGTAGTCTGGGAAGAGAAGTATTGGACTATGGAAAGCCATTGGACTTAAAGTATGTGACTGGTCTTTCACATCAAATAAACAAGAAGATTCACAGGATCCTGGTCTATATTATTGGTGATGTTTTGTTACTGTAATTGTTATTCTCCTTATGTTTCCATATTTTCCATTTTCTCTGATAAAGAACAGAAAATTTAGAGTAGGATTTACTGCAAAGTACCCTATTTCTACCTGATAAGATTTATCTCTATGTTTTCTTCTATTTGTTGCTTTGGGGATGATTTCAATAGAGTATAACCAGTCAAGGAATGTTGGTGAGCTCGTGTCCTGCTGAGTAGAACTTGAGATGTATTTCTCGAATGATCTTTTCACTGCATGCTAAGTAGAGTCCTAATCAAGGAAGTTTATGGTTAGCCTTGTCCCTTATTTAGTCTTAAACAACTGCTTTGAATATTTCCCTTAAGAGTATGTTGAAATCAGGATAGGTTCAAAGTCCTTACTTGATCTTAGGCTACTTTTTATGTTCATCTTAAAAATTTTCTACTTTTTGAAGGTAGTCAAGAGGATTACTAGATTGTTGTCTTAGAAGTTGGCTTTAGTAGGAGTTTTCCTAGAGAAGTCTATGGTTTTCCCTATCCTTAGGCTTGCTCCCAAATCGGTCACTTTGAAAGGCATTTCTTGTGTAGTGAAGTTAATAGATTCTTAATTGGTTATTAGCTTTGCTTCTTTCACCACACTTCTTAATGTTTCATACCACAAACTCTACTTAAAGAGACCTTTTGATATAGATGACTTGCCCTATGGAAACCCTTGAATATTTTTTGTGCAAGTAAACCCTTTTAATACTCCATAGCCTAATGGGTTGGCACTATTTCTCAACCTATCTTCCCATGCTGAAACATCCTTATACTTATTTCCTCCTTCACTCCACATGACCTTCTCAATTAATGATCTCCAACCAAAAATAAACAAATCCATTTTGCTGTAGAAATTTATATAACTGATATGTTATACATCTGAGATTCTCCTGATCACACACTATTTGACTTCATGCACAATACATAATCTCTTCTACCATTGATCATTAATTGCGGAAATAAAATCAATTGCATGCACACATTAAAACCATAAAAATTCACACATATGAACACAATATTTTATGGGAAAGCTTAAAGCTGAAAAGCCCCAAATATCTGTATATTATATGTCATAGAGATCATGTAAAAATCATTATACAAAGCTCCTCACAAGCTCTCAGTACAATCTCCAATTTCTACACACTAATCAAGCTAGATCTAGCAAAACACATGCTCCAATCTACCGCTAGCCTACCTCATCGGCGCAATAAATGTCGAAGAATGGATTCAATGAACTCGAATCATCCATCCTGCTTACGCAATCCTCATTGGCATCTCCAACCACTTCCGTGTTGCAAATCATGCAACACTCATAGTCACAACCGATAGTCACACGTTTCTTTCACCTACCTCTTCATCAATTTCCATCAAAATCGCTCCATGCAATCGTAGTTAACTCTATATTATTTAGTTGATTAATGAGTTAATAATTAGTGACCAAATAATAATTAATTCACACCACTCTCACTAGTGTATCAATTAGTTAGACTAGATACAACTAGCTCAACTGAGTCTAACTGAGTTAAACTGAACACAACTCCACCAACTACTTCTACAACTCCACCAAACTCGGTCACATGAGTTCTAACTAAAGTCCTCCATGCATTAGCTCCAGTAAACCCTCAGGAATAGCGTAATTCCTTCTGTCAGCTGCTGTGCCACATCTGTGCACTTAACCGAAGTGCTCCAAGAGAATAAGTTGTTGTTTAGAGTCTAATTATTATTAAGAGCTAATAATATTCGACATATCTATTTTTAGACTGGCAATCTAAAAATAGATTCCGCCCAATATGTCTAAAAATAGAAGTCCATCTATTTTTCCAACTTGACCAACCATTCACAAATAGCATCCTACAACTCATAGAATATGATCGACATGTCTAAAAATAGACATAGTCTAAAAATAGACTTTGTGCCAAAAATAGCCTGCGGGCCCACTTAGTGAAGGCGACTCTTTTCACTAAGCTCATCATCTTGTTGAATCTCAACACTCCCTCTCAACAAGATAGGGATTATTTTCCACCCCGATCCTGCCCCCGTGGTATTCGAATTTTCTCCTGGTGAGCGCCTTCGTCAAGATATCAGCATCCTGATCCTCCGTGGGAATGTATAAAAGTAACATGATCTTCCGCTGCACACAATCTCTGATATGATGATACCGGATGTCAATGTGTTTAGATCTATCATGAAATACTGGATTAACTTAGAGTTTTATGCAACTCTGATTATCACAATATATCACAGTAGGATCTAAGTGTGAACCGAACAACCCAACCACGATCTTCCTCATCCATATAGCCTCGCATGTAGCCAAACTCACTGCCATATACTTGGCCTCTGCTGAATTGAGTGCCACGGATCTCTGCTTCCTGCTGTACCAAAAAACTGTTGTCGACCCGATACTGAAAATCCCTCCAGATGTGCTCTTTCTGTCCGTTGGGCTCCCTGCCCAATCTGCATCCGTGAAGCCACACAGCTTCACCTCATCTGACTGTCTGTACCACAATCCATATCCCGATGTGCCTCTGAGATATCTCAATACATGCTTTCCTGCCTAATAAGAAAGCTTGGTAAAACTATTCATAACTTGTATGTGAAAGATGGTTAATAGTGTATCATATGTCAGGTCGTGTATTGACTAGATACATAAGCGACCCCACCAACTGTCGGTAAACAGTGGCATCCACTACCTCTACCGATGTAGCATCCTCTTTCCTCCATCCACCAGGAAGAGGAGTGTCGATAGGCTTGCAGCCATGCATGTTGAAATTCTCCAGTATCTCTCGGGCATACTTTCCTTGAGACACAAATAATCCATCATTGCGCTGCCAAATTTCCTATCCCAGGAAATAATGAAGGAGGCCCAAATCCTTCATCTCAAACTCCTTTGCAAGATCAGCCTTGCATGTGCACACATGCGAATTGCTGCTGAATATCTCGAAACCTTCAGACTGCTCTATGTACACCTCCTCCTCAATCACTCCATTGAGGAACACATTCTTCACATCCATCTGATGAATGTGCCATCCCATTTGCACTGAGAGAGCAAGAATCGTCTGTATGGAAGAATACCTTGCGATAGGTGCAAAGGTTTCCTCATAGTCGATCCCCTCAATCTGTGAAAAGCCTCAAGCAACAAATCTTGCCTTGTACATCTCCACACTCCCATCAGCTGCTTGCTTTACTTTGTAGATCCATCTCAAACCTACAACTGATTTCCCTTCTGGCCTTGAGACAATCTCCCATGCACTGTTTCTAACAATCGAATCATACTCTTCCACCATGGCATCTACCCATGCAAGGTCCTCCACATCTTCCTCAAAAGAGGATGGCACTGTCACGATACACTTGCTCATAAGAGCCATGTATCCAGTATACCGGTCAGGTGACTGTCTCTGTTTGCGTTGTGATGTAGGTGCTCCTACAATCTTCTCTACATCCTGAATCAGTCGCTCAGCTTCTGTAGTGCACTTCCGCCCTCTGATGGTTGGCGCTGCATGATTGGTCTCTTCCACTCCATGAACCTCCTCTTATGGCTGATCCACATCCCGAGGCTCATCCTTAGGAACTAATATCTCCTCATCTGCATGCAAGTGTGGCTCCCTTTCAAGAAAACACATCATGACTTTCTCCTCATGAAATTTGATATCCCGTCGCAGAACAGTCTTGTGACTGTCTGGAAAATACACACGATAGTTGTGGGGTGTATCAGTGTACCCCACAAATATCCCAACCTCTGCAGTTGGCTCCAAATTCTTCCTGGCATCCTTCGTCACATGAATGTAAACAGGTGAACCAAAAATCCTCAAATGAGAAATATCAGGTTCTTACAAGAAAACGCCTCCTCGGGTGTACTCATGCCAAGTATCCTGTGAGGACAACGGTTTTGCACATAAACCGCAGTATTGCATGCCTCAGCCCACAAGTGTATGGGAAGGCCTTGATCATGCAACATTTCCTGTGCAACACCCACGATCGTTTTATTCTTCTGCTCAGTACCATCTAGTAAGGATTAAATGACAATATTGCATCAACTATTTCCATAATAAAAGTGCACCTCGGACATAAGACTAAACAACTACAAATGTTGTAGATCTAACAAGACCACACAATCAAATGTATTCCACAAGGCCAATACTGTATGAAAAATGAAAAGGAGTTTGCAACCAAAAATACCTTAGGCAAATAATTCAATTAGATACACCAAACCATCAGCAAAAAGGAAAACCAGCCTACTCAAAAGGCAAGCGTTTACCTCCTTTGACAAAATTTTGAGTTCCAAAACAAGGGCCTTTATTGTCTTGTCAATGCCCCTAGTAATTTGAATGGGGTTTGCACCTACTGCAACAACCTAAAAAAAAAGGTTTCATTTCAAATTATTTTCCACAAATTTAAGATACAACCATTGTCAATTTTGTATTTCCTAACAAGCTCATAAATTTTGACAAAAGAACCAAAATTTTTTAATACCTAATAGCAATTTTTTCACTCAAAAAATATCTTAGACTCAATAAGCCCAACCCAAAACTAAAAAACCAAACACCATAAGACCCTACAAAAATGAATAGATGATCTTAATCCAGTACTATCGACAAAAATTTACCTTTACACCCTCACTTATTAAACCCTGTGCTGTTTAATTTTAACTTCAACTGTTGCAGCAGAAGGACTGATGCAACAACAACATTTTTTTTTGGAGGTTGCTTGCACGTCATCCAGAAATTTAATTCAACATTTAAAATTCCTGCAAGTTTTTTTTGTAGATGGCCGTAGCCATATTTCTGTACAGGATTGTATTTCAACACAACAACCAGCATTAACGCAATTCACCAACCAGAAATTAAACAAACAAAAATTTACCCCCCAGTTTTGTAAATTCAAAAGGAGGACACGTGGAGCATTAATATTGGATCGCATGAAATTGAAGGGAATCTGAAAACCTGAAAACCAAACCCGAATTTTTTTATAACGCACATTGGATTGAGAATTCGCGTTACAAATTAGGCAGACATCAGCATCCCATTTTGGAACACGAATTTGGTTTGAAATTCAATCTATTCAGACTTTTGAAGTCCGACGGAAAGGGTTCTTTAATGTTTTGATAGTTTAATTTTATGTATGCTTTAATATATACATATTTTTTAAACATATGTTATATATATATATCATATGCGAAATGAAAGGTGGGCCATAGAATTTAGTTTTAATTTTATTTTTTTTAAAAGAGGGTTTATTATAATATGTTTTATATGTTACGACATATAAAAATAAAAAGGACAAAAAAGCTTGGTAGTTTTTTTTATAGACAGTACATAATTTTTTTATTACACAACAGTGTGTAAAAAGTGAAAGAACGAGTGTAACTTTTTAAGTGTGTATGCACAGTAGTGAGAAAGTGAAAAACAAAGTAGAGTGTTTTAGAGACAGAGTATGTTTATTTTGAACAGACAGTGAGTTGGTTTTATGCACTGCGTTTTGTAGTAGTCATAATTTTGTAATCCCTCTCAGTGAGGAAGAAGTGTAATAGTTTTTTTTTGAGTCATTGAAGGGAATAGAAGTTTGTTTTCAAAGTATTGAAACTCTGTCTCCTGTCAAAGAAATTTTTATTTTCTCTGTGTTAGAGGAAGGGAGATTTATTCTCCATTAATTGTTTTGGAATTTTTCAATATTCCAACATGTGCAAGAACAACATATGTTGTGGTTCCATCCCCAGCTAAATCATTTGTGTTTGCCGCAGCTTGCCTTACCAACTTGGCCCCAATATTTTCAATGAGTCCTCTAATTCAACCAATAAAAAGGCCAAAACCATAGCATTGAGATACATTTCATTACACTGTCAATAACAATAAAATTTTACTCAGCCATAACCCTTTCCTTTTATTGTTGTGAAAAGCTTTATGCATTACTCTAATGTGGCTAGTCCATAGGCCAAGTAGACCACTGGGTAACAAATATGTTCCTTTCACCTTTGAGTTTTCAAATTATGCCTACCAAATCTAAGACATTTAAGAGGGGGAACTAATACAACGTTAAAAAGAAAACCAGAGCACACATCTACGAATTACCTCCTTAGCTATTGTCACACCATCATTAACTATTTTCGGAGAACCATGCTTGCTCTCCAAGACAACATTTTTCCCTTTGCCCCAAGGGTGACTCCAACAAGATCAGCAAGTTTGTTCACACCGCCTGCAAGACAAATTGACAATGCTTTCGGTAAGTGTGCAATTGAATGCTAGACCATATGCCAAAACAACCCTCCATGAAAAATTAAAATAACACATTAAAATCGAATATAAGTGGACAAGGAAAGATCCACCGCAGTGAAGTTTCACGTGCGGGTGACCTTCCTTTAAACATAATTTTTTCTCTGACCTGCAATTTTTTTGTCACTGAGCCATCCTTGTTGAAGTACAACTCCTTTTCCATAGCTCTTGTATTAAATACCTTCTCTCTATCGCGTAATCTCAGAGTCCCTCTTCTGCTTGAGCGATTAAAGGAAATGGGTGAAAAAACTGAAAGAGAAGACAATTGTCTGCCATAATTATCAAACATTGCACCCAACTTCTTCCCCTTTCCATTGTTACCCAATGAGGTAGATGTGGAAATTTTTGTCGTACTTCCCAAAGTAGAGGCCATCTTCTCTTATCCTGAATATAGAATTACAATATCTTCATATTAGTATGAACCTTAAAAAACATGACTCCCATTGCTAAAAACCACTTTTAAGTTGTAACAGGAAAACTAAACAACTATCGCAACTTTTGGCAACTTCTAGAGCATTAAGAGAGAAACAACCAAAGAGAAATATAACCACAATCCTCATTTTAATGAGACCAGACTATATATTTTCATTAATATAATAGAAATAAATCACGACTATATTAAGGCCAGCACAAAACAATCTTTAACCAGTGTCTCTCGCGGCCTTCAGGTTGCCATGCTAGAGGTTGTATATTTTTAATTTAAGTTCTTGACCTCTCGTGCCCATCTATGAATGCATCCAATGGGATATCTACATCAAATTCTCCTTTATATCCCCAAAAACAAATTCCCTACTACAAGAGCACCAGTATTGATGGATCACCCCACACCATCCCACCCACTAGAAACGGTGAAAAAGGAAACCCGAGAAACCTTCTGAAATATCTTAAGATGACTATATGGGTGGTTCTTATAAATCAACCAACCATTCAGAACATGCTCATCAATCCAAACCATAAGTATTATGTGACAATATTCAAGCAGGCACTGAATCAGATTTCTGAAGCTATGTTAGAGAAACCCTAAACTCTCACTGAAAATAGGTGAAATGTGGCACCACTCAGAGATTGTCATGTGCCAATTGGTACAAGTGGTAGACAATTGGCATGCTCAAACAACGAGGTGATGCGGGAATGACATGAGGGAGAAAATATCAGAAAAGCCCCAAATCTGGAGAACTAAAGCTCATCACCAACCTGAGATTGACAACTTTACATGATGTAACCTATGAAATCGTAAATGGAGAAATCATAATAACAATAAAGTAACCTATGTAACAATAAATTCGGATTCATCCTGGGAGTGGTAATGGGAGAAATCATAGTGAACAACAGGAAACATGCAGAGTTGCTTACAATCAAATAGATGAAAAAACACATACAAAAAGCCTAGATAATAATCATGAACAAGCTTAATATTGAATTATGAACTGTAAAGGAACTTACAAAATGTGACATTACGAACCTGGTCAAGTGCATAAGCAAAAATATCCTAGACATGACCCTGGTTGACAAGTTGTATTGCTCATGATGCAAGAGGATTTGTACCTGCATTCCCAAGTCAATCAAAATCCATCATTATCTATACAATAAATACAAGTAATTGATGTAGTATTTTTTAATCTAAGATGCATTCTTATGATAATGTTAGAACATAAGTTGAAAATGTCAAAACATACCTGAATAAGCTCCTCTTCGTTTCAAGAACAATTTATTGGAGTCTCATGAACTTGGAACAAGCCTCCCACGATCTGAAAGAGTAGCAACTAAGTAAACAGTGACTTTTTTGTTGCTACGCTGGATCGAGGGAGGTTTGCTCCAAGATTAAATCGCTCCAATAAATTATTCTCTACTAAACAGGGCCAACCACATGAAGGTGGAAGCTCTTATGGCCCCTCCCCCCCCCCCCCCTCACATCACTCTCAATTCCCCAATACCCAATCTATATTTCATTTTTTACTTTCATGAGCATAAAAAAAAATATTCAATAACTAATAAAAAACAATTCAACAAAAAGTATGCAAGGAAACATTGCAATTAATGCTTGACATAAAAATAGTATGATAAATGAGTTTTTTATATAACGCAAAAAACGTTCCAAGTATGGTAGCGTTTGTCTTATAATAATACAATATTTTACATTATCGAATTTTCTTTTTCTTCTTCCTATTTTTAAAGCTCCTAATTACATCATCAATATCATCATGCTCTGCTCCTGTTTCGTGCCTTTCGACCCGCACTGCTGACCTAGTTGCATAGTCATGATGTCTGGTCTCATCCAGTGACGGGGCATCGCCTACAAAAACAGATAATATTAAATTTTAATTTTCAGTTTTTAAATATCATTGAACTAGTTCGGTAATATTAATAAAAAAAATTGCAATAAGATTATTTACCTGGTGCACCAGTTGTCACCGCTGACCTAGTTGCGTAGTCACGATGTCTGGTCTCATCCAGTGACGGGGCATCACCTACAAAAACAGATAATATTAAATTTTAATTGTCAGTTTTTAAATATCATTGAACTAGTTCGGTAATATTAATAAAAAAAATTACAATGAGATTATTTACCTGGTGCACCAGTTGTCGCCGTTGGGACTGTTGCCCTGTCTTCCTCTCTGGTGGTAAGATCCTCAAAGGAAACATTCTCTGTCATTTAAACAAAAAACGTTATAAGGACAACCATCAAGGTATAATTAGAAAAAATTATAAGTGGAAATTAATTACCGTCACGGCCCTCACTGATAGTAGCATTGTCGGCCTAGTCCCCACTACAATGATCAGGTTGCACGTGAGGATCATCTACATCTAGCTCTAATACTGGGTTATTTGTCTCGTCGGTAGTGCTGCTCCCCTGATTTAAACAAAGTTGTTAGACATTAAATTTATGGACGAAAACAAACATATTGAAAGGTTAATGTTTTACCTTATCAGGCATTCTGGATCTTGGGACTTGCCCCAAGCTTCTGCGACGTTCAACTACGGCTTGATAGCCGAAATGGAAAGCGATATTTTTATCTTCCTCTATAGTTTCTGTTCCGAAGTCATCACCCTACATTACATATGATTGTGTATATTTAATCATATTTGATAGGATTACAAAAACGTTGGAAGGCGATACAATTAATTATAAGATGTTTAGCTACTTAATTACAATTCTTGCGGCTAATTTCAAGTAGCTGCCCCGGCCTAGCTTGTGATGGCCCTTTTTTTCAATCCTAGCTTTGGTTTCCTTTGAGGTGTCAGGCAACCTAGCATCAAAATATTGAAGTCAGATATGACGTAGCACACTTTTATTTTAGACATAGAGAAAATTAAAGCGATTGAATTAAAGTTGTAATTTACCTTACGGGTCTAGTTGGCATTTTTCCTTCTTTCTTTGCCCTTTTCTTTTTTCCATCATGGATGAGTGCTCTCCACTCACTCTATGGAACTGTGAGAGGACGCTCGTATCTAGGGTTAAATTTCAATTGTGTCCTATAGGTGTCCCTGGTATATTTCAAATATTTTCCTTCTACCCGAGCCACCGTTGTTTTGTCAAATGTGCTGACCTCAAAAAGGGCTTCTAGATAATATAGAAGTTCTTTTTTCAGGTTGGAATTTTGGGAATTCCACCTTGTGCATATGGTTGGGCCAAAAATTACCAATGCATGGCTCTCCAAAAACCTATAGAACTCATTGTTTCCTACACAGAAAAAAAAAGATATTATCATTAATTTAAAAATAAAAATCATGATAAATATGTTTTAGATAAAGTACATGAAATAGTTAAAATATTAAAATTTACTTGGGAGTTGTACATGCTTTATAGGGACACCCTCATCGTTCACCAACAACGTGCCATTAATGGTCCCTGTGGAGCTGACACATGTAGCTCCAGGAAACGCAATAATGTAGTTGGCCATATCAGCCTCATCATTGCCAACACGTTCAACGGTTGGCTGGGTGTCTGCTTGGGCAGGGTGTGTTTCTTGACTGGCACTTAAAGGAGTAGAAGGTGTACGAGAGGGCTGCTGGGAAATCTCTTGCCCTTCTGTCCCACTACCACCAACACCGGGTTCAGCAAGTGCCAGAAAACGCTACATACAAAGAAATTTTTGTTAGTTTAGTCAATGTAAAAATTAAAAATCAAACTATCACAATTCATCTCATGCAGAACAAAAAAAATATCCTTTTGAATTTTTATTATTACCTGATATGTTTCTAGCTGGCTCATAATTTTTTTTATCCTCTCTTCTGTTTCAGGTGTTTGAGGCGCGTCTATCAAAGTATTAAATTCTGACCTTGCATCTCGTGCCTTTTTTCGCAACAAGAACACTGGAGATAGGGATGAATAAAGCTCTTCCTCAAAGAGGGAATCATCAGGCGTACCATGGCTAGGTGTCTGCATATTTGAACAAAATTAATATTATTTCAATTATGTAAATAACTAAAATACCTGAAGATAGAGAAATGATGGCACTTTACATGTTCTTCCGCTGGCCTCTTTCCGTGATCATCCCGTCTCTGGGTTGTTCCTGCACTGCTCTCATCAGTCTACCACATTGCAATAAAATTATAAATGTAAAAACTTGAAAACAATATCTAACTTGAAAACACAAAATGAAAACTGAAATAATTTCTAATAAGACACCGGAAGACAGAGTTAGAGTTTCAAATATGTCTTGCATTGAATTCAATCCTAGAAACATGTCATTGAACATTAAGGCACCCAAACAATAGACGAGTTGAAAATGAAGACCTTATTGAATATATTGTTGGAGAAAATTCTAGTAAACTTGTTGTGAAGACCTTGAGGACATTTTTGGAGCAACATTGTTGAAGCTGATGGTATAGCATTGTTGGAGACGATCTTGAAGGGCCTTGAAGTGAAGCTTTTGGAGCAACTACTGAAAAATCCTTAGAGCATTTGAGTAAGGAACTTTCTATCTTCCATCACCTTTTTCCTTTCAATATCCTTTAAACGATTTTGTTGATATTTAATATTTGAAATCACGTTATAATTCCTTGATTATATGTGTTTGGGGACTTTCCCTTTAAAATTACCCAAAAATACCCTGGCAATTTTATCTTCAGGATGCATGTCTAACCCTATTGTTCAATATTTTGATTTATAGTAGTAAACATAGAGAGTTAGGGGGCTCTTGACTTGGTTTTGTTGGGCCATTAGATCCCTAACATCTACTAGGGAGAACCCCCCTTGAGTTGGAGGAGACCTAGCCCGAAGTGAAAAGAGGTTGGTGAGGTGACAATGGGGCTATTGAATTACACATGGTATCACACTTTAGCTTTAGGAATTTATCTTGAGAAGTGAGAGATTTTTCTATATCAATTCTCAAATTGTTTACAACACTATTGCTAAGAACTAATAAGAAGTGATGTTGAGGGGTTTTTGGGTATAAGAAACAATACCATTTAAAAACTAGGGTTCTCAGTCCTTGGCATTCCTTCACCTGGGCCTAGGGGCACACTAGAATAATTTAACACTAAACCATGCAAACTTAAAAGTAACTTAACAGATCCATAAAGTAATAATAATCATAATTCCTAATTTCCTATTGTACGATATGATGAAAATTATTCAAACATGAAGCAATGAAGACATGCAATGTCCGAATTTCAAGATTGATGAACCAATACAAGAAGTTAGAAACTACAACTTTGATTCAATACTCTGTGTCCTAACTCCAGGAAGGAATCTAGTTTGTAGTACAGAACATGCATCGTGTATTATCAATTCTTAATCGACAACAACTAAAGGTCATCTACCTCATCAATTCCTTCCCATTTTGTGTTTTTATGTTATATTCCTTATAAAAGTGTCAAATTTCTCTCAAAGTAAGCAACCATTGAATAAAATAAAAAATAGTTGAGATATGATTGAGAAATGGTCATTTATTTCTTGAAAGGATCTTCACAATTTCTTTGGTTATTTTTCATCTCAAGAAACAAGAAATGACCTAAGAAACTATCGTGATGTAATATAAGAAACAACACGGTGCAATGGCCATTTTCAAAGCCAAATGATGTCCATTGAGGACATGGCCTTTATTTGGTTCCCGTTTCATAGGAGTTTCAGGTAGAAATGGAACTTTTTTGTACCATTTCCAATAGTAAAAAGGGAAAACCTTCTTTTTCCATGGGAAATAATTTACCTTTCCTTTTTCAAGATAATCTAAATCACAAAAAATATGAACTATACTGCACACATTCTTGGATAATGTGAAAGTGGAAAGGAATACCCTACACAAGTGATGCACACATGTACATTTGAACACTAATATATTTTTGTAGTTGAAATGCAATGCTTGTTTTCATTTAAATGTAGGGTTTTTAAAACAGGGAGAAATAATGGCTGCCAATTTAATAAGCGTTTCTTTGGGAAAAATTTAAATCTTGTATCGGGTGATGAAGATAATAGAGGGTATTGAATCTTGATTCTTGACATTGTGTTTAACTTGAATAACTCAAATGATTATAAATATCAGTGGATGAGTTCTTTTTTTCAAGTATGTCACTCAAAATTCTTATGTCAAAGCATTGTATGATGGATAGCATTTGCTTGTTTCCCTTTCTTCAGTTCAATGTAAAATGTATATTAATATATTGGAGCATGAATGATAACTACAATTGTTTTCTCTACAGTATATCCAGCCCCAAGATTATGAATTTTTTTCTCAAGTGGAGCTATTGGTTATTGATGAAGCAGCTGCAATTCCATTGCCTGTTGTAAAGGCTTTGCTCAGGACATATTTAGTGTTTATGTGCTCTACTGTAAATGGGTAATAATTATAAATGAGCCAACCACAATCACAGATTTTGTAACCATTCAGTTTCCATGGATAGTGATGATGATATTAACCCTATATATCAGTGACCTATATCTATATGAGAATGATCTCAACATTGACCTTGATATGGTTGTATGGATGTGACCTTTGGTATGTCATCAGAAAATCCCCAAATATGGAGAACTAAAGCTCATCACTTTCGATCTGGAGTGCTACCCTTGTGATAAAGTTGATGACTTTCGATCTCCCATTCTCTACCACTTTGCACTTCACCTTCAATATAGATCAGACCAAGGGAAATTCGTTACTGGGTGTTGAGATGGATGAGTTTGTCGAACTAAAATCCATAGCTTAAACTTTATGAAATTGGTGGAGTCAAATTCATGCAAGCACAAACACATCTTACACATCCTCTTTGAAACTAATCCAAGCACAAACACATCTTACACATCCTCTTTGAAACTCATCCGAAAGAACATTGGAAGACATCTAGAGAGAACCCTACAGCCTAACACAATCCAATGGAATTGACCAAAAAACCCAAATAGAGTCAACCCTACTATAGGAGGAAGGGCCTGTAGTAAGAACTTACCATTTTGCAAGTGAGGATGAATCTTTGTTAAAATTTCGAATGCGTGCCGCAGAGGGCGGGGGCGAACGGCGGGGAAATGCGGGGGCGGAATGCGGGGGCGAATGTTGTACAATTTACAAGGCGGGGTGAATTTTGTTCTGCAAGAGCTGAGGGTGAATGTTGAGGGTGAATGCTGTTCTGCAAGAGTTGAGGGCGAATGCTGAGGGAAAATGTTTTTCTGCAAGCGCTGAGGGCGAATGCTGATCTGCAAGAGCGGAGGGCGAATGTGCGCGTGATATCAGACGTTAATGTAGTTTTTAATAAAATAATTTTTATGTAGCGTGCATATAAGTTTCGTATTTTTATGTAGCACGCATATAAGTTTCATTATACGGACGGTGGACAAAGCGTCGCTATTGTGACAGATGCCTCCAAACGTCGCAATTGCGACACTTAGACATTGTGTCGCACTTGCGACATTTGGAGGCAGTCGTCGCAATAACGACGCTTTGGGGCATAGTTTCGCAATTGCGACGTCTTCCTCCAAACGTCACAATTGCGACACTTTTCTCTAAACGTCGGTATAGCGACGGTTTCGGGCGGGATTGAAAAAATTTGGGGAAATTTCCGACATTTGGTCAAAAGAGTTGGAACCAAGTGTCGGAATTTCCCCCAAATGTACTAGTGCCATCCCGAAGCCCCTGTGATACCATGTGGTATATCCAAAATTCTTTGTTGCTCAGTCTAATTCGCACTTTGCTCTTCAAAATGTGAAGTTTTCATCGAAATCTAGGCCAAGTTGGGCTGTGCCCAACATACCCCCAACACTCACATGTGACTCGTCCTGAGTCACTTAGCTGATTTGCCTCAGATAGTTGCTGTGATGCTCTC
Source organism: Pinus albicaulis (assembly GCA_034641835.2). Taxonomy (NCBI): domain Eukaryota; kingdom Viridiplantae; phylum Streptophyta; class Pinopsida; order Pinales; family Pinaceae; genus Pinus; species Pinus albicaulis. The sequence goes on from CM076574.1 coordinate 1,081,582,909, forward strand.
ATAGGTGACATTGTACTCATTAGGGAAATTTTGAGGTCTAAAATGGGCCTCCTAAGGAAATTATAAAATAATAGTGGAAAAAATCTAATAAGATTTGATGACATCATCAAATTTTAGAGGGAAAAATGAAAAAACTACTTTTTCAATTCATATTTTCAATTTATCTCCCAACGTTTTTACTCAAATTTCGAGCGGGAGTACTCGTTGGATGCGGAATTTAATTCCCCATCCAAGGAGTACCCATGTTGCATACTTTCGATGGGTCCTACTACGAAAAATGAGAACGAACTTGATAAGCGTTAATACAATCCAGTTAATTATGTATTTCTCATTTTAAGATAATGAAAAATGTCCAGTATGCAACATGGAAATTTACTCCTTGGATGAATTAAATTCGCATCAAACACACACTTCGAAAATTTGGTAAAAATTTTGAATGGTAAAATGCGAGTTGAAAAAGTAGTTTTATTATTTTATTATTTTTTAATATTTTTACTTTTTTACTCCAAAAATGGTGAATCATCCATTATGGATGACATCATCATCTTGAATCCTATTGGTTGTTATAAAGTTTATTTTTGTTGTACATTTTTCTTATGAGGCCCATTTTAGACCTCAAAATTCCCCTAATGACTGCAATATCTTTGCTTCTTGCTTATCTTCACTACACACCTCTTCTAAAAGTGCCTCTATTATTAGTCCTATAGTCTTATTCACTACTGCTCATTCCTTTCGTTGAAGCTCCTGGATCTTCCCATCCACTTCCTGTGTTAGCTGGAGAACCTCATCCTTCCATGGTTGAGTTCTTTCCACCAAAACCTACTCCACTTTCCTTAATTCTTCTATCTTCTTTTGAAGGAACTTTCCTTCATTAATATTGGCGAGCTTCTGCGAGACTGGAAAGGTATTCACAGTGGTCTGAATCTCCTCTAACTCCTTTTTCTTCTGCTTGATGTCTTCTTTTATCTTCTATACGTTTGGATATTCATACAATGAAGTCCAAATATGCAAAGTGTCTTCCAACAACTTTCCACATTCTTCCACTGTCACGAAGACACCTGCCACTAAAACGTTTATGTCAATATCCCTCTATTCTCAAACTTACAGTGGCGTGGCTAGCTGCAACTTTAGTTGCATATCACTGATATTTAGCTTGTACTTGAACTATACATTTGTGACCTTCTTTTTGGATTCCTTGACTGCAAGGACAAGCTTTGCAACATTGCCTTCCATTGATTTTTATTTGTGGACATCAATATCTGGAACCTCCCTGCATGTGGCTTCAACGACTTCCTTTAACCTCTGTTGTTGTTTTTCGACCTGATCCTTCTCTTTAATAGCTTGGTCAAGATGTTTCTTCAACGAAAATCACTCCTATTCTACCTGAATGTTCAACTTTGAGGTGCATTGTTCTCACTGCTTCAGCTCATTCATAATGCCTTGATGTAGATCATGAAACACCAGAATTGGAAGCAATGCGATCTTCATATTGACATGATCCCAACCTTTCGTCTACTTCTTTACTTCAACAGAGTCAAATTATAGAGCTCTGGTAGGTATCTACATTATGTTCATCCCAAAGGTCATCTCTATTAGTCTTTCTTGTGGGAGCCCTTCCCTTATTTGTATTGTTTCCTTGTTGTCTGCACCGAGAGCTTTAAGTCTGCAATAATTTTCTCGACACCTGTTAAGAGTGTGTCGTAGCGATCATCTATCTTGTTCGAGGACTTTGATGTTACCTATTAAATCTTCTCCCCAATCTCATCCAGGTCCCCATCAGTAAGGACCAAGGGCAATACGTCCTTTGACTTATCTGCCTTATGATTCTTCTTACTCCTGGGGGAAACTTCAATGTGTATCTTCCTTTTTCCTTTTTCTGTCACTTTCTTCTCCTTATCTTGTTTATCGCCTCTAGGAGGATCCTTCTGACCCTCATCATGTTTATACTCGTGGTATTTTGATGGTTCCTCTTTGCCCTTATCTTCACCACTCATGCCTCCATGCTTTGATGTTTCTTCATATGTTTGGTTGCCTTCTGCCTCTTCCTCCAGCGCAATCATCCATTCTGTGGGCCACTGATGTATTAGTGTAGCAAGATCATATTCAATGACCAAGTATGGCAAAGGATGCCATGTATTCATTGTATCTCTTTGATACTGCACATACATAGTGAAAATTGACCTTAAACTTCGCAACAAAATTATATTGTTCATATAGACTCGAAGAGAGTTGAGGATGTTGGTGTTGAAAATGCAGCAAGATGATGGAGCTTAGTGAAATGAAGTCGCCTTCACTAAGTGGGCCCGCAGACAAATTCTGGCGCAAAATCTATTTTTAGACTATGTCTATTTTTAGACATATGGAGCATGGTCCGGGGATTGCAGTATGAGATTCTTGGAGCATTGGTCATGTTGGTAAAAATATATGGGACTCTATTTTTTGGACCTATAGGTCGAAGTCTATTTTTAGATTGCCTCTCCTTAAAATAGGGAAGTCAAATATTATTTACCCTTAATAATATTTGGACTCTAAACTTTAGTTTACTCTCTTGGAGCACTTCAGTTCGAGCCTTGGAAGTGGCTCATGCATCTGACAGAGGAATTACGCTATTCCTAAGGGTTTGGTGAGCACATGCATGGTTGACTTCAGTTAGGACTTCAGTGGCAGAAGTTTGGTGGAGTTAATGAGACGGCTAGTGGAGTTGTGTTCGGTTTAACTTAGTTGAACTAGTTGAGATTAGTTTAACTAGCTAATCAACTAGTAATGAGTGGAGTGAATTAAATATTATTTAATTCATTAATTAGTAACTCATTATTCAACTCAAGAACACATCAGTTCACTACATTGCATGGACAGTTCAGTGGAGACCAATGAAAGAGGTAGATGAAATGGTGGAGTTAGCTATCAGTGGTGACATAAGTTGTGCATGAGATTTGCACCACACTTGGAGGAATTTCCCATGATGATTGCACTGTCAAGCCAAGGATATTCTAACCTTGGATATCTATATAGACAGGCCACGATTGCGCAATAGAGGCAAGGAAATTAGTGGTGAGTTTTGAACCAGTAACCTGTTCAAAACCAAGCTAGTTTGTGTGTAACTTTATGAGAAAGTACTGAGTACTTGTGAGGAGTATTGTACTGAGTTTGTTACATGATTTCTCCATTATAATATACACAATAGTTGCGGGGTTTTCAGCTATAAGCTTTCCCCATACATACTGTGTTAATGTGTATGATGAATTGATGTGCTATCGCTTGTTTTATTTCCGCATGTGTGATGATCTGAGTGGAAGAGATTATGTGTTGCATATGAATTCGAATTGATATGTGATCAGGATAGTCTCGGTGAATAATTAATCATTATTAAGAAAATTTCTACATGGTATCGGAGCTATTGAAGCAGAGATTGATCATCACAGTGATTACAAACTTATTTCGGTAGACAGAGTTTGCATGCGGGCCAGGTAGCCTCTGGATCCATCCTTTCTTTGAAAGGTGATATATCCAGTAAACGCCCCTTGCAGTTGATCTCTGTGCTAGAAATAATTTTTTCTCACAGATCTAGAGCGGTTGAGATTTGAGGTGGAATTCAAAATTTTGCAGCAGTTTTGTTTTCTTGGTGCCAGTGTTGAAAATGTCTTTCAACGGTTTGCGACTCGAATATGCTCTTGAAGGCAGTTCGAATTATGTTGCATGGAAGGATCGCATGGAAGAAGTATTAGAAGATAATGGTCTGAAGGAGTTCGTAGATACGGATGTCCAAAAGCCCATTGATCCTGCTGAAGTCGATGCATGGCAAAAGAAGATGGCGAAATGTCGAAGGATCCCGTTGGAGGGCGTCAAGGATCATATTGTATCCAGCCTGCATGGAAAGGCTTCTCCATATTTAATGTGGAAAGCTTTGACGGATCTATTCCAGAGTAAGAGTGACCAAAGGAAGCTAGCGCTCAAAGATAAGCTCAGGAACATCAAGATGGAGAAGGGCGACAGTATCGCCAAATACCTCACGAAGTTCACTCAATGCAGAGATGAGCCGGGAAGTGTGGGGGTGACTGTCGAAGACGAGGACATGGTCGACCTGGCTCTCCTTGGTCTTCCGAAGGCTTGGCACTCATATCAAGATAGTGTCAATGGTCGGGAGAAGCTGCCGGGATGGGAGCGCCTTTGGGCGGATCTCATGCAGGAGGAGATAAGGAGGACTACTTGGGATGGATCTTCATCAAAGGGAGCTGATGAAGAAAATTGCGCTTTGGTTGCCAAAGAAAAGAAGGGGAAGGGTAAGAAAAATTCTCATTCCGGTGCAAAGGGCAAGAAGCAGGATATGGCGAAAGTGAAGTGTTTTCACTGCCATGATCACAGACATTATTCTACCAATTGTCCAAAGAAGAATAAGAACAAGCAAGCGGGAAGATCTGCAGATGGAGAAGCTTTGGCTTCATAGTTCGAGCTTGAATTTTCACTGATCGCATGCTTGGTTTCAAGTGTGATGGGATCGGTGTGGTTATTGGACAGCGGTGTGTCATTTCATATGACAGGAGATCGGGATTTGTTCTCAGATCTGGAGGACAAAGATTTGGGTGTGCACATCGAGATGGGCGATGATGGTAGATACAGTGCGACTGGTATCGGTACATATCCTTTCAGAGGGAGTCTGGTGAACCCTTTGTATTGAAGGATGTCATGTATGTACCTAGATTGAAGAAGAACTTGATCTCTGTGGCGATGTTGGAGGATAAGGGGTATGATGTGGTCTTCAGCGAAGGAAAAGCCTTCCTGTGCAGTAAGACTACTGGAGAGACCCGGAAGATAGGGGTTCGAACCAAGAACCTTTATCAGTTGCAGGTAGATGGCTGCGCAGCTATGGCATGCAAGGCGGGAGAAGTGGTGAGTCGGGATGATGAGGGCGAACTGTGGCACAGGAGATTGGGCCACCTTCACCATGGAGCTTTGAAGATTCTACAGCAGATTTCTACTGGGCTTCCTAAGGGCACTCTTGCGCAGTCAGATCAGTGCAAGGGGTGTACTTTAGGGAAGTATGTGAAAGCCACTTTTCACGAGAAGGATAGTCGCGCCACGACGATCCTTGAGAGAGTTCACACAGACGTGTGTGGTCCTTTCTCAGTTGCTTCGACAGCAAAGCACAAGTATTATGTGATCTTTGTTGACGATTTCTCTCGAAAGTGCTGGATCTTCTTCATGTAGAAGAAGAGCGATACATTCGCGAAGTTCTGTGAGTTTAAAGCACTGGTCGAGAAGGAGTCGAGGAAGAAGGTGATTGCTCTAAGGAGTGATAACGGTGGTGAATTCATCTCGGCTGAATTCAAGGAGTTCTACAGCGCAGAAGGGATTCGGAGAGAGCTCATCGCACCCCATAACCCACAGCAGAACGGGGTGGCTGAGCGGAAGAACAGAACGATCGTGGGTGCTGCACGGCGATGTTGCATGATCAGGGCCTACCCCTTCACTTGTGGGCTGAGGCATGCAATACAGCAGTGTATGTGCAGAACCGTTGTCCTCACAAGGTTCTTGGCATGAGTACACCAGAGGAGGCTTATTCTGGCAAGAGGCCCGATATTTCCCATTTGCGGATTTTCGGATCTCCTGTCTACATGCATGTGACGAAGGATGCGAGAAGGAAGCTGGATCCAACTGCTGAAGTTGGAATATTTGTGGGGTACACCGATACACCTCACAACTATCGGGTGTATGTGCCAGACAGTCGCAAGACTGTTGTGCGACGGGATATAAAATTTCAGGAGGAGAAAGCCATGCAGTGTTCGCTTGAGAGGGAGCTACACTTGCATGCAAATGAGGAGCCGTTAGTTCCTAAGGAGGAGCTTCCGGATGTGGATCAGCCACAAGAGGAGGTTCAGGAGGTGGAAGAAACCACCCATGCAGCGCCAACCATCAGAGGGCGCATGCGCACTACAGAAGCTGAGCGACTGGCTCGAGATGCAGAGAAGGTTGTAGGACCACCTACAACACAACGCAGACAGAGGCAGTCACCGGATCGGTACACTGGATACATGGCTCTTGTGAGTCAATGTGTTGTGACGGAGCCATCCTCTTTTGAGGAAGCTGTGGAGGAACCCGCATGGGTTGATGCCATGATCGAAGAATATGATTCGATCATCAGGAACAGTGCATGGGAGATTGTCCCAAGACTGGAAGGGAAATCAGTGGTGGGTTCATGATGGATCTACAAAGTGAAGCAGGCAGCTGACGGGAGTGTAGAGAAGTACAAGGTGAGATTTTTCGCCCGTGGCTTTTCACAGATCGAGGGGATTGACTATGAGGAGACTTTTGCACCTGTTGCAAGGTACTCTTCCATACGGACGATCCTTGCTCTCTCAGCGCAGATGGGGTGGCACATTCATCAGATGGATGTGAAGACTGTGTTCCTCAATGGAGTTATTGAGGAGGAAGTGTACATAGAGCAGCCTGAAGGTTTCGAGATCTTCAGCAGTGAGTCGCATGTGTGCCGACTCAAGAGAGCACTGTACGGGCTGAAGCAAGCACCTCGTGCTTGGTACACTTGCATAGACAGCTACTTCACCGGGCTTGGATTCTCCAAGAGTGAGGCGGATCCTAACCTGTACCAGCTTGTGGTGGAGGGGAAGCTGTTGATCATCGTACTGTATGTAGATGATCTGATTTTGACTGGCGATGAGCAGTTGATACTTTCATGCAAGGAGGATGTTGCACGAGAGTTTGAGATGAAGGACTTGGGCATCCTTCATTATTTCCTGGGATTGGAGATTTGGCAGCGTAGTGGAGGACTGCTTGTTTCTCAGGGCAAGTATGCTCGGGAGATTCTGGAGAGGTTCAACATGCAAGGCTGCAAGCCTGTTGACACTCCTCTTCCTGGTGGTTGGAGGAAGGAGGATGCTACTTCAGCTGAGGTAGTGGATGCCACTGTCTATCGACAGTTGGTGGGGTCGCTTATGTATCTGGTCAATACACAACCCGATATATGCTATGCAGTTAACCAGCTTTCGCAAGCTATGGTTAAGCCTACCAAGCTCTTTTGGAAGGCATGCAAGCATGTATTGTGCTATATCAGAGGCACATCGGGATATGGTCTATGGTACAGACAGGAGGATGGAGCGAAGCTTTCTGGCTTCACTGATGCAGATTGGGCAGGGAGTCCAACGGACCGGAAGAGCACATCTGGAGGAGTTTTTAGCATTGGGTCGACAGCAGTTTCCTGGTACAGCAGGAAGCAGAGATCCGTGGCACTCAGTTCAGCAGAGGCCGAGTACATGGCAGCAAGCTTGGCTGCATGCGAGGCTATTTGGATGAGGAAGATCCTTGTTGGATTGTTTGGGTTGCACTTGGAGCCTACTGTGATTTATTGTGATAACCAGAGTTTCATTAAACTCTCAGCTAATCCAGTATTTCATGATAGATCCAAACACATCGACATTAGGTACCATCATATCAGAGATTGTGTTCAGCGGAGAATCATGTTACTTTCATATGTTCCCACGGAGGATCAGGATGCTGACATCTTGACGAAGGCGCTCACCAGGAGCAAGTTTGAATTCCACAGAGGCAGGATAGGGGTTGCAGATAATCCATATCTTGTCGAGAGGGAGTGTTGAAAATGCAACAAGATGATGGAGCTTAGTGAAATGAAGTCGCCTTCACTAAGTGGGCCCGCAGGCTATTTTTGGCGCAAAGTCTATTTTTAAACATATGGATCATGGTCTATGAGTTGCAGGATGCTATTTATGGATGATTGGTCGAGTTGGTAAAAATAGATGGACCTCTATTTTTTGGACCTATAGGTCGATGTCTATTTTTAGACTGCCTATCCTAAAAATAGGGAAGTCAAATATTATTTACCCTTAATAATATTTGGACTATAAACTTCATTTTACTCTCTTGGAGCACTTCAGTTCAAGCCTTGGAAGTGGATCATGCATCTGACAGAGGAATTACGCTATTCCTAGGGTTTGGTGAGCACATGCATGGTTGACTTCAGTTAGGACTTCAGTGGCAGAAGTTTGGTGGAGTTAATGTGACAGCTAGTGGAGTTGTGTTCTGTTTATTTTAGTTGAACTGGTTGAGATTAGTTTAACTAGCTAATCAATTAGTTATGAGTGGAGTGAATTAAATATTATTTAATTCATTAATTAGTAACTCATTATTCAACTCGAGAACACATCAGTTCACTACAGTGCATGATCAGTTCAGTGGAGACCAGTGAAAGAGGTAGATGAAAGGGTGGAGTTAGCTATCAGTGGCGACATCAGTTGTGCATGAGATTTGCACCACACTTGGAGGAATTTCCCATGATGATTGCACTGTCAAGCCAAGGAGATTCGAACCTTGGATCTCTATATAGACAAGCCATGATTGCGCAATAGAGGCAAGGAAATTAGTGGTGAGTTTTGAACCAGTAACCTGTTCAAAACCAAGCTAGTTTGTGTGTAACTTTATGAGAAAGTACTGAGTACTTGTGAGGAGTATTGTACTGAGTTTGTTACATGATTTCTCAATTATAATATACACAATAGCTGCGGGGTTTTCAGCTATAAGCTTTCCCCATACATACTGTGTTAATGTGTATGATGATTTGATGTGCTATCGCTTGTTTTATTTCCGCATGTGTGATGATCTGAGTGGAAGAGATTATGTGTTGCATATGAATTCGAATTGATATGTGATCAGGATAGTCTCGGTGAATAATTAATCATTATTCAGCAAATTTCTACAGTTGGTTCAAAAACATGTGATATAAGAAAAAAATTATTCTGTTCTCCTATGAACGCGATGGCTCATTGGTATACCAAAGCGAGGCATATAGAATAACTTCGTACACATCATATTTTACCACAGGAAACTATGATTCCTCCGGCTCTTTCCATGCCAACATTTCTATAGTCAGAATCAGACATGCATAGTGAAAGGTTGTACCTTTCTCCTGGACTTCGCAACAATAATCAAGGAACTCCTTGCTGAGATATGAGGCTTAGTTTTACTGAAACCCATTTTTTCATTGCATCGCTAATGACACCACTGCTGCATGTACTTAATTTTACCAGCACTTTCTCATAATATTCCCAGCTAAGATATCCACGATGAAGCGAAATTCCTGGTCACTGATCGAATTGATGTCATATCCATGCTTATCTTACATAGGCTGTGTTTACTATACTTCTTTCGAAGTGCAGCACATTGATCATGTTCAATAATCTAGACCACTCCAACCCCTTCGCCCACTGATGCAACTCCAATCTTGTCACACCACTCTCCGAGTAGTTGGCCTGCTTAAGATATCTTGGTGGTGTGAACTATGGATATTTGTTCTGATCATTGAAGTCAGAATCTACGAGATTAAACTGCGATATTTTTCCAAGAAATTCTCCCTCAAATGTCACTTTCTCTAGTAGCAATAGTGTAAAGGTTCCATACTTCACGTCTTTTGAATCCTTGACTAGTTCTGCATTGGGTTTCCTGGGTGGCATGTATTATGGAAGAGGGGATGGAAGTGTTGTGTTCTCTGTTTCCATGTGTTCATGCTCAGTTTATTCCTCATTTTCTCTTACAAGTTTAGGTTATGGCTACGGCTTTATGTGTTTCTTATACTGTTTGTGCTTTGTTCTCTGCTCCTTGGATGGTTTCTTTTGTGGATATCGTCATTGTGAGAGGGGTGATGCTGCTGCGAGTGAGGGTGACCCTAGAGGTGTATTAGACAATGTTGTGGGTTCCATGAGTCCTGCTAGACCTTTCTTTTCGAAAATATGGATGAATTCCTCATTGTCCATACAGTCGCACAACTTCTGAAACTTCTTGCTACTTAGCAAATTTTGAGCTCTCAGACAAAAAAGTGCAAAAATATTTGCGGGACGAAGCTTTTTATAGTGCTCTCGATCTTATAACCTCATGATTAACTCATATGTTTCTTGGATTTTTCTCCTTAATCGCATATCTATCCCTGGATCTTTGCCAACCTATCTCCATAAATGCAATTTTCGCTCCTCCAATGACAAGTTTCTCTTTTAATGATCATATTTTTCCAACGGACTTTGACACGTTCATTATTACAAAGCACAAACCTTCATATGTCACAGATTATTCAAACTTCATCCTACTCCAAGCTATAGAGGAGTATCCTCCCATGTCGAAGATATTTCTGCAGAGTATTTTATAGTCCAGTGCCCACTTTCAACTTGTTAGTCATGAATATTTTTCACCTGTTTTGATGACTATATGCTTTATCTAGGTTTTCTAGAAACCAAATTCAAACAATCATTTTGTCCTCTAGAAATCCCCTCAGATAAATTTTTCACTTTTCCCTCCTCTCTTACCTAATGTGATTAAATTGGTAATCCTGTCAAAATCCCATCTTAGATTGATAGGTTTTACTCTGTCCATAACTGTCATATCTGTGTAAAGCTTCTTATCTCTGATGCCTAAAATCCTCCTATTTCACAAGCTGTTTGTCCAGCATAACACAAGTTTTTCCATTGTACCCTCCTACTGCCCAAGTTACTACTGATGACTTGAGTATGTCTAGGAAATACTTCAAAGTAATGACAAAGTGTCTAGGTTATAGGTGATGGTGTTTAGGATGAATATCTAAAAAACCCGTGTCTTGTTAAAGACTCTATTTTATAACTATCAGTCAAGTGCCCTTTTCCTAAAAACTTGCAAAAAAACCTATTAGTCCTCCCTAAGTCATGCACCATCATGTCTGTCATATGCATTTCTGCTTCAGCAAATCTCAAAGGTCAAATCAAGAAAATAGAGTAAATATGGTCATATTTCTAAAAGGAAGGCAGTCAAGCAATCTCCAAGGTCTATCCTCCTGGTTCAATAGTAAAATTTTCCAAATACCAAGCCACCTTATTAAAAAATCTCTGCGGGGATTCCATGATGACTGGCTTAAATCAAGACAAGGCAAAAGAGACACGCCAAGGAACAACTTCAGTCACACCAATTGATTGTTTGAACTAAAGGAAACAGAGAGCTGAAGAACAAGAGAACAAACAGGTTTTATCTCTGCAAATCAAGAATAACTAAAAAAGTGTCAAAATATCATCTATCATGGCAAAAGGTACAACAATTTGGAGGACACTACAAAAGCACTTCATGTCACTTCAAGAGGTATTTTTCTGCTCATTCAAGCTTTTGGGCCAAAACTCAGAAAATCAACAGTATGTGACCAAACATGGCGAAATTCTGGAAAAAATGCCATTAAAACAGTTTTTATGCCTCAAAGCATAATGGAAGAGGGACAACTGCCTTTTTCCATGCCCCTGCAGACAAGAAAACAAACCATCAGAGGTGCCATCAATGGAGAAGACTAAGACTACTACAAAGGGACAGTCATACTAAAAAAGGAAAAAGCGGGTTTTCTGTTTACAAGATTCTATTATTAAACCCCACAGTGGAAAGATGTTTCAAGTGTTTTCATAAAATTTGGATGAATATGTAAATAGGCATCAAGAAGAAAAAAACAACACCCCCTTCATATAAAATCAGAGGGTGCAAGGTTGTTTATTACTGAGCTATCTTTTGAAAGACAAATAGAGATCACCTTCTATGGTTTTCAAAAAATAGAGAGTGCCTTTGCACTAAGAAAAGGGAAATCAATTTTTGAAGGATAAACTGCTGCATAAGGACAGTCACACTAAAAGGAAGCAAACAACAGCACAGAGAGTGCCTTTCCACCAAAAAGAGGAAAAAATCAAAACTTGAAAGTTAAAGTGTTGCACAAAAGGATAGTCATAGTTTGTTTCTAAGAGAGAGGCAAAACTATTTGTGAACTTTACCTTGCAAATAACAAAGGACATTTTAGGCCCATTCATATGCTCAAAAAGGCTAAATCCCCATCACATTGAAAACAAACAGTGAAAAGGGAAAATAAGAAATATGTTCTGAACTAAGGGAGAGAAGGTTTGCCCACTAAATCATTTCAAAAAAGGGATATAAATACCCCCAATGGCCATCTCTCCATTCATTTCGTTTTTAGCAAGAAGGAGGAGGACATTTGCATTGTCAAAGGGAAGCCTCGAGCAGAAAAATAGAGGAGCTGCATGCTTGTACACTGGTGCTGTGTGCTTATAGGTGCACCCAGAAAAAATCTACACTGGACGCTGTGCACCTCTGAAGAAGTGATACGCATTCAGCCATTTTTCTAGTGTGCAGACAGCGCCCACCACTGCCTGACGTGCAGACAACACCCACCACGGCCTGGCGTGCAAACGTTGTGCACACGCCACTACCTCCGTCGCAAGTGCCCATCTCCCCGTGCAGGTCTGCCCAGTGTGCAGATGTTGTGCATTTACAACTACGACCATCGCAACACTGCGGGAAGAGGCGGCCCGGGTGTGCAGACGCTGCACGCCTGAGTGAGAAAGTGCAACGCTGCTAGATTTTCTCCAAACAAGGCCAAATTTGCCTTTTTCTTTGCCAAATTTCTTTTTCATCACACAAAATATCTACAAGAGGTATTCCTCATCAATTTATACATCCTTATCCAGTTTATGAGCTGTAAAAATGCCTTTGAAGGTTAAAAATGAATCTAGGGCATTTTGAAGAAAAAGGTTGAGTGTAATTGAAGTCTTTCATTTTTGAAATATTTAGTTTGGTTGAGAGGTAATAAAACTCCTGAAAATGCCTCCTTAACCTTCATTTCATCTATAAAATACTGTTTGTTTGAAATTGAGAGAAAAATAGCATAGTCAGTATGTCTCCAAAAGGAAATGATGAGCATCAAAGGCCAAAAAGACAAGCTAAGAAGGGAGGTAAGCCCAACAAATTTGAGCCTGCAGACATCCAAGAACTGACTGTTTCCTCCTCTGTTTTATCCTATTTTAAAAAATTGGGATGTTTTGACTTCCGCAATAAAGTACAAGAAATTGGAAACCATCCTCGTTTAACTGAGTTGTTTGCCCTAAGATTGCACATGAAAAAGTTTCACATAGCAGGTTTAGATTTTGAATTAACTCCTAAAGTTGTATCTAAAGCCACCAAGATCCCTTGTATAGGAGAGAAATGGTTTAAATAAACATGCCTTGACTTAACCCATTATCAGCCTTTTCTAAAGCCCAGTTGTCAAGCTGCATGTAAAACCATTTTCTCTTTCTCACATCTGCTGGATAGGCATGCCCTCCTCATGAAAATTGTCATGAAATATTTTACTTGTGAAGGTAGGTTCTCGTGGGTCTATTCATATCACATTAGGCTCCTTATGCACTTCACCTGAACCAAGTTGCTGAACCTACCTTATTTCCTCTGCGAAATTATTGGAAAGATGTCCACCATTGTGAAAAATAAACCTCCAACTCGGCAAAGGGCAAGCTTATTTCATCACTCCCTTTTCAAAATCATTGTCACTCACCAACTGGAGCAAAAATATATTCCTTGGGAAGACTTTATAACTCATGATGACTTCACTTCTTCATCTTCCATGCCATTGAAAATAATGCCATCCTCATCTCGAAATCCTCCTCATATCCCTTCTTCGCCCTCTACAGCATATGTTTCACCTTCCTCTCATGAGTCGCCCTCCCAAGCAAAAAAATCTTCCACTGATAAAGCTAATAAAGGAGAAAGTAGTAGTGCCCCTGAAAGTAATGCTGAGTCTGAGAAAATAACTACTGATACCAAAGAAAATAGTCAGGAGGAAAATGATGATGACAAAGAACAAATTGAAGAAGAAGAGAGGAATAGTGAGGAAGAAAGCAGCCAAAAGGAAGATAATAAAAGTAGCAATGAGGAAAGCAGCAAAGAAGAGAGTGATGAGAGCAGCCATAAGGAAAACAATGAAGAAGGAGGCAGAAAACAAGAAGACAGTGAAGACAACAAGAATGATGAGGACAACCAAATAGAAAAAATTGAAAAGGAAAAGGAAAATATCCCAAAGCACAGTAAGGAAAGCAAAAATGATGAAGGCAGCAATAGGGAAAATAGTCAAAACAACAAAAGCCTAGACAAAAAAAACAATGGCACAAATAAAGACCAAATTCAAGAAGAAAACAGTCACAACAAAGAGGAAATTGATGAGGATAGTCCAAAGACTATTTTCAGAGTAGTTCTAAATGCACAAGGAAAGGAAGACCGAGCCCCTAGTAATGAAAACAGTCAAGATAGCAGAAAAAGGGATGAAGATAGAGATAGCCTTGAAGAGGAAAAGACAAAATACCTAGGCATTTCTCACCAAATAGAAAAAGAGCAGGACCTTCCTGATTATCCTCTTGGTGATGAGATCATTGCAAGCATTGACATTAATGATCAGGGAAGCTTCCTGTAGCAAAGTGATAGAGAAATGAAAACAACAAGTGTTGATGAGGAAAAAGACAACCCTAAGGCCGTAGGTGAACAAAATGAACAAGCCCAAATGTTGGCACCTTTTACCATTTCTCATCAGCAAGGTCAGGAACATGTGTTTACTGCCTCTCCAAGTCAAGGGGCCATTCACTCCCCCCCAAAAGAAGTGAAAGGCAAAACCTCCAAAATAGTGAGAGGTAAAGTCACTCAAGCAGTAAAAAGAAATGTCACCAGGGCATTAAGGAGCAGAGGTAAACTGCCAAAGAAAGGCAAGTATGGATTGCCAAAGAAAGACAGGGGTAAGAAGCCCATGAAGGACAAAGGCAAGAAGGCAATGGAAGAACAAGAAAGCAGCCATGAAAAAGAGAGGGATTTTGAACTTATCCACATTGATAGTGACGAGGACAATGAAACAAGGGTTCTCAATTCCCTTTTACAAGACCGAGATGCACAAGTTAGAGATTTGGTGAATGATTTAGAAATATTAAAACATATCATTCATTTCCTACAAACACAAAATGCACAAATTAGTGGCAAACTTGCCATTTATGAAGCCCGGGAACTCAAGTACAAAAGAGAGGCTCAGAAATCACAAGTGAAGCTAGAAGAGTACATGGGTGACTATGAATAAGATGATGAAGAAGAAGGGCCAGCTAGGAAGAGGCCTAAGACTATGGGTCTTAGAAGAGCATTAGAAAAGCAGAGAGAGGAAGAATCAACCTGGGCACAACAATTCCCTCTCATAGAGCTACTTGCCTTAGAAATTGAAAATCACAAAGAATCTTGGCTAGAATGGGAAAACCTGCATTTAGAGGCCAAATTGGAGAAATCAAACAAGGATTTAGGCTTACAAAGGAAGATGGCTTAGCATTATAAAAATCTAAATCAATTTGCTAGAAAAAATCTCAAAGTTGCCCTTGCCCAAAAGAGGCGCCCGGCACAAAAATATGGAAAATTCCAACCTAGAATTAGAATATTGGCCCAAGCTTCAATATAGGTTTCCAAAAACCCTTGAGGGAGCTACTCACCAAATTTGGGCAAATTTGGACACCTTTTTGTTCTTTGTGAAATTTTAAGCCTAGGAGCGCATCACCCTGGACGCTGCACTTTTTCTCAGAGCATATTCAGTAGGGGAAGTTTATATTTTTGGATTCCTTGGCACTAGGGGAGTATGCTCATAAATTTTCAAATCATTTGGAGCTATTTGGTCCCTCAAAAGGTCCAAAAACAACCATTTTTTCACCTTTCTGTCACTGTTTTTGAGCAGGTGCTGCGCTCCTGGGTTTTTGCACCTTTTACACTTTTTGGTAGGCTTCAAGAGATCTGATTGAAATAACTCAAGTATATTTGGAAATTATACATCCATATCTTTCCAACGGGCCATCACGGGACATTTTTTGACACTGGGAAGGCCTCCAAAACCTCACTGTAAAAATGCCTATTTTGGTGCTGCGCGCCTGGAAATTCTGCTAAAACAGAGACAGTTTTCTGCATTCCTGTATGATGACTGGGCCAAATGTGCGTTAGGAAATTTTATCATGTATGTTAGAGCCTAAAAGTGATTCTTTTTTTATATTTTGGTCCGAAAAGATATTTTAGAGAGATATTTTGTGCCTTGGACCTTGTAAGGCCTCAAGGACAGTTTTAGATATTTTGTTTTGGCCAATGGCCTTCTAGTTGCTCTAGTGAGATCTTTCTCCTCTTGGATTATATAAACCCTGAGGATTCATTTTAAAAACTAGGGAGAACTTGACATGTTAAGAGAAATACATAGTTTTATGAGCTTGGAGAAAATATTGATCTTATGAAGTGGATGAATGTCTTGCTTGGCTTGATGGTGGAGGAGCATTGTGTGCAGGATTCCATAGCTTGGTGAATGGTGATGTTTCCCTGATTTTTTTATGTCTTCTTGTTTTCATTAATGTTTCATGTTTCTTATTTTCTGTAGATCAGAAAAGTATAAGTTGATATACGCTCATGGAAGCACCTCAAACCTCCTGTTTATTACAACTTTGATGTTTTCTTCTTCTTGGTCATTATAAGGAATTCTTAACTGCTCCTTAGGTCCACCAAGAAATTGTCATTTGTTTCATTAATGGTTAGTATGTTAGCTATCAAACCTAATTCAAGGTATTCCTTGCTTATTTTAAGTTCTCAAAACTCTATTTCTGAAACCTTTCTATGAAATACTGATTGCTTAGGTTAAGTCAAAGAGGTCTCGTTTGATCTTGCCCTTTGTCCATGCTTACCAACTTGTTTCAGAGTTCCCGATAGTTTGATATATGTTGTTTAGGATTTCCCTCTCCATATATTAAGTTATTTGTTTAATCTTATATGTTTTCCCAATAGCTGCAAGGCGAATTTCTAAAGTTAGGAGTTCTTATGCTTCTATGCCTCACCTGAATGTTATCTTTCATGTTTATCAGTTTGAGTATTGTTCATAGAGATTAATGGTTTGCCCTACCTCATGATTATTTTCTTTCAAACTATATATGTTTAAGACTTCTTCATTTTTCAAAAACGTAATGATCATTTCACCTCATACCTCACCCAAAGGATCCATTGACCTTGCTAAATCAGCCCTGCAGTACACCTTGTCCATCATTTAGACATCCTTGACTTTATCTGACCCCATAGCCCTGTTGATTTGATGAAATCTCTTTCCATTTGTCTTACTTGATCAGTTTTACCTCAAAACCAAAACAAACCAAAATATACTTAACAACTAGCCTAAAATCAAACATACAAAGCGAACAAGTTCACATCCTTCGCATAATAGAGAAAGCCCTCTCTGAGTCTAGGAAGGCTAGGTCCTAGGACTCCAAATATTGGTCTGATGTTACCCTGTCATTTGGTTTACTAATTTGCCAAATCACAGGACACTAACACAACTGTAGGTGGAACTAAGAATTTCCTCCTTTCTTATTTAGAGAGAAGCTGTAGGGGCAGGATTGTCCCTGTAAAACTTCAAACTACTTCCATTTACCCTTCCCTAAATCAATTCTCCATTCAACTCACCAATTAAACTGCGCCTCCATCAGTGATATGATTGATAATGTATGGCCCAACCAATGCATCTTTAAATTTATTGTAAACTTCATAAACTTACTGTCATGAAGGAGGACAAGGTATCCTACCTTGAACTTCTTCTAATTAATATTTTTGCATGCCAATAATTTTATCTTACTTTCTACACCTGGTGATAAAATACTGCTGTAAATTTTCCTTCTTCCAAGGAAATCAATTGTGACATTCTTTCCTCCATTGTTTTAGGGTATACCATATCTCTGAAGGCTGCAATCCTTAAGATGGGCACAATATACTCCATGGGAATCACAAATTATTTCCCATACACCAACCTGAAGGGTGTCTGACCTGTCAAATTCTTGCATGTGGTCCTATAAGACAATAATACAAATGGAATTCTAAGGTCCCAATCATATCTATTTACATTGCCCCTTAGTGAGTGCATTATCCAAAATCTTATTAAAATATTCCACTATTCCATTGGCCTGAGGGTGATAAGGATTACTCTTCTAATGATAGAATTAGAACTCCTCAGTCAATAATTTAATAATATTATTTAGAAAATGTGACCCTTGGTCACTCATCAGGATCTTCGGACAACCAAATATAGACAATATGTATTCAAAAATAAACTTCACTGCAGTTTTTGCGTTACAGTCCCTTAATGGTTGTGCTTCGGCCCATATTATTATATAATCATTAGTAGTTATTATGTGTCTCACACTAGTCTTATTTCCAGGTGGGTTGATAGGTCCAACAAAATCAATGGCCCACTTATCAAAATCCTGCAATGTCACTTGTGGAACCAATGACATCTCATCCCTTCTAGAATATTTCCCTGTTCTTTGAAACACATCACATGCTTTAAAATACTCCTTTGCATCCTTAGGTAGTGTAGGGCACCATAATACTGCTCTCAAATTCTTCTATGCAATAGATTTTCCTTCATAATGTTGACCAGCTGTGCCTCCATGAGCTTCTGCTAGAATCATCAATCTTCCATGTTCAAGAACATATCTGCACAATATCTCATATGGTTAGATCTTATATAATTGTCCTGCTATCAATGAAAAACCGACTTCCTTAACCACCAATTATTTCTTCTGATGTGTAGTATATTATAAAGGAGCCATCGATATCTTCAAAAACAGAATAATGTTTGCAAAATGGTCATCTGCTACTCTAATTGCAAGTAACTGTGCATCAGGGAGATTATCTTCCAGATTGGTTGGTTCTTTTCCTATTTCCAATCTTGACAGATGGTTTAGTATTGCATTCAACCTTCCTGGTTTAACAACGAATTCAAATTCATACTCCTGAAATAACAATAACCATATGCAAATCTTCCCTCCTAAAATTGGCTTATTGACCAAATAATTCAATGCAGAATGATTTGTAAACATATTAAAATGTGATCCCTACAAATAATGTCTGAACTTCTGCAGAGCATACACCATATCTAGAAATTCTCTTTCTGTGGTGGTGTAATTCTTCTCAGATTTAGATAACTTCCTACTTGCAAAATCTATAGGATGATCTATCTCTCCTTCACTAGGCCAATATCACTCCCAACTATTTGCAAGAAGCATTGACGTGGACATGAGATTCCTTATTCCAATCAGGGAATATTAGTATAGGCACAGTTACCATATTCTCTTTTAATATGTCGAGGTTCTTCTGGCATTCCTCATCCCACTGAAAAGTGACATCCCGCTTCAAAAATTTCTCCACGAGCGCAACGATCTGCACATACCCCTTAATGAAATTTATGTAATACCCTGTATGTCCCAATGTAGTGCACAATTGTATTACTATCTTAGGTGGTTCCAGGTTCACAATGACAACAATCTTAGCAGGGTCCACCATCAATCCTTGCTTACAAACAATACACCCCAACAATATACTAAAAGGTACACAAAATATGCACTTCTTCAAATTCAAAGAGATCTAATATTGTCTGCAAGTGTTGAGAATAAGCCTCAAACTCCCAATATTTTTGTTCAACAATCCAAATATTTTCCAATCATCAAAGTATACATCCAAAAAATTGTGAATGTACTCCTTAAAATCCGCGACAAACATTCTAAAAAATATAGCAGGGTCATTCTTAAATCCAAAAGGCATCACTCTGTATTGATATGAGCCCCATTCTATAGAAAATGTGGTCTTATGCCGATCTTTAGGTGCAATTATGATATGATGATAACCTGAGAAACCATATGTAAATGAGTAGGCTTCCTGAACTCCTATATTGTCTATTAATTCATGTAAGAAAGGGGTAGGAAAAGGATCATGTAAACATGCATCATTCAAATTCCTTAGGTCAACAGAGATCCTAATATCTCCTTGAATCTTATTTTCTTGTACCACCATAGGACTTACCCATTTTGACTCTTCGATGGGTTCAATAATCCCTGCTACTATCATCTTATCAAGTTCTAACTTCACTTTATCCTTGTACTTTGGGTTCAACCTGTAAGGTATCTGCTTGAATGGCTTCGAATTATGCTTAGGGGAATATTCATGACCCCTAGATCTCCTAATATTCCCTTCATATCTAAAAATTTAGCGGGAAATCGTTCTTGATATTCATGGAGTAGCTCTATAACTTTACTGACTATCTCCTCATCCTAGTAATCTCCTAATGTTGCAAACTTGGGTTCTTCTTCTGATCCTATATTCACCTTCTTGGTCTTCAATTGATTTTTTATGTTTGGTATCTATATCTTAGATCCTTGTACTTCGCAGTGTCCTTCTGATTTTGCTATGTCAATGTTGCGAGGATCTTATTCCTCTTATGCAATAATGTTACAACATTCCAATGCATTTTCTATCTGCGCAACCCAATTAGGTTGTTGCCATGTCAGTGCGGTTACACCCTCAAAGATATTCTCCTTTACTACCCAAAGGGCTACATCTATGCCCTAACATTCATCCTCAAATATGAATGTTAAAATAAAACCATCAACTAATTCTACCCAGTTCACAATACCATGTCGCAACTTATTTCTAGGTACAAATTCTTAGGAATTGTCTCCAATGTGTGAAAAAATCCATGTATCCATTTTTGTTGTGGAATCTCCTTCCAAATTGTAATGCATAGCTGGATATGATTTCTAGGGTTAGTTTCACCATCATATTTCTCCTGCAGTTCAGTTTCCACTTGTCCAAAACTTATCCACATTAGTCTTTGACATACCTACCAATCGCCTATGTTCATCTTATGTGTGCCCCACCATCTAGCAGGGGTAGCTCTCATGGCTATATCCAAAGTTGATAGTCTTTGATTTTCGGGCACTTGTTCTTCATAAGCACTAAGAAAAGTATCTACATTTCCCAAACCATCATAATAAGGAAGGTTACATACCTCATATGTCATACAATGAACTACTTTTGTCATTCTTGCACAAAGCTTTGTAGATACTTTATGCAACCTGTTCTGCCAATTCTCTAATTCTTCTTTTGAATCTGATGTGCAAGAACTATCATGATCCAAATTCAACTTGCCATATGTAGTAGGGTTAATATAATATTCTTCCTTAGCTTTCAACTGATATATGTTATCTATGTTAGCTGCGATGTATTCTTCTTTGATTGGTTCAATATATCTTACACCTTTGGATGGATCTAAAGGAAAAATCACCCTCATATTGCTTCCTTCAAATATTATTTTTCTCTTCTTTAGATTGATTATGGCCATATTTTCCATTGCAATCAATTCCAAGCAAAGAATGATAAGGATTGTTGTCATCAACAATTTCTATTACTTCAAAATCAACAAAAATGCGAACTTTATCAATATCTAATGTAACACCTAGTAGTCTTCCATTAGGAAAGATATTTCGTTGATTTTCAAATATTAAATGAATATTTAACCATTGTAACTTAGGCTTACCCATTAATTTCCATGTATGTTTTTTCAATACATTAGCATCGGATCCCAAATTCAGAATAACTTGGTGCATTTCATATTCTCCTATCTACGCACTAAGTCTCATCTCTTTTCCAGTTCTCTTATGTCGATGTGCATTATTGAAAGAGCGCATCTCACTTCGCAGTGTTTCTTTTGATGCACATGAATATATCAATTCTTGAAGCCCTTATACAACCCTTTTATATCTTAATAAAATATCTCAAATACTTGCTTGATCTGCTGAATTCTGTGTTAGATCTCGATCCTGTGTCACAGCTTGGTTCTGTGTCGAAACTACTGGCATGTCGCAGTTACTAGGCCTGGCTATGCAGTAGAAGTTAAAGCTCCTACATCCATAAATATTCACTTGGATTCCATAAAAACTTTCTTTTCTTTGTGAACATAGAAAATAGGAACTTTCTCCTCAGTATTTCTAAACCATGTACCTAGATTTTAAAATTCCTTATTTCCATATGCTTTATCACTTCTAGTCACAACTCGACTTCTAGTGATAATATTAATGAAAGATTCATCGGTTCTCCTTTCAACAATCATCATTTGGATGTTATGTGTGGGTTGTTGATTCCTTTTATCTTTCATTTTTTCCATAAGTATAGGACAATCTTCAATTACATGATTAAAGGATTTACAATACTTACATGTCGTAGTAGGATTTTGGCAGTCTCTTACAAAATGACATGCTTGGCCGCAGTTATGAAAATGACCTGTCCACTTACTCGACCAACTCCACCTCCTCAACCTCTTCCTTGATAATCTCCTCGACCACTGCGCTGTCTATTTGCCTCATGTGCGCACTATTATGCTTGCATTCTGTAAGTATCATCATTGCACTCCATCATTAGATCATAGTCTCGACAATTTTTCTTAGCATGTACTACTGAATTACAAAAATTAAAAAACATATTCCTTGGGGTTTGCGCATATTTCTTCAACAAATAACATTATTCTCGACAATGTTGGCCTCTAGTCTTGCATATCTCATTGTTGACACCTAATCCTATGGGTTGGGTGTGGATATGTAATATTGTATAATAAATAATATTAGGAAATAAGGAAGGCCAAGAGTCATTGGGAGATGAATCCCAATAGCCTCACCTCCATGTATAAATACATGCACATTCCTCATCTAATAAACATTATGATTTGCGGATTTACCTCCTGGTTTGACATGGTATCAAAGCCAGTCCCACTATTGGCATTTTTTCCTGTGGCGTAACTCCCTCATTCCTTTTCTCAGTTAGTTTTTATGTATAGCTTTTGCTGCTCCATTAAATTGCTATATTGAAATTCTGCATTTTTTTTCTCTATCTCTGCAAATTCTATAGTATCTGATTTCTGCAGGTTCAACTCCTACAATATTTGATTATTTTTCAGCTCCTGCAATTTCTGCAGTTCCTGCAACTCAGCACCTACAACTCTGCCACTCCAGATTTTTTAAAATGGCCTCTCGACCTTTCCATATATCACCACACATAGTCCCACTCCCTAACGCATCTTACCCCCTCCCCACTGCTGTATAACCCGCTCTCCATCTTCACACACCCCTCTACACCTGCGTTCCTATATAACATACGTTCATTACTCCTACGCACTACAGCAACCCCACGCTACCCCGCCTGCACATACACCGACTACCTAACTCCGCTACCCCGCCATTCCCTTGCGCCTGTGGCCTGTCGGCCCTCCCCATGGCCTGGCTCATCTGTATTAATCCGATGTCCATTAATACGCTGCTATTAATACCTCTCCACATGATACACTGTCACACCACTCCATTTACAATACACTTTTTTTTATATCCGTTTATAACACATCACCATTCATACCGCCCACCATTTCAATACATTCCATTTTTACCAATCGACCCTTCCACATATTGAATACCACTTCTACCATATTTCCGCCCACCCTACTCCATTCTCCACTTATATGCTGTCATATTAATACGCCCTCCATGATGTTATATATATACTGCCCTCTGTCCATATAATAGCGCTGTCATATATATATACCGCCCTCTGTCCATATAATACACTGTCATATTGAATAACACTCCCACCATATTATCACCCCCTCCCACCATAAAACCGCTCCACCATCTTTTAATACCACTCCACCATATTATACTCCATCTCCTCCCCAATCATATAATATAGTACCCATACAAATTTTTTTCTCCAAACAAAAAAAAAATATATATATTTTTTTGGTGCAGAATTCAGTGTTTTTAGCAAAGAGTTTTTGTCCCCTTTAATTGAGTAAATTTCCAGAATTGAAGATTTTCTAGCAAAATTTTTCCTCTTCAAAAGAATTTTTTCCAGCAAACTAATGCATTCTCTCATATCTATTGTTGGGGTGGTTCTCTCCGGCAAAGAGAACTATCTTGTGGTCTCAGAAGATTAAACACACACTCATTTTTAATGAGTTGTGGAAAGGAATCTGTGAAGGACAAGAAGGAAATCCACCAGCAAAGCCCACTTCAGACAAGGAGCTTGTCATTTGGGAAAACAAGAACTGCAAGGCCTATGCCTTGATTGCAGCTTTCGTAAATGAAGAGGTGAGTCACCATATTTCATCATTCTCAAATTCCTATGATGCCTTGAGAAAGCTAAAAGAACTCTATGACTCACATTCAGAATTAGAAAATGTCCAATTGATGATTAAGCTGTTCAGTCTTGAAATGAAGAATGATGATCCCCTTGCTTTAGCTTCAGAAGTCAGATCTATCATGCATGATATTGATAGCACTGGTGTAAAAATGGACATACCTCTCATAGCATATGTTAAGGCATTATATCCGACTTACTCACATTATCTTGAGTCATTACAAGCAAGTGGAAACCTTGAGAATATCACCTTTGATACACTTGAGAAAAAGTTTGCAGAAAGAGAGAAAGCTTTTGGGAAGATGGCAGTCCCTTCGTCTTCTGAAGAGGCTGCATACTTGGCACATAGAGAAAAGAGTCATGCTCCAGATTCATCCAGAGGAAGAGGTGGCAGAAGAGGAAGAGGAAGAAGAAACTTCACAGAAAGGGGGGGTAGACAATCTGAAAAATCCAATCTTCATTGCACACGTTGCAATAAAGATGGACATGATGCATCCAAATGCAGAACACCTTGGGAGAAAATTGAGCAGCAAAGAAATCAAGACAAAGGTAAAACTAATGAAAAAGACAAAGGTAAAGCACCTGAATCCGCTCATTATGTTCTAGCACATTGTAACAATGGAGTAACTGAAGACTTGTTTGATGTTTCATTTACTTCATGGAGAGATGATTGGTTGCTAGATTCAGGAGCAACATGTCACATGACATTTAGAAAATATTTTTTTGAAGAATTCACCGACAAAGTTGATGGAGCAGTATATTTTAAGTGCAGTATTCAAACTCAAACATAGGGAGCTTAGCACGGTGTAGACAAATTGCACAGTCTTCCCGGATCATATTCTACACCCAGGGTTCTATACACTCTAAGTTGAGAGCTTGTCCACTGGTCCAAATCCGCCCACGACAGAACCTCCCATTCACTTGGGCTGATGCTTAAGAGGTCAGAAAAGCATCAGATCACTCATTTGTCATGGAGGGAATAGAATAAGGGACACTCTTGAAGCTGAAAGGTTCATCTGCTCATGCTCAAAAATTTGCATTCAGTTCACATCATGATGAAGGTACATTCCCATCAAGTCTTTTATGGCATGCTAGATTTGGACACTTAAACTATGAAAGCCTTCATTTGTTGAAGAAAAATGGTGTTAATGGACTGCCTACAATTCCTAGAAAACCTAAGGAATGTGATGCTTGTATTCTAGGAAAGCATAGCAAAAAGCCATTTCATGATTCACACTCCAGAGAACATAGAAAACTTGAGCTTGTTCATTCAGATTTATGTGGCCCTATGCCTATTACTTCTGCAAATGGAAATAAATACATGATGCCATTTATTGATGACTACACCAGAATGTGTTGGATTTACTTATTGAAGAACAAGTCTGATGCTTTTCAAACATTCAAGAATTTTCATGCATGGATTGAAAATGATGCACAAACTCATATTGGCTCTCTACGTACTAATAATGGAAAAGAATACACTTCAAATGAGTTTGAAAATTATCTTCGTCAACATGGAATCAAACATCAAACAATTGTGCCATATAATCCCCAACAGAACGGTGTAGCTGAAAGAATGAACAGAACTATTTTAAATATGGTTCGCTCCATGTTATTTTTCAAGAATGTAAAATTGATGTTTTGGGCTGATTCAGTTCTATGTGCTGTTTACATAAAGAATAGGTGTCCTTCAAGTTTAATTAGAAACAAAACTCCTTTTGAAATGTGGCATGGCCACATTCCTTCGGTAAAGCATTTCAGGGTATTTGGGTCCACCTGTTATGCCTTGATACCCAAGGGTCAATGGAACAAACTTGGTGCTAGAAGTAGAAAATGTATCTTCTTGGGGTACTCCAATACCTCCAAAGGATATCGTCTCTATGATGAAGCAAATAAGAAGTTTGTAATAGCAAGAGATGTCATATTTCTTGAATCTTCCAAGAGTGACAAGGTTGTTGAGCGACAACTTGATCGCCTGGATAGATTCACACATGCAAAGTCCTTCCAAGAATTTGATAATGTGATTCCACATCTTGAAGGGGGGATTACGATATTGAATCAAACTGTGGAATCATGTCCTGAAGCACTCTCTCCCCCACATGAAGAAACAACCACGGATGACACATTGGATGATGTGATTGACAGAATTGGGAGATTGAATCTTGAATCAATCCCAACTCAGTCAAATGAACATCCTGGGCCATCTCAGAAAGGTCCTCCCAAATGGATAACAAAGACACTGGAGAATGTTCATCCTGATGAGGTTGGAAAAACAGGAACAAGAAGTTCCACTCAACAAATCGAAGGTGATGTAGATAATTCTGATTCTCTTGTTGATATGGATATTGCTTATAACTGTGAATTGAGTTTGTCTACAGATCATGAACCAACTTCCTTCAAATAAGCCGCTTCTCATGATGAATGGAAAGAAGCGATGCAAAAGGAGTATGATGCCTTGATAAAGAATGGCACTTGGAAGCTGGTTGATCCGCCTTTGGGAATAAAACCAATTGGTTGTAAGTGGGTCTACAAGAACAAGTATAAAGCAGATGGCTCACTTGACAAGCACAAGGCCAGGATTGTGGCAAACGGTTTCGCACAAAAAGAAGGAATCGATTATGAAGAAAAATTTTCTCCCACAGCAAAATGGACCACCATCCGAACTCTCTTTGCCCTAGCAGCTCAAAATGGATGGAAAGTCCATCAGATGGATGTAAAAACCGCCTTTTTGAATGGAGATCTAAAGGAGAAAGTTTATATGTCCCAGCCAGAAGGATTTGTTGTAAAGGGTCAAGAACACAAAGTTTGCAAGCTTATAAAATCCTTGTATGGCCTCAAGCAAGCACCACGAGCCTGGTATGAGAAATTAACCGAGCATCTTCTAAAACTTGACTTCAAACATTTTGATCTTGATGATGCAACTTTGTTTGTTAAGAAAGTTGGAAAAACAATTGTATATATTGTGGTATATGTAGATGATCTTTTGATAATAGGGAACAATGAGAGCTATATTACATCCATGAAGAAAGAATTGAAGAAAGGTTTTGAAATGACTGATTTGGGTCATTTTCATTACTATCTGGGTATTGTAGTAATTCAACATCCTAAATATATATTTCTTTCTCAAAAGAAGTACATTAGAGATCTTTTAAACAAGTTTGGCATGGATGAATGCAATCCCTTAACCACTCCAATGGAACAAAACTTGAAGCTCACATCTATTGAAGGGAAGGAATTCGAGGATGTCAAGTATAGTGACTTGCCAGAATCTTATCCTAACCCGACCACCACCGGACACGACATTCATTTAACAATGAGATCATCCTCTCAAGGTTCATGCAAAAACCTTGTGAAGGACGTCCCAAGTACGCAAAAGAGTGTTAAGGTACTTGAAGGGGACTCAAGACTTTGGACTCAAATATACACAGGTAGGTGACTTCAGCTTGATCGGATACTTTGATTCACACTTTGATGGGGACAAAGAAATAGGGGTGTCTACTACAAGTTACACCATGAGTCTTGGATTAGCAGATGTCTCATGGAGATCACACAAACAGTCAGTTCCAGTAGATTCCACGACCGAGAGAGAATATGTGGCAATAGCTGAAGCAACAAAGGAAATTGTGTGGCTCGGGAAAATCCTAGAATATTTGCAGACGAAACAAATGTATTCCACACCACTCATGATCGACAACACTTCAGCAATAAAGTTGGCCAAGAACCCAAAGTTCCATTATCGAACAAAGCACATCAATACAAAATACCATCTAATTCGACATCATGTTTAGGCCAAAACCATCCATATACATCATTGTTCCACAAATGAGCAAACCGTCGATATCTTCACCAAAGCACTTGGAAGAGAAAAGTTTGAAAAGTTCATATCGATGCTTGGACTCATCAACATACCTTTGGATTAAAGGGGGGGAATGTTGACACCTAATCCTAAGGGTTGGGTGAGGATATTTAATATTGTATATTATAAATAATATTAGGAAATAAGGAAGGCCAAGATTCATTGGGAGATGAATCCCAATAGCCTCACCTCCATGTATAAATACATGCACATTCCTCATCTAATAAACATTCTGATTTGCGGAGTTACCTCCTGGTTTGACACTCACACCATAGGTTGGATTTTGTATTTAATGAATTAGGTCTAGCCATGTAATCCCGGAAAACAGGGCACTGTTCCTTAGAATGGCCTTCTAATTTTCACTTTGGACACCACACTTCTTCTCTAACTTCGTTACCTTTATTTATATCTTGAAATTGCAAGGTTAGGTTCTCCACTTGACTCTAAAAATGTTGCATACCTGCATTAGTGTCTCCTATAGGCGAATCTTCCAACTTCAACGCAATTTCCAGAGCTTCGACTTGAGTTTCTATAAGCCATTCTTTATGATTTTGTGGAGGTATTTTGAAGCTTAATTTATGCAATAGCACGTTAAATATTTGATCAATATCCCAAAAAAAATCATTAGTTTTCTGTTTTATTTCCTTTATCTTAGTAATGCATTGTGATTCACACTTCAAATTCTTGAACTCTTGTATCAATGCTTTCTTAATATCTGCAAATGTAGTATTATGATTAGTCGAATACTTCATATACCATTTCAGTTCTCTATCTTGCAACGCCATAACGAGATGTGCCTTCTTTATATCTTATTCATTGATCTGCTTTGTTTTCCATACAACTTCGGCTAGAAACCAAAACTGTTATGGATCCTTTGATCTAGTTCCTATGAAAACATGTAGCTTAATATCATTAGCCATACCTATTTTTGGAGGGAGAGGGGGAGGGGGAGGGGGAGGAGGGGTAGGGGGTAGGGGGGATTAGGGGGAGTGGGAATGCTAAGAATACCCTAGCTCCTACTTGATTCTTTCTTCGACGAACTTTAAACCTCGGAGGGAGAATACTGCGAGGTTGCCTGGGGGTTCTCTGGGTAGTTTTCTGCTTTCTCACCTTTAGATTCACTGAAAAGGGGGCTATAATTAGTTTCTATGAATGTGTTTGGGTCTTTTTCATGATATCTCTTTCTGTTACCTACTATGTATCTTTTTCCACTTCACGTTGTATCAATTTCTTGCTCAGATTTACTTCTTCCTCCAAACATAATTAAACGAGCAATCTAATTGCATCCGTAAAATTCCCTTTTCACACAGAAGAATCTTAATCCAAAGTTTCAAATATTTCAAATACTTACCTCACGGTCCTTTGAAGAATGTTCTATCTGCTTCTATGTAGGATAGAATCAAGTCTAATTTGAACTCAATAATGAATCCTCTCAAGACGCTATCAATCCAAAAATCGACAACCCTTGAAATATTTTTGTTAGTGCTCTTGAGTCGCTGTATCAACTCAGGAGTCCACACTGTAGGTTCATAATTCTTAAATTAGTCCCTCCTTTCAGTCAGCCTTGACACCCACTTGTAAAATTTACTAGGAAATGATTCAAAGAAAATTTCGTATTGTTTTGTGAAAAGATCTCTCTGCAACCAAGCCTCATATATCAGGCAAGGATTTTTGTTCTCTTGATATAGAAATTCTCGCTCGTTCTGGAATATCCAACCTTGAATTTCCTTCTTCGACAGATGCCACATCCACATATCCCCCAAATAGATCCCGATCTCAACAATGCAACCATTTTTTAGATTGATTTGGCTTGACCTAGGTTCGATCTATACTGCGCATCAATAAAACCCTTGATCACTGGCCCTTTCGGCAAAAACCTACAAGTAGATCGCAGTCTCACCCAAAGTGACTATGGGTGGTTGCAGAACCAAGTTTCTATAGCCCTAAGGGACTGTGCGATGTGGTATTCTTATGTTTCTACTTCATAACTTCACAAGTTACTTCGTCACATTCAGAAATATATCATATACATCAAAACTAACACTGCACTATCATAACATGCTAGTGTATTACCAACTTCACAATAAAATATATTCAACAAATAGATACATAAAAGACATAATAACACAAAATATCATCTCAAAACTGCTTCTTTATTATGATGGATCTATGATTACAATCAACTCTTCGACCTGCACACATAGTTGTAGGTGGTATGCGTACTAAGCTGCATAATATTCCAAGGTCTCTGCACACTCATATGTAGATCCTTCCCTTCACTACAAAATACAGATTAAAAACGCTTTCCCTTAACCATATAATGCTACATGATATATCTCTAATCATATCATTACATCCCTTTATATATTATTACATTGACAAAATACCATGGGATTTACGAAACAAGAAAATATAACCCAAAACCCGTTACAAAAAGGAGGGGCTTCGACCCACCCTAAATCCCCTATGATACTGCGTGGTATATCCAAAATTATTTACTTCCTGGTCCACTTCGTGCTTTGCTCCTCAAAATTCAGAGTTTTCATCAAAATATAGGCCAAGTTTGGCTACACCCAACACTCTGGTGTTCTGCCTGATCTCTTCTTATACCAAGTTAGACCACAAACGCTGCCACTCTGGTAGATTCTCCCTCCCATTACTGAATCCTGGTAGCTTTTCCAGCTTTTGGGAAGCCCTAAAAGTGTTAGGGTGACAAAACCATCTTAAAAAATTGTAACAACAACACTTCGAATCTCATCCTGAGATTGAGTGAACTTGGTCAAGTATTGTGGTATTATGTCACCCTTCTCCATATTTATTTTTTTGAGCTTGTTCTTCAGTGCCAGCTTCTTGTGGTCACTGTTGTTCTAAAAAAAGTCTATCAAGGCTTTCCACATTGCATATGGATTTTCCTTTCAATGGAGGTTCAAGTCAATATTATCTCGAACACCTTCCAATAGAATCCTTATCTCCTTTTCTATGCACTTATTCCTCTCTACTAGATTCTATGCTTTAGTTGGAACTAGTTTTAGGATGTCCTTAACAATGAACTCAAATAAGTTTTCTTCAAAGAATTCTTCCATCCGATCTCTCTAGGAAATGTAATTCAAGCTACCATGAAGGCCATACTCGAGCCTCATACCATAGAACACAGTCCCGATCCAGCTGCTAACTCCAAAGAAGAGATTTGCAAAATTTGTTCTTCCTGTAGGTACAAACTCATATTATTCTCTTCTATAGTGATTTAAGCTCTGATACCATGTAGAAATTCCTTGTAGATTCAAACTGTTAATTGTAATATGTTAAAACAATATAGTTGAATATACTCTATTAATTCTGAAAACAAATTTAAACGATTGTGAAATCACAAAGCATACAAGAGAAATAATTCGATCAACACATTACACAATGATTTCCTAGGGAAAGCCACAACTAAAAATCCTTGCTATCTGTAATTTCATTAGTCATAAAATATGATACAATTACAATGCTTTTCGCAAGCTTGAGAAACCTATGCACTATCTATATCTATCTCACTACTTCCTAAACAAGCCTAGGCCAGTACTTAACCAATTTTCTGCTTACACAAGTCCCTATTTTCTTGTTCTTTTTCCTTGGGTAATTTGCCCCTATTAATTAGGGAAATAACCATCTAATATTTTGCAATCCATCTAGGGCCTTCCTCTGACTCCATGCACCAGTTGTATAAGTTGGATGATTATACAACTGATAGTACACTTCCCTTGAACTCCAATCTCAATTGGGTAACTCTCACATATAACATGCATGAGTTATTTATGAGTGAATCATCAGTTAACTGATTTATCAATGAGTGTGGTTCAAGTTCAAGTTCAACACTTTGACCTCTCACTATTTCCTCCATCGGTTGGAACTAGTTAAACTAAATTTAACTTAGATAAACTAAGTTAATTAATTACAACTCAAAATAAACTCAACCAGGGCTCCTAAAAACTAGGAAATGATCTACATGACTTAATTTATACCGTCAACTCGAATTAACTAAACCAACTAAGTCAAACTTACTTAGTTAACTCATACAAGCTGTCATGAAATGTGGAATTATAATTTTCTTCTAATTTAATTCAAGGGAAAATTAAATTAGAATATTTCTTGGTGCCATTTTCAAGATTTCTTGTTTATATTTTCAACACTCCCTCTCAACTAGAAAGGAATTCAAATTTATCCTGATCTGGTACCTTTGGAATGTTCAACATGCAACACTTCTCTCTGTTTTTTTTGTGACTGCAACATATGAAACTAAAAATCACCCAAAAAAAAACCGAATCAACTGGGACTAGTTTAATGCATTTATCACCTGAGTCTCAAGTGCTACTAGCTATTTCACTGTCTACTGAAAACTCTACATTGTTCCATCTGCACTGCTGCCAACTTTGCACCACGCTCCCTAGTATTTGTCTACTGTTATGAATATGTCACTCTGGAATCTGACTGCATCAACTTCCACTAGACCATCCTGCTACTGTATACGGT
Source organism: Pinus albicaulis (assembly GCA_034641835.2). Taxonomy (NCBI): domain Eukaryota; kingdom Viridiplantae; phylum Streptophyta; class Pinopsida; order Pinales; family Pinaceae; genus Pinus; species Pinus albicaulis. Next base: position 1,081,615,130 of record CM076574.1, read on the forward strand.
GGGCCCCCGTAGCAAGCTAATGATCCATGAGACAAAGAACATCTCAATGGGCCCTGCCAAAAATTCGGCAGTCTTTGGACTATTGCTTCATATCACCCCACCCCTCACCTGGAGGTATGGCTTCATGTGCTCCCTCTTCCCACCTGGCTTGAAATTTACCATTATTGGAGGTCTCTTATTGAGTGGATATCTCCACTTGAACTCCTCTTTTCTTCTCCAATTGTGGTTGCTCTAAACATTACTGAGGCTTCTTATGAGGCTACATGTTGAGAGGTCTAACAGGCCCCCTCTCAACCACCAAGTCTCTAACATTTTCCTTGCTCCTCAAAAATTTGCATGCATCTTCGAACTAAAGTGGTTACAAGTTCTTGAATCACACACCGACCTACTTCACATGTCCCATGGAGATGTGTCTAAGGAAAACCTTCCCTTTGCTAAATATTACATCATAGCCATGGTCTTCCAATACTGCGATGGAAACAAGATTATTTTTTAGTCCCAGAACAAACATCACATTTGTGAGTCTGAGAGGGGAGCCATAATACCTCTAAAAGGTAACTATACTTATACCAGTTGTGTTATACCCCCCATCATCCCAAAAATCTATGTTTTGCTTGAGGTATTTCTCCTTCAAGTCACTGAAGATATCTCTATTCCCTTTCATATGGAACGAGGCACCGCTATCAAAATACCACATGCTTCGTGTTGATCATAATCAGCTCCCTGTTAAAATTCTCATATGCAATTTGGCTTAAACCTCTCAAATCCCCTCTGTCAGCCTCAAAAATCCTTTTTCTACCTATCGCTGTCTTCTCCTGCCTCTAAACCGCATTATAAAAGACCGTAAATTCCATGATTCCCATATGATCGGGCCCTAGCCCCTTTTGGCCAAGCCCCTGCACCTTTTCCTCCACGTGACCCGCACCCGAGACCAAGCATTTAAGCCCCGGGCGCTATATTGCAATCGGAGCCGTCGGGCGGGCGTTTCCCTTTGTAACACTGGAGAATCCCAATGCGATTGGTTTTTAATAACAAGTCCCGTGATGCATTCTTCACCGTAGATCCGTAATCCCGATCTGACGATTGAGCGCAAATCGCACTCCCGCTCCCAATCGCAATCGCAACTTTCGTTGCGTTACCCCTCTGTTCCACTGCGATTGTGATTTCCCGATTACAGTCTCCGTCATCGATATATGATATAATCTAACTGCCAGCGCTAAATCACTCCCTCGCCCCCAATTGCAATCGCACTCTCCAATCGCTAACACCTTCTGCCCCTTGCGATTGTGATCCCTCGATACAATCTCTGCCGTTGATCCAATGGTATGACTCTAATCACTCCATCGCAATTGCGACGTTTAATCGCATCCCCTCTTCCGCGCCCCCCGATTGCGATTGTCCCGATCTGATCCCAACCGTCCGTTTGATCCATGATCCGACGACCATCGCACTTCTCGCCTCATCGCAATCGGAACCTTTGTAATGTGTCTCACTCGTTTCCCTCCGATTGCGATTGTCTGACTAAATTGAGGCCGTCCATTCGTCCAAAGATCAATGGCCCAGATCTTATCACATCACAAATTATGAAATGTGCATCCCTCTCGTCCACTGCAATTGCAATTGCCCGACTTAATCTTGACCGTCCGTTGGATCTAACGATCTGATGGCTCAGATTTGATCACCCTCCACCACGCTGGGTCCCACCGCATATGATCGCGATTCATTGCATTTTCACCGCATTCCTTTGTATTTCCGTCATAACCAAAATTTTGTGTTTTACATTAAAATCCTTTGTTTCATAATTATTCCACCCGCTGCTCATACATCAAACCGTTGTTCGATCTCCGCCGTTGATTTTCATCCCCAAACCATGATCGAACGATCCATAAGCATGTTTTGGTCAAACCCTATTATTTCGTTGTTTACACCATATCAAAAGCATTTCCCATCGTCATTTCGTGTAGAGCCGCCATTTCACCACTGCTGCGTAGCCATTCTGCACGTCCTCTGTAACCATCCACCTCCTCCGTGCATGGATTTCTTAATACAGTTGCATGTTTTGCAGGGTGCAGGCGTTAAACGCCACCATGATTCACAGTCACTGTTACAGCGACGCAGAGCCCGAGAGCATAGGAAAGGGCCATGTTCAAAAGTGAAATCATGGAGAAAGGTCCATAATGGTATTCCGAAAAGACTTTCATTAAAGGAACAAAGTTTAAACTCTATACAATCCTCCCCAGAGCTATTAAAGCACGGATTTCACAGTCAGAGGCAAGCATGGAAGCAACAAAGGAATATCAATGGAGCAGCAAAGAGTTAAAGGCATGCAATTGAAGAATTTAAGCCTTATTTTAGTAATTTCGAAGGCAAAGTACCGTACTAAGGACCCCGGGATCACTTGGAAGGCTCAACGCACAGAAATCAAAGCTATCAGGGTTCTCATATTAGCAGATTTGTTCTAAAGGACAAAGCGCCCATATTACTTCCATATTTTACCATGTTCCTGAAGAAAGTTCTGCACTGATCACAGTCCGAAGCGGCCAAGAGCATTTGTTTTGAAGTATGGGCGACCTTTGTATCATTATTTCACTTTCTTGTTCATTCACCAAAAATTACTACAGAGTACTGCAGCTAGGTACAACCGAGACATACCTGAAGTAAATGGAAGCCTGACGAAGACCATTCTTTCCTCCAGAGAGTACCAGAGATAAATGCACTGAGTTTAAACGGAATGGGCTTCGGCCCTTTTCTCTTATGAGTTTTAATTCTGCATTTAGTTTTCCACCTACCACCTCTGCTCCTTTTTCATCTATAAAAACCCAGAAGAAACAAATTGTAGGGGTTCCAGATCTTTATCAGAAAATTATGCAGTGAAAGGCTTTTTGCATACGTTTTGTAAAATTCTAGTATGAAGGCTCAGAGCCCATAGGGTCTCAGTGAGGAGGAGTTATGTCTGTCAAAGAGGATTCTGGTATTTGGTATTTCACAGTCTGTAACTCTCTTTTATATGTTATTTAATATATCATTTCATCTCATCCGTCTTTGCTGTATCATGTTTTGGAATGCGAGTGGCTCACTGATTTCTGGTAAGGATTCATCCTAGTTGATGCCCATACTTGGATCAGTCAAGCACTTTAAATATGGCTCATGCATGATATTCTATTTCATTACTCATCTGAACCATGATTTTGCTATATTAGTTGCTTTGGGAGGGTGCTTTTAAAATGCTATTATCATGTATGGATTCTTAGATTGGTAAGCCCATGCACGGTGGTATTGTATATCTGGGTATCAGCTCAATGTTAACTAATATCCTCTTATTATTTCTTTCACTACACACACCTTCTGATAATTTATGTCTGTGAGGTATTTTTGAATCGGCCCGCTTTGCGGTAAACTGTCTCTGAATTGTTTGTTGCTTTTGTATTAAGGGTTTTACATTTTGCCTCTGTAGTATCCCTTTTCCTGTGTCAGTTTCTGAGAGTTTGGTGCCATTCTATTTCATTTCCCTGTTTACAGGAGATAGCATGTGAGCTGAAGCTGACAACTTCACACATCATATTATATGCTCCTTGCTATGCTAAGATGTCCTAGGCACTGGTCTATCACAACTCTAGGCTGTCTCTAGGAGCTACAACACTTCACATGATAGTGCTTTCCATGCACGCAATGAGAGTGAAATAAATTTTTAATTGTGAACCTAGATATTAACTTGCTACTACTATTGCAGACTCATTTCTTACCTTATTCTATGGAAATTTTGTGGCAAAGTGCCCGAACTCGTGACAGTGAAAACACTTGATGTTGGAAAAGTATTTCTTCTTTCCCTCCTAGCCTTGGGAATTATTTCCCTTGGATTTATTTTATTTGCTGACTAATAAAAAAGAATCTTCCACTTCTTTGGATGAGGTCCCATCTATGGTGTTCTTCATTATCTCTTCTTTCTCTTCTTTCACCAAGTCAGACCACAAACGCTCCCACTCTGGTAGCTTCCCCCTCCCACTTACCGAATCCTGGTAGCTATGCTAGCTTTTGGAAAGGCATACGAGTGATAGGCTAACCAGATCATATTCAACAACTATAACACCAACACTTCTAAGCTCATCCTGACATTGGAAGAACCACTTCTAAGCTCATCCTGACATTGGACGAACCTGTTCAAGTACTGTGGTATTGTGTCACCCTTCTCCATCTTGATTTTTTTGAGTTTCTCCTTCAGTGCTAGCTTCCTGTGGTCACTGTTGTTCTGAAACAAGTCTGTCAAGGAATTTCACATTTCTTATGGAGTTTATTTTCCATGGAGGTTCGAGATAATATTATCTCGAACACCTTCTAGTATAATCCTTCTCACCTTTGATACACACTTAATCCACTTTTCTAGATCTTTTGCATCAGTTGGAGCTTGATTTTAGGATGTCTTTATCAATGAACTCATTCAATCTATTAACTTCCAAGACTACTTCCACCTTTTCCAGTATCTCAAGGGGACCATATTTTAGATCCTTTATTTTCTTACCATGACCTTGTAGCCTCTCCTTGTCCAACGATACCCACTATCTCTCACCTTGAATAAATTTTCTATTCTATGGTGATCATGCCCATTCTTATATTTCTCCTTTGAATTATGTAGTGTCTCCTATACCTGTATATGGATATAACCGATCTTCTCAAAAGAAAAATAGCGCTCAAGGCATCCCCCATAATATCATCCCTCATTGTTTCCCATATGTAATATCCAAAGGTGAATGTGTAAAATATCCATAATAAGTTTCAAATAGGAACTTACCAGTAGAAGTGTGGATTTCTCTATTATAAGAGGGCTATATATATACCATATTTTCATCCTAGGTCTTCAGATGCTTCTAACTATAAACCCTCAAAAGCTTCACCAAAGTATTGTTTACTACTTATGTTTGTCCATCTATCTTAGGAATGAATGCTTCAAAACTCTTTAAATTTGTGTTCATATTATCCCATAACGTAGTCTATAATGCATTGAGAAATAATATGTTTCTGTCCAAAACAATGCTCCTTATTATCCCAAATCACACCTACATATGTTCAAGGAAGAGGTTTGTTGCTTCTTACTCAATGATGGTGTATAAATTTTAATTATGTATTACCTGTATTCTCCTAATCTAACAATTATATGCCACTATTAAATACATAATCCTTCTACTAAAATCTTTACCGAAATTTAATCGCCAATTGCAAACACATCAAGAAATATCAATCACGCATAACAAAGGTTTTTTAACTGGGAAAGCATAAAGATAAAAAGCCCACTATCATATATTATGTATATATCATGGATCATGAAACAATCTCATATAAAAATCTAATCCGAGAGCTCTCAATACAATATACAATCGTCTCACACTGTCATACAAAAACTGGCATATACATGCACCAATTTACTGCCTCCTGACAACCTACCTCCACTGCGCAATCCCTAATGGTCAAGAACCTCTGAATGATTAATTCCATCTTTCCTTGACTGTGAAATACTCATAGGCATCTCCAATGTGTGTGTGGTTGCATCAATGCACTCACTAATGTCACAACTGATAGTCAAACTGTCTCTTTCACCTATCTCTCAACTGGTTCTCCACTGGATCTGACATGCATGTAGTTAAAAATAATAAATCTTCAGTTGCATGTGAGATCCCTCCATGTGAATTAATTTAATATTTAATTCACTGATCTCTCACTAGTGCATTTTTAGTTACAACTATTTACAACTAGCACAATTGAGTTTAACTCACTTAACTGAGTTAAACTAATTTACAACTCACATAACTAGACATCAAACTTTGTTACAACTTCGAATCACTCAGTTACAACTAAGTCCACTTGCATGTCCCACTAACCAACCTTATAACTCGAAATTCCTTTAGCTAACCGGTTTGCCACTTCAGTTAACTGAAATCAAGTGCTTCAAGAAAATATATTATTATTTATTGTCCAGTTATTATTAAGAGATAATAATAACCGACATGCATTCTATTTTTAGACATGCGATCTATAAATAGACTTCGCCCATGCATCTAAAAATAGAAACTCATCTATAAATAGAATTTTCTCACCATTCTAAAAATAGACTCCCTCTATAAATAGAATTTGCTCAACATTTTAAAAATAGACATACAACTAAAAATAGCCTGTGTGGGCCCCACCTAGTGTAGGTGCTTAATTTTCACTAGGATCAAGGATGTTGTTTCCGGATGCCAATTTTGTTGTTTCTTGTTGCAAAATTCAACACTCCCTCTCAACAAGAAAGGAATTTCTTTGCATGCGCCACACAACTCCATGCATTCACCCTGCAACCTTTTCATGCGCCTTGCAACTCTTGTATGCAACACTTCTCTAGTGTTTCTCGCACATGCAACACTTGCATGCAATAATTCCAAAACTGAATAGCCTCCAAACAACTGAATTAGTATAATTCATATATCATCAAAGTCTTCTGACTTCTGCTGGTGCCAACTGCACATGTCTTCAGGAACCACTGCGTTGTTGAACTCTACATCCATTCACTATGCACTTGCTATCAACACTGATCCGTGCTCCGTATCTGACACTATCACTTTGATGTCATGTCCTCCCGAGATCTGACTGCATCAATCCAACTGATCCTGCTACTACTATACTGTGGGCTCCTCATAGCTAGGTTCAATTGATGAGATCCACACCATCTCAATGAATCCTGCCCAGAAATTTCTTCTTAGGATTACTCATGCATGTCGCCCCACCTCTCACCTGGTGGTATAGCTGAATGCACTCCCTATGCCCATCTAGCATGAAATTTCTCTGCATGAGTGGTTGCTCCCACTCCATGATCCTCATCTTGTGGTTGCTCCACATCCCAAGGTTCACTCTTACCTACATGCAAATCCTGCTCCCTCTCAAGTGTCAATTGCATGGATTTCTCACACTCCCAATAGTAGGAAGCTCTATAGATATATCATCTACATCAAGTATATAGAGATTCTTGACTCGATTCCCAACCTTCTTGGCTTTCCCTGTTGCTTTGTGTCACAGGAAAATGTTTTCTTCACTAAAGACAACATCATAGCCTTTATCCTCTAACATTGCGACTAAGACTAAATTTTTCTTCAAACCTGGAACATGCATAACATATTTTAAATGAAAGAGTTTACATGATGCCCTCCTAAAGGTAATGGTACCAATGCCAGTCACACTATATCATCCATCGTCACCAAAATCAATATGCGTCTGGAGATATTTCTCCACCAAGTCACTGAAAAGTTTCCTATCCCCCGTCATGTGAAAGGAAGGACCACTATCCAAGTACCACTATCCAAGTACCACCCCGATCCTAATGCACTAGACACCATGCATGCGATCAATGAGAATTCAAGCTCAAATTGCGAGGCAAGAGCCTCACCAGCTGTAGCTCCAAAGACCATCTTGTTCTTCTTCTTATGTGGACACTTTGTGGCAATATGTCCATACTTGTGCTAGTGAAAACACTTAACTTTGGACATGTTGTGCTCCTTGCCATCTTCATTGGCCTCATATTTAGAATGGAATTTCTTCCCCTTCCCCTTATTTTCCTTGGTAGCCAAAGCAAAATCCTCTTCATCATCATCCTTTGATGAAGAGCCATCTCTGGTGTTCCGCCTTAACTCCTCCTGCACTAGATCTGACCATAGTCGTTCCCAATCCGGCAGTTTTTCCCGTCCGTTGATAGAGTCTTCATAACAGTGACAACTCTTAGGAAGTACAAAGAGAGCCAATCTCACCAAATCATTATCATCAACACTTACTCCTACACTTCCAAGCTCATCCCTGCATTGGAAAAACTTTGTTAAGTATACCAAAATAGTGTCGTTCTTTTCCATCTTGATCTTTCTGAGTTTATCCTTTAGCGCCAATTTCCTATGGTCGCTGCTGCTTTGGAAAAGATTTTTCAAAGCCATCCACATGGCATATGGAGTGAATTTCCCATGAAGGCTTGAGACACTATGGTATAATACACCTTCCTACAAAATCCTCCTCGCCCTTGCCACTTTCTTTTTCCATGCATCAAGTAATGCAGCATCCGTCGAAGTGGGCTTAGGAACATCTCTGTCGATGAATTCCTTCAAGACATTATCTTCAAGCACCACCTCCATCCTGTCCTTCCATGAAATTTAGTTCAAGCTACCCTCGAGTGCATACTCTAGCTGCAAACCATTGAAATCCATTTTGATGTTTACTCAACTGTCACACCAAGAAATTCTTGCAGCAAATTTGAATTGTTTCCACCAACAAACTCAACTATTGCTTCAATATTGAAATCTTCTTTGCTCTGATACCATGTAGAAATTTTAATTATATATTGCTTGGATTCTCATGATCTAACAATTAGATGCCACTGTTCAATACCGAATCCTTCTACTAAAATCTTTGTGGAAATTTAATCGCCAATTGCAAACACATGAAAAAAGATCAATCACACATAACACATATGTTTTTACCAAGAAAGCATAAAGCTAAAACCTCCAATATCATATATTATGTATATATCATGGACCATGAAACAATATCATACAAAACTCTAATCCAAGAGCTCTTAGTAAAATATACAATCGTCTCACACTATCATACAAAAATTGGCATATATATGCACCAATTTACTGCCTCCTGACAGCCTGCTCCACTGCGCAATCCCTAATGGTCAAGAACCTAAGAATTATTAATTCTAGCCTGCCTTGACTAAAAAATATTCATAGGAATCTCCAATGTGTGTGTGGTTGCATGAGTTCACCCAATAATGTCACAACTGATAGTCAAACTGTCTCTTTCACCTATCTCTCAACTGGTTCTCCACTGGATCTGACATGCATGTAGTTAACATTAGTAAATCTTCAGTTGCATGTGAGATCACTCCATGTGAATTAATTTAATATTTAATTCATTGATATCTCACTAGAGTATCTTTAGTTACAACTAGTTACAACTAGCACAACCGAGTTTAACTCACTTAACTGATTTAAACTACTTTGCAACTCACATAACTACACATCCAACTCTGTTACAACTTTGAATCACTCAGTTACAACTAAGTCCACTTGCATGTCCCACAAACCAACCTTAGAACTCTAAATTCCTTTAGCTAACTGGTTTTCCACTTCAGTTAACTGAAATCAAGTGCTTCAAGAGAATAGATTATTATCTATTGTCCAATTATTATTAAGAGATAATAATAACCGACATGCATTCTATTTTTAGACATGTGATCTATAAATAGACTTCGCCCATGCATCTAAAAATATAAACTCATCTATAAATATAATTTTCTCACCATTCTAAAAATATACCCCCGCTAAAAATAGAATTTGCTCAACATTCTAAAAATAGACATACACCTAAAAATAGCCTGTGTGGGCCCCACCTAGTGTATGTGCTTAATTTTCACTAGGATCAAGGACGTTGTTTTCGAATGCCAATTCCACTGTTTCTTGTTGCAAAATTCAACATATGGTCCTTTTACAGGGCATTAGAACACACATCTTGTTGAACATATCAATTACTACCATGAACAACTAGTCATTTCCCTTCTTGGTTGTTAGTAAACCTCCAAAAAATTCCATTGAAATTATTTTTAGTGATGAGTGGGTATAGGTAAGGGATGGTATATACCATGTTTCCTATTAAGGATTGTTAGTACAATAAAGCATGCATCTTCTTATGAACCTAGTTTCCTATTCTTGTACCTTGTGCCAATACACATACCTCTGCAAGTTGGCCATTATCCTCTCTACACCAAAGTACCAAGCAACCTTGGAGATGTGAGCATCTATAATTAGTTGCAATCAATCATGTTTAGGAACACATAGCTTATATAGCATGTAGAGTAACCCATCATGGAGATGGTAGTCAACGATGTTGTCACCATTTTGCATATGACTTTGACTATATAATTTTTGAAACACATCCTTGAAGTCATCATCCTTTGAATATGAATCTGTATGCATGATGGGTGAATTGATCCATGTGAATTATAGTTCTCAAAGCTATGATATTTGATATTCATGGCCTTGAAAGCATATCGGCCAACTTGTTTGTCCTAGCCTTGTTGTACTTGATCACTAAATGAAATTTTTGTAGAAACCCCATCCACTTGTAATGTATGGTCTATTGTAGCTTGCTCTGGGCCTATAGTATTGTAGTGGTTATTTATCTACGTGGATTTTTGTCCCCCTTCTGATTAGATAATGCAGATACTCCTTCACATCTTACACTAGTGCATAGAGCTCCTTGTCGTAGGTAGGGTAGTTTAGAAATGCCCCATGAAATAATTTAGAATGGTAACATACATGCCTTTATCCCTACATCAAAATCACTCCCTTTACATACCCACTCACATCTAGCTCCACTTCAAAGGTTTTTGCAAGTTCAGAAATGCTAGAGCTGGTGCTTGAATGATCTTCTTCTTTAGCTCATGTTGTTGTTGTTACAACACCCTCCAAATTTTTTCCATATTTAAATTTTGAAGCCTACCCTTTGTTATGATAAGTGTTGCTTTTGGACTTCAATTTTCATTTAATGTTTCTTCATGTAAGCTAAGTGTACATGTCCATTTTTAAGTGTCTTCACATCATCAAGGATAACAATAATGCACTTTAGGGTCATAGTACACTTTATGGTCACAAAACGAAACTTTTTGGTGGCAATTATATATACTTGGTATATTATACTTGGTGAATGTTTGTAAACTTAGATTTTGATGAATAATTCTTGGTTTTGGGTCCTGTCTAAGTTATATATATGATTTGATATGTGTCACACAATTTTCCTCCTAAATCAATGTGTTTTTCAAGGTTTCATCCTCATATTTCCACAATTTTTTGACTTTGCAAGCCTGCCCTCTAGGCTAGGAGAGTGAATTGCACACTCTCAGGGATTGGTGGAGCCCCCTTATCAGTTTTTACTGTGCCCTATGCAAAAAAATCCTTCCTACAACACAAATCACACTCTCATTCATCAAGGCCCTCTAACTGTTGCTTGTTCTTGCGCCCTGCGCCCAGGCTTAGACTTCACCTCCAAAATGAGTGGATTGCACACTCTTAGTGGGAATTCAAGCCTCCCTTGTACCTTTTTCCTATGACCTGCACCCTCTTTATGGCCACGGACTCCCTTCCAAGTGCACATTGCAACCTTAAGGATCAATCATGCACCTTGTCTCTTGTTGTTTCACCCTGTTCCCTCCATCAGACCATTCCCTCAAGTGTAGCACACAACACATTATTAGTGAAAAATGAAGCATATCCTTGTCTCTCGTAAGTGCGGCCTGTGCTATTGTGTAGGTAAATACTCTCTGTGGACATAGATGATCCCTCTAGTCCTAGGGTGGGTCTAGCAACAAGGGAACAAGCTAATGTGTTGGTTCCTAGTTAACGAATGAAATAGGTTTGGATAGATTGTCCTACCTGTAGTCCAACATGATTTCCGCACCTATAACAATGGAAGCCTCTTGATCTCTGACTCGACAGGTCGCAGTCCTTCAGCAATGGTACTCGGGTTCTTGCACACAAATCAAAGCACAAAAGCAACATACAAGATAATAATTGCATACATAAATAGTTAATCAGTCAAGGAAGATTAAACATATTGCGTAAAATAAACCATATTAACACAAGATGAGAACCAAACATCAGTCATGCATATATTAATAGAAAGAAAGATATTACAACCGGAGCCTTGACGTCACAGCCTCCTTCAGTGGGTTCAGTCGAAGCGTGTCTTGAAGGTTCATCGGGGGATTGGGACGAGGCGAGGACATAAGCCTAAGATCTCTCTCGACAAGGGTCTCTTTCTCTGCTCTATCTCACCAGCTATCACAATGTTCAAAAATTCCTCTTCAGCTATTCAGCTGTTTAGCTAGTGTATCAATGGGAGATAAGTTTATTTATAGAGGGAGAGGAGGAGGTTGGGATCCCTCAAATGGTGGAAGGGAGGCCTTATCCTTTGGGAGGTTCCCCCAAAAGGTGGAAACAAGAGGCCAAAGGAAGGTGTTCATGGTTATGCAGACGAACAACCCAAGCTGACTCACTCACGAAGTGGTTAGCATAGAAATTTCGCCTCTACATTTAAAAAACATTCCAAAAACAGCTTGGTGCAGGTATCTCACTCGGTAGAGCACCAATGGGCAGAGGTCCCAATGTTAATTTCCTTCATTGGCAAGAGGGCATAATGGTCTACCAGCACCAACCCAAAAAAATGTGTTTATGAAGGTATGCTCATGGAAAGGTCAACAGAGGAAATGATGTCTTCATGGAAAGGGATGCAATGATGGTCTTTGAAAGGCCTGAAACTTTATATAAGCCACAAAAATTTTCCTCCAATGTGTGGGACTGGGATTGCAGGGATGGTGACAAAATGCTGTGTAACAAATGCCCCCTAAAGCATGAGGTCCGAGAGAGAGGGAGGGGTGAAATGATTTACGAGAATGTGTTCAAACCAAACATTGTTGTCGGAAAACTTGCAAGTACAAATACAACTTATATCTCTGAGACATGACCATGTGGCATGGGCATAGCCATCCATAACATAGTACATAAAAACTAGGATTCGAGGTATGGACACAGCCATCCAGCAATAAGGATCAACAAATAGACTCAGGTATGGTAGCAACCATCTAATCAAAGAGTCATGCATAAAGTCATGATAAACCACAATATCCTGTAGCCTAGATCTTATCAGACAAAACCCAGGGTCTTGCACTCCATCTCGACTCGAACAAGTACAAATTCAATCATGTGAATATGTGAGCTAAAGTTGAACATGAAAAAAAGTCACCTAATTAACAGCCAATGATGAAAGCTATTAACAGGCATGAGAGAAACCACCAATAATGAAAAAGGCTCTCAAGGTACAATAGGTACAATCCACGGAATGTGAACAGTGATTTGGCATTGAACACCCGCATAATCACTTGATCGAAGGCCAATGATGTGGACCTGTCGTCGAATGTGAAGAACTTGCCATTAAGTCATGCAAGCTCTAAGGTACCAAAAGGGAGTCTCTAAGTCAACTTCCTGGATAATGATCTTAAGTCGACAGGAAGTGACCCAGTCAAAGGAGGGCCATAATATTTCCCATATCAATGACACGAGATAGAGGAACATGATGATACTGAATCAGACTAAACAGAGGATCAGAGGGAGGTTGAAAACTGCAATTGGAAACTTCTCTTGATCATATCAGTGACACGACCCTCGATCTGGTAGTATTTGTGAAAAGATTTGATAGAAGGATTCATGAGACACACATGGTGGAGAAAAACAAGAAAACTCAAACAAAACCCTTGCATGAGAACACAGTACCATCTCAGAAAACCATGGAGGAGGCTGAAAACTTGCACCATACTTTGTTGGAGGAGAAATTTTCTTCTCACACTTTTGTACAAGGGAGCATGGAGATCTCTTTTTCAAAAGGGGATCCAATTATTGGAGGGTTTCCCATTCATGTTGCAGAGATTGAGGGCAACAACGCTATCATGTCTAGAGAATATCTAGTGCCTCATGTAGAGGAAGGAGGAGCTCTTTCTCCAAGCATATGCTTGCATCTTTGTAAGGAAGTCCCCTGGATATCATGTGTGGAGATCAAGGCACAACTCATGATCTACATGTGCCATTGTTGAGGAGGTGTGGAACCATGGAGACACGAGGAGGAGGTAGGGAGGAGACCCAGCATCATGATATGAGTACACGTCCCTATTTATTCCAGGAGGTTGACGCACCTAAGAAGGTGATTGGATTGCGCAGTGGAAGCATGGAGAGTTCTCTCCATTCATATATTCAGTCATCTCTTGTTGAGGATGTCTCATTGCATGTAGACATTTTTCCGGGGAGACCACTGGATCAGCAGAGGAGGATGGATGCTTCACATGTTGGGGCACCACTCATTTATTTCCAAGGAGTGGGAACCTTGGGAGAGCTTGATACAGCGCTGGGAGTCTTGGGTAGACTCAAGGAGAGAGAGAGCATTCTCTCAACATCATCAGTACCCACTTCCATTTCAGATTTTGCACTGTGGCAGAAGCAACAGGGGAAGGATAACAACCTTCCAACTTGCATCTTTGACATGAGAGATGTCAGAGAAGAGGATGACCATATGACAGGTGTCCTTCATGGGAGATCATCAGCGTTTTCACTATGGAGGATAGATCCCTATTGGAACTCCTAGCTGTTGGTGGACTATTCCAAGGATCTTTTCACTTGCATGATCTTGGATGACCAGTTGCATGAGGAGGGATATTCAGTCAGAGATGGGGTAATCTTATATCATGGTAGGATATTCTTTCCTAGAGCTTCCAAGCTCAAGGAGAAGTTGCTACATGCAGCTCAGGAGGATTTCCTTTTCAGTCCCACTTGTTCTATGAGAGCATACCACACCATCATGGAGGGGTATTTTTGGAAGGGCATTGAGGAGGATATATATCATCATATGCAGAGATGCATGGATCAGATGCAGATGAAGGAGAGACATGATTCTTTGGAGGATTTAACACAACCACTTATTTTCTCTTTAAGGAGGAGGGAAGACTCATATATGAGCCACTCCATTTGTATGAGCAGAACATATGGTAAGGGTGATGATTGTTTACATGATTATTTACTTGAGGTATGTCCCTTAACCATATATGTGCAGGATATTGCTCCAAGGAAGAGCATTCTTTCTTTTGGGCTTCATGGTCTAGTTAAGGCCATAAGCTTGGTTGATGGCCATCCCCTAGGAGGACTTGGGGAAGAGATGTATTATGGAGGACATGCTCATTGTACACCTTACATTATTCACTTCCACCATACTTATGAGGAGATTGGAGCAACAGGCAAGTGGTTGAGAAGCCACTCATTTTATCAGTCTCTATGGAAGTTGAGGGTAAAGATGCATTGGTTACACTTGAGGGACCATTGTACTTCTCATTTGTTGCACATGGCAGCAAGCATGATTCTCATTTTTTATCCCTATGGCTCTATTGTTGCTGTCTTTATGAGGAGCATGCTTGGGAGAGAGACACATTGTGTGGATGTGTCCTTTGAGGGAGAAATTCCTCACACTTTTTTCACTACATGTTCTAAGGGGAACATGGGACATGATATGGTTACCTTAACAACACCTTTGTCACTTTATGAGGTGATCCATATGATGGAGGAGATGCCATATTATGATGACTTCCAACTCATCATATATGGGGATATTTGAGCCAGCATGATTTGCAGTGTTGGAGGAGAGGTCTTTGGAGATCTAGTCCTCATCTTACCACTTGAGGGAAACCTTATTGCAGCCTAGGATCAACAGACACTCTACATTTATCTTAAGTGGAGAGATGGATAGTGTGGGGTAGGCTACATTGTCTACCATGTGCATAATTTCAGCCCACCTACTTTTCCGGAGCCAAAGGTGGAGGATAGCTTTCAGGAGTTTCCTAGTTGGTAGGTAACTCATTTTGCATGGATAATAGCCTAGGGATGGAGTATCCATATGGGATAAATGGTTCCCATTAGATTTCATATCCATTTCCTCAAGGGGACCTCTAGACATCACTTTTCTATCCTCTTGAGTATTTCACCTTTACATGATGAGGGCTTGATAGCTAACTTGCATGCTGAGGAGGAGAAATGTGGAGACTTGATTGAGGAGATAGCATCACTTTCCTTGGAGGAGATCATAATACAGGGATGTTACCAGGAGAGGAGAAGAGAACTCAGTCTATCCTTTCACTTTCTCGAGGACAAGCAATCTTTGAGAGGGGAGGACTGTAATATTCCAAAATTTGCAAGTAGCAAATTGGAATATTAATTTTTGCTTATGTCATCTAGGAGATGAATAAAATTGGTAAAAGGCCCATGAGTAGGAATAAAATCCCTCATAGTGTGAAAGGGATCAATGGAGCAGCTTTATTTTTCACCTTCTGGTGTGAAAAGGGGCAAATGCATGAGGACAAGGTCAAGTTTGACCAAGTCAACAACGCTGCCTAAGAGGTGTAACTTGCATGAGAAGACAACGCAGTTTGAGAGGGAGGAATATTCTTTGTGGAAGAAACCCTAATGTGTGGGGTCTAGGGCAAAGAGGCATTCACTTGCATAAAAGGAGGAAGAGGCAGCCATGGGGAGACATCTTTGAGCATATTGATTTTGGTCTGAAGACTATTTGCATTCTTCAGCTACTCAGCTGAGTTACAGTGCTGTTTAGCACGATCGATTCTTGTTTAGGATTTCATCTCCTTCTTGAGAGGCCTCTTGAAGGATTTCACTTCACTTTCTCCACATCTAGGCTCAAGGCCAAAGCCACTCTTTTAGTCACTGCGTTATTTCTGCTGAAGTATAATGCAGTATTGCAAGGTGTTGCAGTGGAGGGTTCCACAACTTCATTCCTTGGCTCATCTTTCAGAGGAGGGAGCTCCTAGTCCTCCCGGAGGCTAGTAAGGGAATTTTATAAGCTAATTTCACATCTTTTGCACCAGGTCAAGCATCTCCTATCTCCTACAACGCAGTCCAGTTCCTTGACTGCGTTATTTTAGTGCACCTGCAGTGAGGGATTGTACCACTAGTTTGGAGGGTGAGATCTTCAGGGATTGGATCAGCCTTTCACCTGAGAGATCCAGTGGATGATATCTATTAATCATTTGTAGCATCATCAGCCATCTTCATCCATTTCAATTTTCTGAGTTGCAGCTGCTATCCAGCAACTCCAGCATTTCTGCAGATTTTCCATTTGTACCTATATTGTAGCCAATCCTCTTAAGGATTGTTGTATTGTTATTTTCAGGGGTTGAGAGCTTGCTCTCCCACCTTTCTTGAGCTGATATTGTTATATCCTTTTATTTTCATGTTATATGTTGCAGTGTCTCCAATAAACTGCGTCCTTTTGGCCTACAACAATTCATATGTAGTAGTGTTCTCTATTTGTGATGTACATGTTCCATTGAGGCTCTCATTGCCTAGCTTGAGTGATTGATTCCTACAAGAGTTGTACTATTTTTACTGCTATAACATCATTTGTTGGCTATTTGTATCTTCATGTGCCCAGGCTTATATAAATAACACTGTATTTCCATTATTGGTTCATGCATTTGTTTCAGTCCCTCATCGGGCACTTTCTGAGGACAAATAGGTGTGGGAGATATGTTTAACCCACCTAGAAGGATTTATTTGGAGCCTAATATTGGATTTGGCACTTAGATACATTGAAATAATGGATCCAATTCCTGTAGCAACCATTACTGGAAAATGCGTTTTCCAGTCATGCCTTGCTAGCTGTTCCAGATTTGGGATATTACAGTGGAATCAAAGCAACTTTCTTGGCTCAGCCTATGAGTCTAAGACCAAGGAGATAAGAAGATTTAAGAGGATGAGTTTTATCTCATCATATTTCAGATCCATGAAGAACCTCCCCAAGGAGGATAAGCAGAAAGAAGAGGAAGCACCCTACACTTCCTATTCTCATCAAGGAGGAAAAGAAATAAGTAGGAAAAAGACTCCATCTTCTGAAGGAGAAAGAGGGGATAAGCTCACAAAGCTTCTTACTAAATATTTACATAATATTCATGAATACTTCAAGAATATCTGGAGGGAGATGTATGAAGAATATCTGAGAGAGTTTGAATCTAAAGCAAACTCTAGATTTGAGGAGTATGAGCAAGCAGCTACACATCCTAATACATAGCGTAGTCACATGCCCAGGATTTCCGGAAGAGAGATGGAGAAGGAAGAAGAGGTTGCTATGAGGGAAACCTTAGTGATTTTTTGAAAGAGTATGAGTCTCAAACTCAGAAATTTTGAGATCATCTCAATTTTTCAGAGTTTTACAAGATGAAGGTGAGTAGAAGAGAGCAGCAGGATAGACTCATTATATCTACCTTTGAAGGTTCACCAACATGTTCAGCCAAATCTTGGGTGGAGGAGTTGGAGACCTTCTTGTAGAAGCACCACTTCCTGAAGATGAAGCCATAAAAGTTGTAGCGTTGCATTTGAGAGGTAAGGCTTTTGCCTGGTGGATTTCTGAATCCTTTTCTTTAAGAAATGTAAACATTGCATCCTATGCTAGTTTCACTAAGGCATTAGTGAAAAGATTTGATAGAAGGATTCTTGAGACACACATGGTGGAGAAAAACAAGAAAAATCAAACAAAACCCTTGCATGAGAATGCAGTACCATCTCAGAAAACCATGGAGGAGGCTGAAAACTTGCACCATACTTTGTCGTAGGAGAAACTTTCTTCTCACACTTTTGGACAAGGGAGCATGGAGATCTCTTTTTCAAAAGGGGATCCAATTATTGGAGGGTTTCCCATTCATGTTGCAAAGATTTAGGGCAACAACGTTGTCATGTCTAGAGACTATCTAGTGCCTCATGCAGAGGAAGGAGGAGCTCTTGCTCCAAGCAGATGCTTGCATCTTTGCAAGGAAGTCCCCAGGATCTCATGTGTGGAGATCAACGCACAACTCATGATCTACATGTGCCATTTTTGAGGAGGTGTGGAACCATGGAGACACAAGGAGGAGGTAGGGAGGAGACCCAACATCATGAGATGAGGAGTACACATCCCTATTTATTCCAGAAGGTTGATGCACCTAAGAAGGTGATTGGATTGCGCAGTGGAAGCATGGAGAGTTGTCTCCATTCATATATTTAGTCATCTCTTTTTGAGGATGTCTCATTTCATGGAGACATTTTCTAGGGAGACCATTGGATCAGTAGAGGAGGATGGATGCTTCACATGTTGGGGCACCACTCATTTTTTTCCGAGGAGTGGGAACCTTGGGAGAGCTTGATACAGAACTGGGAGTCTTGGGTAGACTTAAGGAGAGAGAGATCATTCTCTCAACATCATCAGTACCCACTTCCATTTCAGATTTTGCGCTGTGGGAGAAGCAGCAGGGGAAGGATAGTAGCCTTCTAAATTGCATGTTTGACATGAAATATGTCAAAGAATAGGATGACCATATGACAGGTTTCCTTCATGGGAGATCATCAGCGTTGTCACTATGGAGGATAGATCCCTATTGGAACTCCTAGCTATTGGTGGATTATTCCAAGGATATTTTCACTTGCATGATCTTGGATGACCAGTTGCATGAGGAGGGATATTCAGTCAGATATGGGGTTATCTTATATCATGGTAGAATATTCTTTCCTAGAGCTTCCAAGCTCAAGGAGAAGTTTCTACAAGAAGCTCAGGAGGATTTCCTTTTCAGTCCCACTTGTTCTATGAGAGCATACCACACCATCATGGAGGGGTATTTTTGGAAGGGCATTGAGGAGGAGATATATCAGCATATAAAGAGATGCATGGATAAGATGTAGATGAAGGAGAGACATGACTCTTTGGAGGAGTTAACACAACCACTTATTGTCTCTTTAAGGAGGAGGGGAGACTCATCTATGAGCCACTCCATTTGTATGAGCAGAACATATGGTAAGGGTGATTATTGTTTACATGATTATTTACTTGATGTATGTCCCTTAACCATATATGTGCATGATATTGCTCCAAGGAAGAGAATTCTTTCTTTTAAGCTTCATGGTCTAGTTGAGGCCATAAGCTTGGTTGATGGACATCCCCTAGGAGGACTTGGGGAAGAGATGTATTATGGAGTACATGCTCATTGTACACCTTACATTATTCACTTCCTCCATAATTATGAGGAGATTGGAGCAGCAGGCAAGTGGTTGAGAAGCCACTCATTTTATCAGTCTCTGTGGCAGTTGAGGGTCAAGCTGCGTTGGTTGCAATTGAGGGACCATTGTCCTTGTCATTTTTTGCACATGGTAGCAAGCATGAATCTCATTTTTTCTCCCTATGGCTCTATTGTTGATGTCTTTATGAGGAGCATGCTTGGGAGAGAGACATATTGTTTGGATGTGTCCTTTGAGGGAGAAATTCCTCACACTTTTTGCACTACATGCTCTAAGGGGAACATGGGACATGATATGGTTACCTTAACAAAAATTCTGTCACTTTATGAGGTGAGCCATATGATGGAGGAGATGCCATATGATGATGACTTCCAACTCATCATATATGGGGATATTTGGGCCAGCATGATTTGCAGCGTTGGAGGAGAGGTCTTTGGAGATCTAGTCCTCATCTTTCCATTTTAGGGCAACCTTATTGCAACCCAGGATCAACAGACACTCTACACTTATCTTAAGTGGAGATATGGACAACGTGGGGTAGGCTACATTGTCTACCATGTGCAGAATTTCAGCCCACCTACTTTGTCGGAGCCAAAGGTAGAGGACAGCTTTTAGGAGTTGCCTAGTTGGGAGGTGACTCATTTTGCATGGCTAATAGCTTGGGGACGGAGGATTCATATGGGAGATATTATTCCCATTATATTTTAGATCCATTTCCTCAAGGGGACCACTAGACATCACTTTTCTATCCTCTTGAGTATTTCACATTTACATGATGATGGCTTGATAGCTAACTTGCATGCTGAGGAGGAGCAATGTGGAGACTTGATTGATGAGATAACATCACTTTCCTTGGAGGATATCATCATACAGGGATGCTACCAGGAGAGGAGAAGAGAACTTAGTCTATCCTTGCACTTGCTTGAGGACAAGCAATCTTTGAGAGGGGAGGACTGTAATATTCCAA
The DNA here is from genome assembly GCA_034641835.2 of Pinus albicaulis. NCBI lineage: Eukaryota > Viridiplantae > Streptophyta > Pinopsida > Pinales > Pinaceae > Pinus > Pinus albicaulis. The sequence goes on from CM076574.1 coordinate 1,081,635,749, forward strand.
AATTTGCAAGTAGCAAATTGGAATATTAATTTTTGCTTATGTCATCTGGGAGATGAATAAAATGGGTAAAAGGCCCATGAGTAGGAATAAAATCCCTCATAGTTTGAAAGGGATCAATGGAGCAGCTTTATTTTTCACCTTCTGGTGTGAAAAGGGGAAAATGCATGAGGACAAGGTCAAGTTTGACCAAGTCAACAACGCTGCCTAAGAGGTGTAACTTGCATGAGAAGACAATGCAGTTTGAGAGGGAGGAATATTCTTTGTGGAAGAAACCCTAATGTGTGGGGTCCAGGGAAAAGAGGCATTCACTTGCATAAAATGAGGAAGAGGCAGCCATAGGGAGACATCTTTGAGCATATTGATTTTGGTCTAAAGACTATTTTCATTCTCTGGCTGTTAAGCTGAGTTGCAGTGCTGTTTAGCACGAGGGATTCCTGTTTAGGATTTCCTCTCCTTATTGAGAGGCCTCTTGAAGGATTTAACTTCAATTTCTCCACATCTAGGCTCAAGGCCAAAGCCACTCTTTCAGTCACTGCGTTATTTCTGCTGAAGTATAATGCAGTATTGCAAGGTGTTGTAGTGGAGGGTTCCACAAGTTCATTCCTTGGATCATTTTTTAGAGGAGGGAGCTCCTAGTCCTCCAGGAGGTTAGTAAGGGAATTTTATGAGCTGATTGCACATCTATGGCACCAGGCCAAGCATCTCCTATCTCCTACAGCACAGTCTAGTTCCTTGACTGCGTTATTTTAGAGTGCACCTGTAGTGTGGGATTGTACCACTAGTTTGGAGGGTGAGATCTTCAGGGATTGGATTAGAATTTCAATTGAGAGATCCATTGGATGAGATATATTCATTATTTGTAGCATCATCAGCCATCTTCATCCATTTCCATTTTTTGAGTTGCAGCTGCCACCCAACAACTCTGGCATTTCTGCAGATTTTCCATTTGTACCTATATTGTAGCCAATCCTCTTAAGGATTGTTGTATTGTCATTTTCAAGGGTTGAGAGCTTGCTCCCCCACCTTTCTTGAGCTGATATTGTTATATCCTTGTATTTTCATGTTATATGTTGCAGTGTCTCCAATAAACTGTGTCCTTTTAGCCTGCAACAATTTTTATGTAGCAGTGTTCTCTATTTGTGATGAACATGTTCCATTGAGGCTCTCATTACCTAGCTTGAGTGATTGATTCCTCAAATAATTGTACTCTTTTTAATACTATAACATCATTTTTTGGCTATCTGTATCTTCATTTTCCCAAGCTTATATAAATAACGTTGTCTTTCCATTATTGGTTCATGCATTTTTTTGTTGTCCCTCATCAGGCACTTTCTGAGGACAACTAGGTGTGGGAGATCTATTTAACCCACCTAGAAGGATTTCTTTGGAACCTCCTCTTAGATTCAACACTTAGATACATTGATATAAGGGATCTAGGTCCTGGTTTCAATTCCTGTAGTAGAAATTACTGGAAAATGCGTTTTCCAGCCATGCCTTTCTAGCTGTTCCAGATTTGGGATATTACAGTTCCTCAGGAATGGGTAAAACAATCAAGTGAAGTAATATGATCAGCCAAGAAAATGGGGATGATGGAGTGAGAAAACCAAGGCTCATACATAAAAATAGGCTGATAAAATGGCAATCACGAGAGGTAAAATGGGAATGGTTTCATTTTTACACAAGCTTGAATTCAGGAAACTCTGCTTGAAGTTGGTTTCATTTTTTACACAAGCTTGAAACAGAAACAAACTATGCATGAGATTGGTTTCATTTTTACAAAATATTGAAACAAAGATAAACTATGCTTGAAAAGGTTTTCATTCCCCCAACATGGTGACTCAATTCTAGGTACATGCCCCCAAGCCTCAACGCATTCACTGGAGTAGACTACTAGCTACCAATAGGTGGATGGAATGAAGGTTCAATTACAAGATCAAGAGAAAGACTTGACTTGGATTTTACAAGATCTAATCAAAGACTCAAATTGAAAAGGGAACCCGCTTCATTTTTTAACGAGGTTGACACAGTAAAAGAACTATCCTCATGACCAAATACATTTTTTAACGAGGTTGACATAGAAAACGAACTATCCTCACGATCTTGTTTCATTTTTAAGGAGCTTGAGACAAGAAAATGAACTATGCTCCGACCAGCTTGTTTCATTTTTTAAGGAGCTTGACACAAGAAAACGAACTATGCTCCAACCAACTTGTTTCATTTTTTAAGGAGCTTGACACAAGAAAACAAAATCTTCTCCGTAAGACAACCCATTGTGCCGAATAAGAAGTCATGGTTTCCAAGAGGTGCTCATCCGATGGGAGAGAAAAATCCAGGAAATTAGGATCCAATGCCCCCAAAACACGGTACACTACAGCACTATCACTGAATGCGGGCATGGGATAGGTAGCCACATAATTGACATGTGGGGGGAAGGACACCACCGGTAGGTAAGGACCGAGAAGGGATGACTGTAGACCAGATGTCACATCAGGACCAAAGAATGAAAGCTGATCAATGGTCATGATCCGACCTTCATGTTGAAAACAGATCACATGAAAGAGGGAAGAGACAATTGCACCCATGGCATAAGCATAGTCGCACCCCAAGAGTAAATTGAAATCCAAGGGGCCTGGAACAACCATCACGTCTATATAGGCGGTTTTCCCTCCCAAAGTGATAGGCCACTTGGGAAGGACCCCTAACGATTGACTGGTTCCTCTGTTAAAGGCCAACATATTCTGCGTAACAAGCACAAGTGGTGGAGAACAAAAATATTTCAAAGTAGTTGAAGATAGAACACTAACATATGTGCCTTCATCTATAATTGTGCTAGGTACGACCATATCGAAGGCTTGTACCATGATCTCAAAAGGCGCATAAGAAGGAAGACGGTATCCTGCAAATCGACTCCAATCGAAGGAAGTGACAAAACTACTTGGAGGGGGTACCATTGAACTGAGATGGTCTTCCCCTGGTGTTACCGTAGCAAGAGGAGCATCCTCCTAGACCACAGAAATGGGAGGAGGAAGAGAAACTTCTTGAGTCACATGGACAGGAGGATCTTTCTCCAAGTCTGAGGAATCTGAAGAGACACGAAGAAGGTGAGAGGGATGAGATCCACTCCCAATGGAAAAGATCTAATGAACCATGGGCAGGATCAGATCGACCGGTTCCACGACCAATGGTTGGTCAGGAATGGATTCATGAATTTTAATTTCCGAGGGAATGGGATCGACCAAGGATGAATCTTGACTGATCGTTGAATCAACTAGCGAAGGACTAGAAGAAAGCTTCTAGTAACCAACCAGAAGGCAGGGTGCAGCAACAGTAGGGTTTTTCAACACTCTGGTGGCTTCATCCATGTACAGACAAAGGTGAATGGGATGATGTCCTTCACACAAATTACAGGGATTGGTAATCTTACCCTATTTCTTATGAGTCTTATCATGGCTAGTTGAAAATGTGCCACCAATATGACTTCCAGAAGCTAAAGGAAACGACAGATGACCATCGGACCATGCTTCAAGTACCTTGGGAATGCCAGGGCAGTCTCAAAGAAAGTGGTCACCTTTGCACAACATGCAAGAGAATTTTAATTTACGTGGAAGGTTGGATGATTTATCAATGAAGGTTTCTTAGGCGCAATAGCCGCAGATTTGGCCTCTCTCTTATCTGACTTCTTATTTTTCATCTTCTTATTCTCCTTCTTAGCCACCTGGTTACTAGAATCCAGACTGTCACCAAGTGAAGTAGAAGAGGAGGATGAAGAAATAGGTGAAGAAGGGGAGAGTTCCACCTTAGAATCAACATAATGTTGTTTAGGTGGAGGAGATGGTTGTATAGAGGGAAAAATACTCGAGACCACAGAGGTGGATAATAACCACACAGGCAAACGAATAGTTAACCCTAAAAGGGACAATAATGCCATATAAGGAGCACCAACATTCTCAAAAGTAGGAAAAGAACTAGGATTCCCTTTGTAGGGGATCCCTTGGTTTGTAAACTCTGGAAATTTTTCCATTGGAAAAAACCCTAAAAAAAAATGCTAAGGAAGATAACTTTAACCAAGAATATTTCGTTGACAGTTAATATTTTAAGACAATGAAACAAAACCCTGCCTTTTCATATTTGAAGAGTTGAGAAAAGGACAAAAGGTGACTCTAGTCGATTTCAGTTTGAACGAGCTTGAAAGGACAAGTGCTCGATGATCTTTTCAAATTTTAAAGAGTCACGGAAAGATCAAAATGACTACTTAGGGACTCTAGGCAAAAGCATGTACCAAGCTCCCGTGAACTGTAATATACACCTTGGTGATCAAATGAAAGAGATATGACCAAGGACTTAATGTACGTGCAGACAATCTCCTCGAATGCTATGTTCGGTGTATCATGGTTACAGGGCGACAGAATCGGCTTCCTATGGATAAAGGATTGCAACCTATGAGGGTCTCCATTTATATACTTGATGGTACGTGGAGAAAAGGTCTGTACTAGTGCTTTCTAATGCCAGATGGCGAATGACAACTACTAGGTTTAATGATGCCGGAACACATCACTAGCCTAGACCTCTAAGTGTGAGTCTTAAGTTTCAATGCTTCCTTAGGTTGATTGAATAAATTTTGACGGTTGATCTTGAATTATGTCTCAATTCCAAGGCCCTACCTCTGTCATCTGAATCTTATATATGCAGCTATATGTGGAAAAAACCATTCATTTCGATGAATGCTAACTAAGAGAAGGATAGAGATCTTAAACAAAGTAGCAATCAATGAAAACACAAGAATAAGTTCACTAATGCATATAATACAACCAAACGAGAAACGAAAAACTCTTTCCTAGTTCACTAAGAGCTAGTTATGCAAAAGGAATTATCATTTTTTATCCAAACGAAAGAATGTAATTTTTTGTTTTTTGATGAATGAAGCACATGATGCACTACTACACAAAAAGCAAATCGAACACTAGTTTTGAGCACTATGAATGTAAAGATCTAAAATGAATGAATCAAAAGCAATGCAAACATTAAGACACACTCAAACCAATGACACACTCTTTCAAGCAAATTAAAAGCTTTCAAAATGATCCAAATGAGCAATGTGATCTATGCTCGAAGTGACGAAATGGGGAGTTAAACAAAAACACAAGTGATCATTCAACAAGCCAAAGACACGAAGGATCAAGAAAGACCAACACAATCGAGTAGAGAATTGAGATGATAGAGATCAAAGGGACTCGAATTCAGTCCAGGAGGCTCAGTGAGGAGAAGGCCAAACAAATGGCATAAGACCTAGAAACCCTAGGGCTAAAAAAATTCACTGATGAGATAATGGACAAAAAACTAAGAAAAACCAAGACTACAGAGTCAAAAAAATCCAAAAGACCAATTGCAAGTCAAAGAAAATACCCAGAACCAAGAAATACTGATCAAAGACTTAGGAAGAAGGTCAAACCAAATCCTACAGGATTTGGCGCTACTGTGAGGCTGTAATCCACACCTAACAGGGGTTGGCGCACCTATAACAAAGGCAACTAGCGCCAATTGGCGCGACTATTCAAAGAAAAAATGTACCAAGCCGAAAAACTATGGGAAAAGGAAAACATACTAAGCAAAGGCCAATCTTGACACTCTGGAGCTGAACAGGAGGATTCAAAACAGTCAAGCAAGCTAGGCAAGGCAGAGAAGCAATCAAACGACCGAAGTCAACTCGACAATGAAATATCTCAACAAACAACGAGACGACAAAATCACATTGATCCCTAGTGGAGTTGCCAACTTGTTGTGTAGGTAAATCCTCTCTGTGGATAGAGATGATCCCTCTAGCCCTAGGGTGGGTCTAGAAACAAGGGAATAAGCTAATGTGTTATTACCTAGTTAACAAATGAAATAGGTTGGGATAGATTATCCTACCTGTAGTCCAATGCGATTGCCACAGCTGTAGCAATGGAAGCCTCTTGATCTCTGCCTCAACAGGTCACAATTCTTCAACAATGGCACTCGGGTGCCTGCACACACATCAAAGGACAAAGTAAGCATACAAGACAATAATTGCATTCATAACTAGCTAATCAGACGAGGAATATTAAACATATTGCTCAAAATAAACCTTATTAACACAAGATGGGAACCAAATGTCAGTCATGTATATATTAATAGAAAGAAAGAGATTACAACCAGAGCCTTGACGTCGCATCCTCCTTCAGTGGGTTTAGTCGAAGGGCATCTCGAAGGTTCGTCGGGGAATTCAGACGAGGCGAGGACACAAGCCTAAGCTCTCTCTTGACAAGGGTATCTTTCTCTGCTCTATCTCACCAGCTATCACAATGTTCAACAATTCCTCTTCAGCTATTCAACTTTTCAACTAGTGTATCAATGGGAGATAGGTTTATTTATAGAGGGAGAGGAGGTTGGGATCCCTAAAATGGTGGAAGGGAGGCCTTATCCTTTGGGAGGTTCCCCAAAAAGGTGGAAACAAGAGGCCAAAGGAAGGTGTTCATGGTTATGCAGGCGAACAAGCCAAGCTGACTCGCTCACGAAGTAGTTAGCATAGAAACTTCGCCTCTATATTTAAAAAACATTCCAAAAACAGCTTGGCATGAGTAACTCCCTGGGACAGAGCGCCAATGGGCACGGGGCCCATTTTTAATTTCCTTCATCAGTGTGAGGGCATAACGGTCTACTAGCACCAACCCAAAAACATGTGTTTCTGATGGTCTTCTCATGGAAAGGTCAATAGAGGAAATGTTGTCTTCATGGAAAGGGATGCAATGATGGTATTTGCAAGGCATAAAAATTTATATAAGTCACACAAATGGTTCTCAAATGTGCGGTATGGGGATTGCAGGGATGGTGAAAAAATGTTTAGACTTCGCCTCCAAAACGAGTGCATTGCGCACTCTTAGTGGGAATTCAAGCCTCCCTTGTACCTTTTTTCTGTGATCTGCACCCTCCTCATGGCCATGGATTCCCTTCCAAGTGCACATTGCAACCTTAAGGATCAATCATGCACCTTTTCTCTGGTTGTTGTACCCTGTTCCATCCATCAGACCATCCCCTCAAGTTGAGCACACAACACATTATTAGTGAACAATGAAGCCCATCCTTGTCTCTTGTAAGTGCGACCTATGCCCAAAAAGATTTTCTCTCTCCCTCTGGCACATTTTTTATATACAGACAAAAAAATTACATCAGACATGATGGAATAATATATTTTTGGGCTAATGTTTTCTTTCCATGAGTGATCTACATATGCAGGTGTTCAATAGATCATGGAAAATATATGTAAGGATATCTGGTGCAAATTGTTGCATTCTGAAGATAAAGGCACCATGTTGCAACAAATGTGTTATCACCCAAAAATTTTCAAAATATCATTGTGTCAACTCTATTTTTGATCATGGTCTCAAAATGGGTTTGAAAGTCATTTTAGGATTTGGTCAAGGGTAGGTTAGAGTTTTTATAAGTTCAAGGTAATCATTGAATTCAAATAAAATCTTTTAAAGGTCCATTCCATGATCAAATACTCACATTTCCCATTTAGGAGTCATTCCATAAGGTTTCGGGTTGAATTTCTGCAATTAGCCAAGAATCCTCCGTTTCGTAGCGCTGCTAGTTCAAAAAAGTGGATTTGCGCTACGAAAGAACTAATACTTTCGTAGCGCAAACTGCGAAAAATACACTGTGGGTGTTATGAAAGCGTGGTTTCTTAACCGTCTTGTCAATTGAGCTGAGATTTGTCAGAATTTGTTAGGAAATGATAGGATAGTGGTATGGTGAGTCAGTTAGTGATCAGATTCAATATACTTACCTATCTCATAGTCATCATCATCATGATAGGGCATGAGTGAGGCATCATTCAGTTATGAGATGACATCTTAAATTCAAAATATTACCTAATTTGGTCATTCTCATTTTCATTTTCCTCCATACAAGTGTCTAAGCTCTAAAGTAGTTAAGCTAAGCTTGTGGTTGTCCTATATAAAGGCTATCTTCATCCTAATCAAGCAAGGCAATTCCATATACTCAAGCAAGGCTTTTCATATCCTAATCAAGTGAGGATGTTTTATAGGTTCAAAAGAAGCTGACAGGTTTTTCTAAGAAGCATGGCAGAGGAAAAGAAAGTCCACATAGGGGGACATTGCTTAAGATACGAGCCTAAAAATATGAAGGCTATAATTGAAGATAAAACAGTGATGGAGGATTTTAGCAAAGCAGGTTGTCTCTGGTTTTGTGAAAAGCTGCAAGGTTGCCACACACAAGTGTCTAAAGAATTTTCCTTAAAATTCAGTGCAACAAATACCAAAGTTAGATGTTAAATGTGCCAATAACACCTGAGATTATTTCTTCTGTAACAGAAATACCAAGGGGGCAGGAAACTTGGTTTAAAGGTTTTAAATTTGATATGGAACCATGCAAGGAATTCATGAAACCTGAGTATGCAGATATGGACCTCAATAATGCAATACCTAGAAGCTGTATCAAAGACACCTATGAAAAGTTGTTGTTCAACATTCAAAGATACTTTACATGTGAAGGTAGATACCATAAAGTTTATACTTATCATTTTAAGTTGCTTCTACATTTCACAGGTATGATATCACTAGATTTTCCCTTTTATTTGCATAGGAGCCTTGCCAAAATGGCTGATAAAGTACAAGCCAAATATGATGGTTGTGAAACATCTTTGTGTCACCATGGTTTGATAAAGTTATTGGTTTTGAATGAGTTTCAGAAAATAAGCAAGGATTGGTATTCCTTTTTGTTTATGAATGGTTTTGAACCGGAAACCCTAACCCCAGCTAGGAACCCTAAAACTAAAGGAACTCCTTCACCACTAGTAGTAGAGTCTAGTCAGCCTGTGGTTGCAAAATCAAAGAGGTTTGTAAAGTTGAAACCAAGGAAACAAGTTGAGGAAATGACATAGAAGACATAAGTGCTTGTTGCACCAAATCCATCACCTACAAAACAAAGGTCAAAAATTGTCAAAGAGGAAAAACAAAAACAAGTTGCCAGCAAGCAGGAAATCAAGAGAGTGACAAGAAGCCAAGCAGTGGCATGAAAGGGAAAAATAGTTGTTTCAGGTATAGAGGACAACCTAATGATAAAGGGAAATTTAGATGACATCCTTCATGCAATTTATATATAAGAGACACCCATCGTACAAGCTAATTTTATTGGAGTAGATGAACACAAACAAAAAAAGGCTAAGTCAACAAAGAAACTTGAATTTGAGGGTGAAAATGTAGCCTTTATCTTTCAAGCAAGGAAAACTTTAACTAGGCAAGCTAAGAAGCTCAAGGAAGGTAGCAAAAAGGTCCAAGAAACTGTTGAAACAACCAGAGTCCCTGAAGAGGTGGTTGATCTCTCATCACCAATAGTGGAGCATGCAGCCAGCAGGACAATGAAGGGAAAATAACACATGACAAAGTGTCAACATATTGAGGAGAGATTGAGGTTAGCAAACCAAGAGATTGCAATGATGAGAAAGAGGGCCAGAAAGCACAGTATTGAAAAAACAGAGTTCAAAAGAATGAAGGCACTTTGGGAGGGTCAAACTGGTTCTAGGTCTAAAATTCCAAGTAGTGCAGAACATTTTTTTACATGGACAGTTCCAGCCATCAAGGAAGCCAAATTTGTCAGAGTAATCAATACTCACTTAAGAGCCAGTAATAGAAGACTAAAAGATCAAGTGGAGGACTTGGAGCAACAACTGAAATTGACCCAGGATGAGCTAAAAAAACAACAGAGGTGCAGAATGACAATCATTAAAAAAGCCAAAAGCTAAATCAAGTGAAAATTAAGAAGGAACCTCATCAAAAATGTGTTTTTTCAGTTCATTTGACTTTTTGTTTTGATGAAACCAGTGGTATTATAAAGTTTTGGCACATTTTTGGTTTAAATTTTGAAGAAATGTGGGAAAAATTGCCCACTCAGCAGTTTTGTAGCACAAACAGTGCAAAAAGAGTGAAAAATGCTACGAAACTGTTGTAGCAACGTTTTTCACCCTTTCTCATAAATTTTTGAGGAGAAAATGTGTGTATTATGACCTAAAATTGCTAGGGAAGTTGTGTTAAGTGATAATGAATATAATCCTAGAGGAAAGAAACCAAAATTTTGAAGGCAAAAGGGTTAAAAGGCTACGCTACAAAAAGCGCTATGAAACTGTGTTGTTTTCGTAGTGCAGTTCTACTTTAGCTATTTTGAATAGTTTGATGGTGGTCTTGGACAACTGGAACTTAAGAATGATTTTGGGCAGGTATTAATTCAGTTTCTAACAACAAATAACCTCAAAGTTATGGGTTCATGATGGTTAGAGTGTCTCAAGAATACAAAGAATCTTATGCCTAGAAAATAGGGGACAGTTTCCTACTTTGATGGAGATCAGTGTTATAGTCATAAAGAGATGAAGCTTATCATCTGGATTCGACCTTATGGGAATACAGTTGGAAAATGATGTAATCTAGTTTAGATAAGGTTGTTATGAGTAGAGTTAAGGAGTTTGAATCCTATTTGTAATAGGATTGTTCATTAGATTTGTAGCTGTCATTTTGTAATAAATACCATGTCATATGGTTAGGAAAGGTGTCAAAAGTAGGAATTCGATGTATCTAGCTCAGGATAAGGTTATCCTATATTGTAAATGATATATAAAATATAAATAAGTCGAATATGCATGGGTTGTGTTAGCTCCCCGTAATTAGCAAGATTGGCAAAGTCCAAATGCAGGGAGAAACACTATTTCAACCACTTTGGGATTCTAGGATCTAGCCCTCTCGAATCCGGAGAGGGATCTCTCCAATAAGTACAAATATGGATTTATCTTTAAAGTTTTGGGTAATGATCTTAGGCTAGTTATGAAGTCAGAGGGTTTTTGTTTGTTTTGGATGGTTGAGCATGATTATTATTTGAGTGGAAAGTTCTAAATGGAAAGAGTTTCAAAGGTGTGAAGTTGCAAGCAATCAAAACAAGCTTTGGCTAAAAGATAGATATAACGTTGGTTTTTAGTCCATTGGGCTATGGAGTCATAATAGGGTTTAATTGAAACAACAAGGTTCAAGAGTGGTCCATGGGGCAAGTCATCTATGTCTAAGGATCTCTTTAAAGTTGATTTTATGGAATGAAGTGATACAGCAAGAAGGGGAATTAAACAAATGAAGAACAAAGAGCAGCCTAAGATCAGGTAAGTGCTTTGAAACTATCCTGCTTTTGACATACACTTAAGAAAGACATAAAAGTAAACTAAGATCTGGTAAGTACTTTGAAACTAGCCAGATTTTGATACACTTTCAATAGAAAAACATTTTAAATACAAAGGGAAACACATATGATAACAAAGAATAGTCTAAGATTAGGTAAGGACTTTGAACCTAGCCTGCTTTCAACACATTCTTAGGGAAACTTTCAGATAGTTTTTTGGGATAAAACTAAAGGACAGGGCTCACCATAACTTCCTTAATTCATCTCTACTTAACATAAACTGAAAATAACGTTCAAGAATAACAATTAGCCTAGACAGTAGGACGAGGGAACACCAGCATTCCTAACTGCTTGAACTGAATTAAATCATTCCTAAACAACACAATTTGGAAGAAAACATATGGATAAAGCTTATCAGTCAGAGAAGGGTACTGATATACAGTAAATCCTAACTCTATGCTTGTTGTTCTTTATCAGAGAAGATGGACAAAGTGAAAACAAAAATAAAATAACAATTTACAATAAGAAATAACATCACCGTCGACATAGACCAGGATCCCATAACCGCAGATGATGCTTCAAACCAAGCACTGGGTCCAACAGTCACCTAAACAATCATCTTCACTTCTCACTAACTTATTTAATCACAAGCAAAGCTTCAAGAGCCTTTGAACACTATTTAAGGTGCAGAAAATTTGAGCAACAAGAGTATTTTAAAGTTCTACAAACTAATATTTTCATCTTCTTATTAGCATTACAGAGAAGAAATGAGGAGGTGGATTTGATAAAAGATTCCAAGGTCAATTAATACGTACTTAATGTCATTCGCCAGATCATGACATGTTTTTCTGTATTAATTGTTTTACATTTAAGAAAATTAAGCTCGCGGGGGAGCTTTTGTTGACTTTAAGGCTCGTCATGTTGCAATAACTCGCCGATATTTTGCACTAGTTTCTTGTGTGCACTAACTATTCGACCGCGCCCGAGGCAAATATCTGATTTTCTCGATCATAACGCACTGTTTGAATGATTTGAAGGCTGTGTATAATTGGGTAAATGGGGAGGAATCAATTAGCGTCTGATGTGGCGGTGGAGGCTCTTCCTCACTGATAAATATCTGATTTGTCTTTAATAGTGTTTTAATTCAGAGGATTAGGCTTTTGATTTTCGATCTTAACCATAATCCTCCAAAACTTGTGAAAACAGTCTTCAATCCTCTATTCTGCTAAGTTTTGTTCTTCAACACTGATACTCTCTGTCTCTTTTAACCTTCATTGTGTCTTGTTGATGTGCAGGTGCCGCAAAGGGTTCATATGGAATCAATGCCCATGAAGCATCGATGAAACATGGAGGTGAAACCTATGAATGGCTTCCCTTTTATGAATCAAAGGCATGGGAATCGTCATCCTCGACCTTTGGCTTTTCTTCAATATAATGGAAAAACCATTAAATCCTGCATAAAAAAAATAAAAATTAATAAATCCTGCATTTTTAAGGTTTAACTGCTTCAGAGGTTGCGTATTAGGTTGTAGCCATTGGATGAAAGCATCCAACTGTGGGGATGCGCTTGCAGGGGTCAGAAAGAAGGTGGTTGGAAGAAAGGAGCATAAGATTAAATCCGGGCCATATATCTAATTTGATCGACGATCAAGATAAATCGGGGACATAATAATGTGAAGGGGTCACATATAATATGTTATGGTAGAAAATGTGAAAAATACAAAGGAAAAGTGAAAAAATACCTTGGGCAGAGGTAATGTATTGAAAATGGAAAATGGGGTTTTGGGATGATCGTGGGCCGTCGGATGAGATCGGCCCACGAGATCAACGGCGGAGATTGCACGTCGAAAACCTTTGGTAGAAGAAGAGGGTGATAGTATAAAGCGAAAATAATTTGGGACCATTGATCTACATAGATCAACGGTCGAGGAGGAACGCGATATAATATAGTGCAAATGGGGAAGAGTGGTTTCGGCAAAGAATACCACGGGTTTCGCGCTACAGAAGGGTGGGAAAATGGTTTTACCTTTTGGAACGCGATATGCGTCCTCTCTAGACACGTGGCTTCTTAAAACCACCTATATCCCGCAGCCCTCGGGAGATTATCCTTCACGCTTAAAGTTACGCGAAAACACGTGCCCACCACTAGATCTGGGGTCTCAGATCTAACGACTCGAAATGAACGCGATATTAAAAAGATGCACGGGCGGAATTAGGTGGGGCGGATTTAATCTGGGCTGTTGATATAGGATCTGGACAACTGAGATTGAATCTGAGGAGGGCAGGACCCACAGGATATGGGCCCGTCGGAGTTAATACAGACCGTTGATCTGTAGAGATCAAATGACGGAGATTGGATAAGAATCATTATGAAGCGGGGCGATGAAAGTAATAAAGGGAGACGAGAGAAGATCTGGACCATCCAAACTGGACATGTGGACGGCCCAGATGCTATCGGGAGATCACAATCGGAGGAGGCAATGGGGAAGGGGCGATGAAAAATCTCTGATGCAATTTAGAGCTGGTCGTTGATCTGAGGATCAGATTGACGATGGGGAGTGAATCAGAGGGGCTCAAAAGGTAAATGAAAGGTTTATGATCGGAGTGAATGAGGGCCATTTTATTAGAGATATGGTGGATACATCCAACGACAGAGGATCCATCAGGGGCAGGTCAATCGGGAGGGGGAATAAAATGCGCCCGATAAAAACTTGCGATGCGATATTACGCGGGTCGTTTGATCGGCTTAAGATCAACGGCAGAGATTATCTCAAATATGGAACCGACAGAAACCCCTTAATACTTTATAAAAACCCAAAGTTCATGAATTGCAAAGGTTTTTTATGGCTTGGGGTGGATTTATATATAATAAATGCTTTGGCACCCGTCTGTGGGGCCGTTTGTCTATATGGAAGATAAAAGGCCCAGGGCTTGATATGTACAAGGGCCAATCGCATCGGAACTTCGGTGCTGGTCTTTCAATATACCCATTTTCATTAAAAAAAAAATTGCTCTGGCGAGTTTAGACCAAAACTTAGGAAAAGGTGGGTTTATGAATTTACAAAGGAAAATAAGCATCCGGGATGGTTTATAACAATGTTTAAGCACCCGACTGCGGGGCTATTTGGTTATATGAATAACAAAGGACCGGGGTTTATAAAACAAAGGGCTCATCGCATTGGAGGCTTTCACCATAAGAAATAAACTTGTGTGCTCCAATTTTTCCGATACGATAAGCACCAAATGGACTTAGCGCTTGGTTCTAGCTCCAGGGCATATGTGGGGAAGTGGTTTAGGACTTAGCCCAAAGGGGCTTAAGCCTGCAGTTTAAAAACTTATTTTTTATGAATTTTTTCACAGCTTTTGATGGATTTGGGGGTTTCGGCAAAGTTTAAAAGTGAGTTTTAAAATTTGTAAAGAGGAGCTTATGAAAGGTAAATGGGAAAAATGGAAAAATAGAGGAAATCCATGGGAAAAAAGGGGTAAAAATTAAGGTTATTTTTGAAGTGAAAGGAAGGGAAAAATGGTGTTTTGCAGCAGTCTTTTCTATGAAATCAGCAGGATTTCAGAGTTAAAAATGGAAACAACAGTGAATATTTAAACAAAGGACATGATGTCTTCAAGAGTCTTCAAGAGATAACATTTTTAGCAATAAACTTGTTTCTTGAAGGCTCCAAAAAAAGTTCTAGCCACCTTTTGATAAAACAAATTTTAAAGGTAGCTAACAGTGGCTCTACTTGGGGATGGTGCCTTCATGAAGGCATCAAGAACTTTAGACTTGCATTCTCTGGGAGGCTGATCAGTGCCTTATCCATTGGGTTGTTTTTCTTTACTTGGGTGATCTTCGTTTGCTCTGAAACATGTTAGCAGCCATGAAAAACAATGGATCTTCCTCAACAAGCTTTCTACCTACCCAATCCTACTGATCTAACATTTTTTCTTATTTTTAGAGTGCACTTGGATTGGCAAAATATTTTTACAACATTTTATTCTTTTGAAAGTATAAAACTAATCTAATTCTACTCCTTATTTCTCCATGAACTCAGATTAAACAATTGAGTTCATATGCTTCTCTACCTACTCTACTAATCTGTTAGGATTAAACAGTCTAACAGATTTTTATTCTCTAATTTCTAAAACAGAAATTTAAAAGCATACAAGTCAGGATTAAACAATCCAACCTGTTGTTGATATATGGCATAAAAAACAAGTTTCACATAGATATTATCTTTCAAAAAATAAAAACAAAATGGAAGGCTTAAGACTTGAAATTTAAGCACGACCTTCTCTTTTTCTACAACTCTGTTTTTGCTTCTGTTTGAGTTGTTCTTTGCTTGTTCTTTGGTTCAAATTTTGAGCTGATTAGAACCATTTTTACCTCTGTTTTGACTCAGAATTTTAAAAATATTTGATTCATTCTTATTTGGAAACTTAGGTTCAGATTTTGAGCATGTTTGAACCTTTATTTTCTAGCCTAATCTACCTACTGATAAGCCAAGATTAAACTGTTTGGCAAATCAAATTCACTAACCTATCAACAGTAAATTTAAAATGAATTAGTCAAGATTAGGCTGTATGACTAATTAGAAGTGTGTTTTTAGAAGTGGCATTTAAGCTTGCACACTTTCAGAATTTATTTCTCTTTTTGGTATGGGGTTGTACCTTTATTGTTTTTACAATCTGCCCTCTTTTCTTTCTTCTATTGTTTTTGTATTTTTTATTTTTCTTTGGAGACAAAAATCAACAACTATCTAAATGCTCAGAACTAAGCTATATTGACATTCCTATATAACCTAATCTAACTTGTAATATTTACATTATCATATGATACAAAAATGCCAATGCAGCCGGTTGAGTAATGTCAAGAAGAAGAAAATATGGCTGCTTGTTAGAGGTATCCATAGTACATTTTGAAGATTAATCTTTAAAACCAAGAATATCACAGAGGGTGATAGATTCTCATGTATTTGGCTCTTGCAAAGGATAATTGCTTGATAATTTGAGCCAGTTGGGATTTCCACACACTCGTACAAAGGATCAACAAAGAAGGGATGAAGATTCTCTTCTTTCTGGTCCTCCATGTCCGGTAGATTGTCCGCTTCCAAGAATTTAGCTTTAAGGACTGCGTTGTCAGTATGCGGCTTGGAATTATCATCATCCTTAACTTGCAAAATAGAAAGTAGTGAAATATCTTCTTTCTCTAAATCTATGCTTTCTTCTGTTATAAATTTAGGCTCTTTGGATGATAGATTGTCATTAGTGAAGGGAGAAGTCTCTTCTTGGAAAGATGGTATATCCTCAGCAGGATAGTCTTTTATCTGTTTTTCTCCCTCAAAGTTTTGCCAGTATTTTTTATTATTTGGGACAACTGGTCTAAATTTTTCTTGAATTGTATATTGTTTGCTCTCCCAATGTTTTAAACATGTACTAGCCACAAGGGCTAATCCACTAGCAAAACTGTTTTGATCTTTAGGAACAAGTATAAGTTGGAAATGTTTGAAAGATTCCAGTAAATCTATGGTATCATCCTTATAAGCTTTAAGTCTAGGATGATTAACCATGCACTCTTCTTTCAGTTGCCTAATTACCAGTTCTGCATTTCCATGAACTGTTATCTTCTGGGCTTCTAAATTTTTCAATAAATGTAGCCCTAAGAGGAGTGCCTCATACTCTGCTATGTCAGTTGTGCATTGAAAGTTCAATTTATATGAATGGGCTTCAGAATAATTGTTTCTTGTATTGTAAATCCATATTCTTGCACCTGCATTAGTTTTATTATATAACCCATCGAAATTCATATTCCAAAGAGGAATAGTTTCAATATTATCATTGGTTTCCTTGCTATCCTCTTTGTCTTGAGTGCCATTGGATTGTTCTATGGAATAGGCACCATGTTCATGACTGTCTGGTTGAGATGATGGTTTGGAGGGTAGTTGCTTGCTTAGTGTTTGATCAATATGTTCTTCTATCAAAGAAGATATTTTTCTTTGAGTATAAACAGAAGAAGAGTTGCCCTGTATTTTATGACCAACAAAAGAACTCTCTGCATCTTTACATCAGAGTTCTCTTCATGAATGAGAAAGATTATTTGTTTTGCAATAAGTTTCAGAGACTAAATGTTTATTAATGGTCTAATCTATCTCTTCTTCTTTCAACAAGGAAAATATTTCTATGTCCCTCTGAACAGAAGTACATCGGTTCACTGTCCCTTGTAAAGGATGATTTTGAGGCTGGATGTTCTCTTGAGCCTCTTCTAGGGGATCTTGACTTGTGCTTGCAGGAAAAATTTGAGGATTTTCTGTCGTTTCCTCAAAGCACTGCTCACTATTA
This sequence comes from Pinus albicaulis, assembly GCA_034641835.2. Lineage (NCBI taxonomy): Eukaryota > Viridiplantae > Streptophyta > Pinopsida > Pinales > Pinaceae > Pinus > Pinus albicaulis. Next base: position 1,081,653,272 of record CM076574.1, read on the forward strand.
GTATTCGAAATTTGATTTTGAAGATCTCCTATTGGCATAGTACAAGATATAGGAAGGAAATCAAAAATTTATTGACAACCTTCTTTATTGCTTTCTTTATAAGTTTTCTCATTATTTTCTATAAGGCGTTGATCATAATTCATAGCTTGGTCATTGTCTCGATCTTGAGGTGATTGGGCTTGTGCTTGATCAAGGGAAAGCATAGCTCGCTCTAGATCATCCATTTTCATATTAGCCATAAACCTTCACCTTGACATGATTTATGATTGCTTCATGGCTTTATGGGCACCCATTCCTACAGACTTGGACAAATTCACTTAAAAACAGTGGAAAATCCTTCATACGCGACTATGCCCGTGTTTTTCCGCGTGTATACGCGAGTACAGCTAGACTTTTCCGCGTATGCCATTTTAATGATTAAAAAATATATAAAAATCCCTAATTTCGCGCTGGGTTGATGGTTACTCAGGTAGTTCAACCACCCCAGCCCGTGGCCAACTGTTTCCAACTGCTGAAACTACTTGGAGGGACTATAAAAAGACCTCATATGTATGGCCTAAGGGAAAGAGAGAAAGTATTGATATTATACTCTGTTGGTTCCCTATCCAAGTCTGATTCCCCGTGCCTCCTGCACTTTCCCAGTTCATTTCAGGAAACCCTTGTTTCCTTGAGATATACATCCCTTTATATGTTATCTCATATGCACCTGTTTGGAAGGAGTCTTAGCGAGGCAAGGGCTGGACGGATCCGGACGACGGTCTGCGAAGGCCTTGGAAGGATCAGGTGATCTCTCCACTTACTTTTGTATGTACTATTTATAATACAGAAGTATCATGCTGTTCCCGAAATAAACATGTTAGTGTATGCTTTAATGTATGAAGAATATTTGTTATACAAGCATTCATTATGATTTATTTAATGTTTTATATGAATCACACTAACATATAGAGTAGAAATATACTGTACAACTTGTCCTTTGTGCTGGTTTCTTCTTGCATTTCAGGTTAAGGAGGAAGGACGGTTGCGGGGAGTTTGAACTCCACGTGGATCTACTTCAAACGTAGGACCAACGGGTAAACCTCTCATTCTGCTCTATTTCGTTTTTATGAATGTGCATGATCGTGTGGGTCTCTGTTAAGTAGTACGCCCCTGCTCTGTGGAGGTTGAATCCAAACCAACCTCTAGGGTGTTAATTCCCCGAAACAGAACTAGCGACTCCACTGGGGAATCCATTTTTGTGATTCTCCTGTTGGGTTGTTTCAGCTGTTCGGTAGGTTGCCAACAGTTTTTTCTGTCTTTTACAGTCCAGTTTGCTTTCTTGCAGTCAGTCTGAAGCTTTGATATCTTTCCCAGGCTTGTACTTTTTATTTTTCATTATCTTTCTTTGTATACGCCTTTTTGCTTGCACACAGTCGCGTATACCCGCGAGTTTGTGTAGATGGAACCGCGTATACGCGGGTTTCCCTCAACACAGACGCGTATACACTCTTGTTGCATAACTGCAAGGTCGCGTATACCTAGGCTGAATTTGAAATTTTAAGATTCTGGTGTTTTTGGTCTTTTCTGGCTGTGGAGGCCTGTGTCTGCAGAGTCTCTGTACTTACTGGAGTGTGACAGAAGTGGTTTCAAGTCTTGTTTCTCTTTCGTTTGTCCAAAAACTGATCTTTTTGGCGAAGTGTTCTTGTTGGTGCAAGCACTCCTGGATTGAGTTCCAAGATCGCTTTCTGAGTGTTCTTGGCTGTTCTGCTTTACCAGAACAGAGAGCTTCTGCTCACTGACTCACTCCTATCTTTGTGTTGTGCTTTTCATTGCGTTCTTTGCTTTGTTTTCGATTGGTTTTCTTGAGTTTCATAAGCTAGGGTTTTGTTGCAATTTTCGAAGAACTTTTCTTGTTTCTTTGGAGTTTTGTGTTGCAACGAATTTGCACTATTTCTCTTGGCTGTTTGATTGAGTTTTTAGTCTTCCATTGCTCTTATTGATCTTGCTATCATTAGCTTTATAAGGTTTGGGGGCATAGTTGAAGTTTATGCTTGAAATTCGGTCTCGTTTTGGCTTGGATTGGGATAGTTGTTCTTGGTTTTTTTTGAAGCTCTTGTTTTATAAAACTAAAAAGCCCAAAAACATTTGTTTTGCTTTTTGTTTTTTCATATCAAAAACTCAAAAAACATTGTTTCTTGTTTTTGTTTTTGTTGTTGCGTTTTTCATTTTCGTTTGGCTTCATCTTTTGAGACTTTAGTGAAGTTTCTTGCTTCTAGTTTTGGCTTGATTTTGAGGAGAGGTTGTCTTTTGATTTCTTCTTCTTCTTGTTGAGTATTTTGGTGTCTTATATTAAGAGTTCTTGTTTGCAAGAATTGGCTTTCTGGATATCAAAAAGATGAGTTAAAACTGAAGGAGCCTTTTGGGAAATTTCATCTTGTTTCAAGGGACTTTTTACATCTTAGAATTTACATGCTAGTGGTTATTTGCATTAAGTGCATTGAATCATTTAGTTAGCTTCTTAGTTTTTGTGAGTGTGAGTTTGTAATTCGAAAAGAAAAATACATTTTTTAGTCTCGTAGAACTTACATAGAAATTGCTCTTCATCGAAAGACAAAGAACTGCATGTGCATGTAGTCAGGTTTTTATTAATTTATTTTGCGTCAGAACATCATTGGTTTCAACTCCATATCCTTGTGACTTAATACAACAGCCCTTAAAATAAGCGATTTAATCTAAAATCAACTAGCAAGTTTTATTAAGTGTCAATCACCAACTAGCTAGGTTGTAGGGCCTTGGAATAGGTGAGAGGAGAGTTAACTCTCCAAGGCCGCTCAAACGAACATAGAAGTTGATTAATTGAGCGAAATCCAACTCCGTGAGGTGGACTGGGAAAGCTCTCATCCGAGAGTCAAGCGCGAGGGGAAGTGAAGGTTAAGAAGAGGGATGCCCCCCCTCCGATTAGCTGAATCTAACCTCAAGACCGTTCCGCCCAGCTTCTGATACGGATTGGTGTCCATAGTTGCTGTTCCTAGGTTCCACACAGGTGACTGCGGGGGGGAATACCCGTGGTACCTGAGGCGGACGTCGCATCACTTCCAGCAGTACTTCTGGGGGGTGCCCTTGCGAAGCTTGGGTGCTTGAGCCGGCAAAGGCTGTTGTTAGGAGGTCGGCGTAACTGCTTCTGATACCTTCGCTAGTTGTTCTGGGCCCTAATCATCCCAGACTGCTTTCGGAAGGCCCTATACCTCGCTTTCCTGTATTTTGGTGTCCGGTCCTCATCACCCGGAGCGGAAATACTTGGAGGCTGTTTGCTTGCTGTTTCTCAGGGATTTTGATTTTAGTGAGTGCTCTTTGCTCCTAGCTTGCCTAACTTTTCACTTTTCTTGAGTCTAATATAATAAATCTGTAAAAGTGGCTGATCAAGCGCCTCGACGTTCGAGGAGAATCCGGGGGTTATCTCCCGAGAGTGTAGAGCCTTCTTCGAGAAGGCGTAGGAGCGATTTAGCAGGTGGTTTTCACCCTGTGGAGTCTGACGCTGTGGAGAGAGATCCTCCACTAAGGTCTAAAGGTTTCGTTGCTGATTCCGGTGTCGGTTCCGAGAGGAGCGTTCCGCTCACCTCGAGAGTATTGTTTCCTCAGGAAGAAGATTTTCAGATAGAAGATATACCTGAGCCTGCAGCTACAGGTACATCTCCTCTTCCTCTTGATCATCCGTTTGTTATTCAGTACGTCGGACCGGAGTCTGAGAGACCGCCGGATCTTCCATATCTTTCTTATCTTTCGATGGCCACGACTGGGAACGCGGCTTCTACCGTGAGTGTTGCGGGCATTCAGACCCCTGCTTCTGTCGAGGCAGGGGGCACTCTTGCTCTATCTTCGAGTGCTTCTAGCACTGCTATGTTTGGCTCTGGGTTCACCCAAGCATATGCTTCTCAATCTGGTCCCTTCGTTTCAGGGATGTCCATTGTTGGAAATCCCTCTTTTTCCTTTACCGCCGGTGCAGCTGGATCTACGCCCATGTCCAACATGGCTAGTGGATCAGCTTCTTTTCAGGGTTTCCCCTTTGGGACTGGGCATATTCCTAGTCCCAATCCTTCTTTAGGGTCGTTTCCTTTTACGTCCCAGACCCCAAGTTTCAATCCTTGGGCTCAGGGGCCAAGTTCGACTGCTTTTATGGGGTGGAATCCTATGTTTGCAACGTCGGGGGCAGGGAATCAGTTCATCGCGAGTCATCCAGGGAATGCTTCTTTCCCTGCATCGAGTGCTTATCAGTCTTTTTCCCCTTTATCTAATGCATGGAACCCCTATCAGGGGCTTTCCTCTTCAGTCAATACTTCAGCGGGGGGAACTAGCCTGGGTTATGGTAACTCGGCGTGGGGAGGAGGTTCTTCTCTGTTTTCTACGGGTCCTTTCTGGCAGCCTGGTGCCTCATCAAATCCAGGCTATTCTTTTCAGAATGTTGGAAATCCATCCCATCAAGGATGGAATTCTCAGGCTCCGCCGTGATTACCATTTCTGGCAACGTTAAACTTGCCAGACTTGGCGAAGTTAACTAATGACCCGATTCGGTATAGTCCGGGGTGGCCTCCGGTTCCAACCAAACTTCCTTCAGACATTCCTAAGTTTGAAGGTAAGAATGGTGAAGATCCAGCGGACCACGTCACCACATTCCACTTATGGTGCTCATCGAACTCTCTGATCGATGACTCGATTAGATTGAGATTATTCCAGCGCACCTTAACTGGAAATGCCGCGAAATGGTATATAGAGCTCACTGGGGGCAGTTTCGCCACATTTGGAGAACTGGCTATCACTTTTCTTAACCATTTTCAGTTGCCCGTCAGATATGAGGCTGGGACCGAACTCCTGGCTAATTTTAAGCAGGATGAGGCAACTCACATTTCTGATCATATTCGGGAATGGAGGAGAAGGAAGAGGCTTATCAAAGCCCATATTCCAGGTGAGTTCCTTCTCGAGTGGTTTTTGAAATCGCTTCAGTCAGATATTTCAAAGGATGTATCCATGTCAGGGGTATATTCTGAGGAGCAGGCCATCTTTAGGGCCCAACAGTTAGAGTTGATCTATTCTCAGTCTGGCATGCTTTACAAGTATTTGCCTAATGCTCCTCGCTCCAAATTGGATCTATCGAAACCCAAACCTGGTCCGCATGGTGACGGACTTGTCGGATCGGTCAGTAGTAGTGCAGCCAGCCTGCTTTCTCAATTGCGGCAGTTGTCTTTACAATCTGCTTCTTCTGGTCAGGCTGTGCCTGCTGATTCTTCACCTTCCCAGTCTTTGTCCATTAATGCTGTCCAATCTTCTGAACCCAAAGGAAATCAACAGTCCGATGGGAAGAAGAAGGGATGTAATAACAAGAAGAAGGGCAAGAATGGGAAGGGCAATGCAAATAAGACCAACGAGCGTGTTGGTGAAGGGCAAAAGGAGAAAAAGAAAGTTAAGTTTCCATGCAAACTTTGTGCTGGAGACCATCTCACGCATCTTTGCTCGAAAATTCAGGATGCTCAGCGCCTGTTATCTCAGCAAGGTTCTTCTAGTTCCCAGACTGTGCTAACAAACCCTTTTCCCCAAGGGCAGCAATTAATTGCTGGCGCGAATCAAAATCCTGGGGCTTCCTCTGGAGGTCCTCAGGAAGGGGAAATTCCATCGAATATTTTTATGATGAGTGCTCACGTGGATGTCGCTACGAGATCCCGTGATTATGGCGGAGAGGAATCTTCGAAAGCTAAGGAAGTTCCTGATGCTACTGAGCCGCTTCACATCATGAAGCCAACTGTCGAGTCTATGCCTCGGATGCCAAAAGCATCTTCCAAGCGGTCAACCATTAATCCGAACATGAGGGCTGCCCAGAACTACTCGATTGTAGAAGATCTGGCGCAGAGTCCTTGTGCTATGTCAGCTTTAGAGGTACTCCAGTCTTGTCCGGCTCAGCGCAGTGCTTTGCTCACTGCCATTGGGGCTATAGATCTGAAAAATTCTCTTCTGATTACCTTTGATATGAAGAATTTTAAGAAGAGACTTCCTCATCATATGGCCTTCCATATTAAATCATCGTATCGGAAGACTAATATCTTTCGCACGGTTGTTGATGAGGGTGCTTCTACTTGCGTAATGTCTCTCGCATGCTGGAAGACACTTGGATCTCCCAAAGATGTTCCATCTAGCACTATTCTTACTGCATTCGATGGTCATTCTCATAGGCCCCATGGTATTGTCCCGGATTTGCCCATCTGTGTTGGGGGAAAAACCGTTAACATAGAAGTTGAGGTAGTAGATGCAGCCTTGGACTACAACCTTCTGTTGGGGAGGAACTGGATATATGATATGGATGCTATTGCATCCTCACTATTTCGAATAGTATGTTTCCCCCACGAAGGGAGGATAGTCACGGTGGATCAACTGGACTGTCCTCCTGTAGACCTGGATGCGCCTCCTGACTCATCTGTCCCTAAGTTGGATAATACCAAGGCGCCTATCGAGAATTTAGGAGTGGGAATGTATTCTTCCCTGATGGTTTCTTTTGATCTTCCTCCTCCTAAGGTGTCTATCAATGCTATTTCATCCTCCAAGGCTCCCCTTCGAAGAGAGTTCTTTCGAACTCATTATTTTTCGGACGCTTGGACCTTACCTTCCCCAACTGCCACTTTGGAGGAAGGGCAAGTGGGTGGAATGGCATTCCCGATTTCTGCAGCTGAGATTGCATATCAGTCTGTTGTTGACACTGCAGAGTCTGATCCAGCTCCTCTTTCGTCGGAAGAGTTGGATGGTGATGTGGCTCCGGCTTGGACGCTTACTTCTTCTTCTGCCCAGGATTGTCTAGATACCACTCTTCCATCTGAAGAGGCCATCCTAGAAGCGATGACAGGTATAGATAGACCGTGGGATGATTTGCATCATCGGTCTTACTTCCTACCTGACTTGAGCGAAGTCGAAACAAGTTTTCCAAGTCCTCGGTCTCCTGGACCTGTTCACCCAGTCTTGAGCCCCTTAGCACCAGCACAGGTTTATGCTGAAGGGAACATGGCTGTGATCTCTCCTACTATCCCGGTGAACATCTCCAGGAATCCCAACATTATCGAGAACGTTTTCATTGGAGCTGAATGTTCCCATGAAGAGGTTCAAATCTATATCGAGCTCTTCAAAGAGTATAGGGATGTTTTTGCTTGGTCTTATGAGGAAATGCCTGGCATAGACCCATCTATTGTCCAGCATGAGATCAAGACGTATGAAAACGCTAAGCCGGTCAGGCAAAAACTTCGTTCGGTCAATCCTAGGAAGGCAGCAGCTATCAAAGCTGAAGTTGAAAAGCTGCTTAAGGCGGGATTCATTTTCCCAGTTCCTCTGACTGAATGGGTTTCAAACCCTGTTCCCGTTGATAAAAAGCAAGGAACGATTCGAGTGTGCATCGATTTCAGAGACCTGAATAAGGCGTGTCCTAAAGATAATTACCCCACACCCTTCATTGATCATATTATTGACGAGTGTGCCGGTAACGAGATTTTTTCCTTCATGGACGGTTTTTCCGGTTATAATCAAATTACTATCCGTCCAGAAGATCAACATAAGACCGCATTTATTTGTCCCTGGGGTACGTTTGCATATAAGAAGATGCCTTTTGGTCTTAAAAATGCTGGAGCTACTTTTCAGCGGGCCATGTCTTACGCCTTCCACGACATCAAGAAAATTATTGAGGCATACTTAGATGATCTAGCTGCTCATTCTCGAAAGAGGATGGATCATCCAGGACACCTCCGGCAAATATTTGAGAGATGTCGTTTTTATAAAATTCGTTTGAATCCGAACAAGTGCGTTTTTGCGGTAACATCCGGTCGGCTGTTGGGATTTATCGTGTCTAGTGAAGGGATAAGGGTAGATCCCTTCAAGGTTGAGGCAATACTTCGGTTGCCTCCCCCGTCTTCAATCCGTCAACTTCAAAGTCTCCAAGGGAAGTCTAACTTTCTTCGGAGGTTTATTGTTAACTATGCTGAGATTACAAAGGGATATATGAGACTGTTGAAGAAAGGAGTCCCTTTTCTTTGGGACGACTATGCTCAACGCTCATTCGATGCCTTGAAAAAGGCATTGACCTCTGCTCCTTTACTGAGTCCACCCGATTATAGCAGAGATTTTCTTTTGTATCTGGCTACAGCAGAATCTACCATTGGTATGGTTATGGTTCAGGAGGATGATGCTCTGGCTGAGCATGTTATTTACTACCTTAGTCGAGGACTGGTAGGACCTGAACTGCGATACACCCCGATAGAAAAATTAGCCTTAGCAGCAGTTCATGCTGTGCAGCGACTCCGACATTATATTATTCTTCGCAAAACTTATGTCTTGGTAGCTGCCAATCCATTTCAGTTTGTCCTCAGCAGGCGAGTGATTGGGGGCAAATATAATAGATGGATTGTGATATTACAGGAATTCGATCTAGAGTTCATGTCTGCCAAATCCAAGAAGTCATTAGTCTTTGCGGAATTGATCTCCGAGTTGCCTTGTGGAGAGGAGATGATCTATGATGAGTCCTTTCCGGACGAACACTTGTTTCTTATCTCTCCACAAGATCCTTGGTATGGGGATATCATTTTGTATCTCCAGACTGCGAAGTTTCCCTCTTCTTTTTCGAAAGATGAGCGCCGTAAGCTGCGTCACTTAGCCAAGAATTATCTGATTATTGGTGATGCTTTGTACCGTCGAGGGGTTGATTCAATCCTAAGACGCTGCTTAACTTTCGAAGAAGCTGAGGCTGTGCTCAATGATTCTCATAGTGGAGCTTGTGGGGGTCATTTATCTGGGCTTGCTACAGCCCAAAATATTTTGCGTGCTGGATACTTCTGGCCCTCGATTTTCAAAGATTGTATTGAATCGGTCAAGAAGTGTCATCCTTGTCAGGTGTATACTCGAAAAATGCGCACTCATCCAGCTCCGCTTTTTCCAGTTGTTACTGTCGGACCCTTTACAAAGTGGGGTATGGATTATACTACTTGTAACCCGCCTTCGGCAAAAGGTCACAAGTACATTATCGTAGCAGTAGACTACTTTACGAAGTGGGTCGAAGCTATGCCTACTTTTGGGAACGATGGTGAGACTGCAACTCTTTTCTTCTTCAACCAAGTCATCGCTCGTTTCGATATACCTAGAGAGATTGTCACTGACCATGGCAGTCACTTTCAGAACAGTATGATGGCTGAGTTGGCTCTTAAATTGGGTTTCCGGCAGGAGCATTCATCTCCATATTATCCTCAGGCCAATGGCCAAGTGGAAGCCGTGAATAAGTCCTTGAAGACAATTCTTCAACGGATGATTGATAAACATAGATCCAACTGGCACATTATGCTATATCCTGCACTCTGGGCGTACAGGACGTCAGTTAAAACTGCAACTGGCTTTACTCCGTTTCAGTTAGTCCACGGGGTAGAATCCGTATTTCCCATTGAATGCGAGATTCCTTCCCTTAAACTGGCTGTTGAGCTTCTTCCTAACACTTCTAGTCTGGCAGAGCGGCTTCTTCATCTGGAACATCTTGATGAGCAGCGTCGAGATGCCGCCACGTTGAACGAAGCGCATAAAAACAGAGTCAAAGTTCAGTACGATAAGGCAGTTAAGCCTAGGATCTTTTCCGAAGGTGACCTTGTTTTGGTCTATGCCCCAGAAAAAGATGCCTTGGGGGCAGGAAAGTTTAAATCGATGTGGTATGGCCCCTATATCGTCAAAAAGGTCCTTAAGAAAGGAGCGTATACCTTGGTTGACTTTGAAGGAAATGAGTTGTCGGAGCCCCGAAATGGGCTCTATCTGAAGAAGTATTATGCCTAGGTTTTGGCCTGGCATTTTGCTTTGTATATAGTAGTTTTTTGTCTTGTACATATCTGTTTGATTTTCGATTTTTGATGGGATGGTGATGTTTTTGATCTGCTTTGGTAGGTTGTGTTGATGTCATGAGTCATTATGGTTTCGCCGATGGTGCTAGTAGACACACCCGGAACTTAGCTTCCGCGGCTTGGGTGCTTCATTATCCTTCCGGTCAGCTGTTGGTATCAAGAGGGGTGTGCATTGGTCCTGCTTCCAATAACGTAGCAGAATACACTGCAGTCATTCATCTACTCTCGGAGGCAATATCCTTGGGTGTTGATTCGTTGGTAGTTTTCTTGGACTCCCAGCTGGTGGTGTCGCGGTTGAACAACACTTATCGGGTACGAGATCCAATTTTATTACGATTGTTCTTGAGGGTACGTTTGTTACAAAGGTCATTTCAATTTTTAACATTCATTCATATTCCTCGAGCTGACAATTGGTTTGCTGACTCATTGGCTAATCAAGCTTTAGATTGGCACATTAATCATTCAATACAATAAATTTTAATCATCGAAAACATCATACATTTGATACATTTATCACATCACATCAAATATCGCTGTATATATCATCAGAGTGTCAAAAAAAAAAACTTTACAAAATTTGGATCCATCAATGCCGTACAAAACTTGGGCTTATGCCCCATCATGTTCAGTTTCAAAAAGAATATACAGTCATCTAATATGTAAAATCTGTCTACTCCTGAGGACCCTGCCCAGAAGTTGCGTTTCTATAGAACATCACTGCAGTGGCCACACGGCGGAACAGTCTAACCCAGTCCCGGGGTACTCCTACAACCCGTCTCTGGACGGCTTCTGGCAAGTCCTCCACAGCAGCCAGAGGGATTTGGCGGGTCAATCCCTCCAAGTTTCTCTGCACGGCCTGGAGGGTCCTGTCAGAATCCGCTGTCTCTGCTTCACCTCTGCGGCGTTTGTGACGTGCTAGGCCCTCAGGACGAACTGGTCCAACATCTGAAACATGATCATTTTTCATTTGTCAGTCATTATGAATCCAATCCAAAAACATGTTTGTTTTTCATTTTCATACATATTTGAAAATCCAAAAAAAAAAATCATATAAGTTAAAATTTTTGAAAAAACTTACCGACTGCTCCCCATGCTGCACCGGGTGGAAGTACTAGATCTGGATCTCCTCGGAAATCCATCTCGGCATAGGGATAGTCGTCTACTGCGATGATCTGTTCTCTCCACCATAAGAAGAACTCATCATCCCAGGTAGTTCGGGGTACCTCGCTGCCCCCCAGTCTCTTCATCATGTCTGCCCAACGGGCGATTCTTGGGTCCCGAGGGCTGCTGATAGTTGAGATGACTTTGGGTCTCAAAGCTGGAACTCTCTTGAAGAAGAATGTAGTCAAAATGGTTCCATAGCCAAAGTGTTTTGTTCTTGTTTGGCGAATGGAGGTCAGTTGTTGTTTCATGTTCTGTAGCAGGGCAGTGCACCAATCATACACATGAATTAAGCACTCTACAACTATGCTCATGTGCGTCCTGGACGCCTGGTGTAGTGAGGCAGATCCTGCCACTCTGCCGATGGTGAATAGGAGGATATTTATGTGCAAATCCCTGATATCTCTGATTGCAATCTGTGTGCCAACTTTCTTGGAATTATCTACGCAATAGATTTGGACATAGTCCTCCACGGTCAACCCTCCTAGGGGCTTTCCGTGCAGATCCACTGGGTCTCCCCTCCTGGAGAGTCCAGTGATGAAGTATATATCTTCCACTTCTATGCGTAGTGGCATTTGATCAATGATGAAGCAATCTTGATCCGGTTCCCAATAATTTACCAGCATTTCAAGCAATCTCACATTACTTTTCATATTGGGCATTTTGAAAAATTTGAATAATCCACAGTTTCGGAGGACATTTTGTGCTGTGCGATCTTCCATGACCTCTTGGTCTATTGCACTATGCTCACGTTCCCTCCAAGAGATAGTCATCCTGAAAAATTTCATTAAAATTTGCATTAGAAACTTCTTTTTGAGTTATGGACCTGCGCATACGCGACTTTTCCTGTGCACAGTCGCGTGTATACGCGGCTTCACTTCATTGAACCCGCGTATGCGCAGATACGCATTTTTTAAGAAGGGTTTCTAGGCAAAAATTCCTTAATTTTAATTTTTAAACGGACAAAATGATTAAGCAGGATGAATAAGGAGCCTACCTGAAGTTTCGCTGAATTCCGACGGTTGGTTGTCCCTGATTTGACGAAACAAGTTTTTAGCTCCAGAGCTCTTTTTCCAAATCAGCTATGCAATAATGAACCAATTGAGAGGTAATTTGTGTATTTATGGCTAAAAATTGAAAAATTTTGCAAAAATTTCCTTGTGCTTATTTTTTCGATCTGTCTTATGCTGTATAACTTGATTGCTTGGAAGTGCCCAGTTTGGTATGTTTCAGGTACATTTTGACGATTTCGAGATTTTTCCCGGTTTTTGACCCATGATTTCAGACTCTTCACGGCAGGTATATGATCTTCACTGGCATATAGGTTAGGGAATCACTTTTCGTTGCATCTTGCATTCTAGCCTCCATACTGATCACTTGCCTTAGGGTCGATCCCATCAGGTCATGAGCATTACACCCATTTCACTCGCCGATTATTTAATCATGACTTGATGGTAGAGCCTTCCTTTACATGGGCTTCCTAGTTAGTTCCTCGCTATCACTTGTTGCCCATGCTGCGTTTTATGTAGGCTAGGGAGTCCTCTTTAGTCCCGCCATGTCTTCTGTGTTGAAGCTTCATTCTTCTTCTTCATCACTTATCATTTTTCTGGCTTTTACCCTAGAGGCTCCCTGGTGTCGTTAAGTTGTATTACTGCATTGCATATTGGCTACTTGTTTATCCTGGCCTTTAGCCGGCTTCATCTGGACTCGATGTTTAAGCCAACTTTTGACCTTGACTTTCTGTACAAGTTAACCATTGCATGCACTTAGCTATCACGACTTGACACCTTTGTACCCATGGATGGAACGTTCCTTTGAGTATCACTGACCAGTTTTCGCCACCTTGCATTGAGCATAGGATTGTTCCAAACCCCGGAACTAGTGCATCTGCTTTTTTCGATACTCGTTCTATCCATTGTATCATAGCATTCTTTTATTCTTTTTCAGGCTTATTATGAAAAAGACAAAAAAAAATTAAATATAACAAAAGAGCGGGAACGGGATGTATCTTCGTTATTTCGATGGCAGTACAGAGTCAGTTAGTCGCCCTTGAACAAAGCACATATACTTATATATATTTCCTTCATTTGGGATGGTTCTAGTTTGACCTAGGTTCAGCCTTTACCATGTTTCACTTGTCAGTTCTCCCTCGGTTGGTTATCTCTTCCAATCATATGGAGAGTTTGTTTTGCCTCCTGCAGAACAGACTTATACAGTGTCACTTTTTACTGCCATGGTCATCACAGAGTCGTGCTTTTGTTCAAGGGAAGTTTAGCCTGAGTCGGCCATTCTGTGGTGTCTCTTGACTCATTATTCAGTCGGCCTTCCCGGTCTTGTCGGTATCATGTTCTATCACATCAGATGTTTTGGTCTTCTGCTCGTGCTGGTTTGAGAAGGTCCCCATTGACTTCTTGCCGGCGGGTTTGTCTCTTATCGACTACGACACATTGCTCTGAGAGCAAACCTAGAGCCGCACCTTGGGCCTATTTCCATCATTGATAGGTGACCTCGTGCTCGGCATTTGATCATCATCATGGGTCTTTGACTGAGTGGTTTCCCCTGTGTTCGACGTCAGCACACATTATCACACTTGGGATTCGTGCAGTACCTTGATTTCCATTTGACCCTATCGGTGGATTTCTCGCCTCTGTGTCAACTTTCATTATTGGTTGGTTCAGAGGGTTTCTTCCGTGCGCTAGCTTCATCTTGTGCATGTCGGAAACGTACTTCGGTTTTGGTTCCGTCACTCTACTTCATCCGATTCCTTCCAAATCTTGGCCTGCGGGTTACACTCGCGCTGGACTGATGTGGGATTCCTTAATGCCTTCCTTCCAGTAGATCTTTTCCCATCGACTCCGACTCATTGCTCTGGGAATAAGGTCTAGAGTCTTTTTGTCAGTACCTTAGGGTTTGCAGTCATCAGTGGCAGACTCTTCGCTATCGACAGTGGGGATTCATCATTGCCTTCTGATTGGTAGATTCTTTCAAGTGTTCGACTTCAACTCATTCATTCACACTTGTCAGATTGTACTGGGGCACCTTGACACTCATTATCATTATCGGTGAGTTGTCTCGCGTTGGTTAACGGGAAACATCATTGCCCGGTAATCCAACGATTTCTCACATGGTCGACTTCAGCTCATTTATTCCCATTGTGTAGAATTGTGCCGTTGTGATCGGTGAAGACCTCGGGTTGTATCGGCATTTCTCGGTTCACTGTTGACAGTCCTTTCAGTTTCTGCCAGTGTTGCCGTCCACCCTTATATGTTGCAGTTCAGCACAGCAGCATCTTATATGTTGATCCCCGAGTTGCGTGATTGTACCGTTTGATCCGCCTCTTATGATCCGGTACTTGGAGATTCAGTTACTTGATCGGACATCCAGTTGCACTATCTTTGATCAGCTTTCTATATGTGATACTTGGACATTGATACAGACTTGTCTTTCCGGGCCCTGCTCAGATGATTCACTATGTACTTTCAGTTCAGTTATACTTGTATACATGTTGGATCTATTCAGTACTTTCTATCTATATGATGTATTTTTGACTGAGCATGGGTATGCCCGCCTCAGCATGTGTTGACTCTCTGGTTTCTTTCATTGGTTTTTGGCAGGCTGAAATCTGGTGAAGTCCTCTCTTGTCCTTGCGAAGTTCTTTCTATGGGCATAATACATTTCGGCCATCATGTTCCCCTTCTGACCTCATATATTAGGGGGCATCTGTTATAGCATCATTTCTCACCTTGACATGATTTATGATTGCTTCATGGCTTTATGGGAACCCATTCCTACAGACTTGGACAAATTCACTTAAAAACAGTGGAAAATCCTCCATACGCGACTATGCCCGTGTTTTTCCGCGTGTATACGCGAGTACAGCTAGACTTTTCCGCGTATTCCATTAAAATGATTAAAAATATATATAAAAATCCCTAATTTCGCGCTGGGTTGATGGTTACTCAGGTAGTTCAACCACCCCAGCCCGTGGCCAACTGTTTCCAACTGCTGAAACTACTTGGAGGGACTATAAAAAGACCTCATATGTATGGCCTAAGGGAGAGAGAGAATTATTATTATTATACTCTGGTGGTTCCCTATCCAAGTCTGATTCCCCGTGCCTCCTGCACTTTCCCAGTTCATTTCAGGAAACCCTTGTTTCCTTGAGATACACATCCCTTTATATGTTATCTCGTATGCACTCATTTGGAAGGAGTCTTAGCGAGGCAAGGGCTGGACGGATCCGGACGACGATCTGCGAAGGCCTTGGAAGGATCAGGTG
The DNA here is from genome assembly GCA_034641835.2 of Pinus albicaulis. Lineage (NCBI taxonomy): Eukaryota > Viridiplantae > Streptophyta > Pinopsida > Pinales > Pinaceae > Pinus > Pinus albicaulis. The sequence goes on from CM076574.1 coordinate 1,081,668,587, forward strand.
ATCTCTCCACTTACTTTTGTACGTACTATTTTATAATACAGAAGTATCATGCTGTTCCCGAAATAAACGTGTTAGTGTATGCTTTAATGTATGAATAATATTTGTTATACAAGCATTCATTATGATTTATTAAATGTTTTATATGAATCACACTAACATATAGAGTAGAAATATATTGTACAACTTGTCCTTTGTGCTGGTTTCTTCTTGCATTTCAGGTTAAGGAGGAA